>CAUIJW010000257.1:200000-213000 GCA_960531205.1 Andrena bicolor | reverse complement strand
GGATCCTGATTTCGATGCTGCTTTTGAAACTCCATCATTCAAGCGCCTGTTGCAGAAGTTGGACGTGATATGCCAAAGACTTCCATCTACGCGTTCTGCCGTCGCCCGATACTGGGCGAACGGTTTGCACCAGTCCGCTCTTGGAAATGGCTTGCAATATGGTTCGCGAGCAGCCAATAGCTGGATCTTAGATCCTCCGCCGTTTTGGACCGGCCGGGACTACATACGGGCCATCCAACTTCGTATAGGTCTTCTACCTACGGGTGGAGCTCCGTATATAAATGCAGAAGCTGCACAGTGCAGAAATCCAACCTGCGCGGGTAGGAGGGAAACTTTGTCCCATATTCTACAGTGGTGCCCTGTGACACACTACCAGCGTATTCAGCGTCACGATAAAGTCACCCAAGACCTGGCATCTAATCTTAGGAAATTAGGATACAATGTACAGGAGGCTCCCAGAGTTCATACTAGGGACAATAGATATATTCCGGACCTCCTCGTGATCGATACTAATAGTCACGTCGGCAATATTATCGAAACCACGGTGGTGTGGGAGTACAAAAGTAGCCTACTGGAAGCAGCAAGGATTAAGCGCGATAAATATAGTCTTCCTGAAATACTGGATAACATTAAAACGAAGTATCAACTTCTAGAAAGACCTCGGGTGCTTCCATTTGTCGTCGGCGCGAGAGGAGGATGGCCTCCTTCGAACGATGCTATTTGGGGAAAGTATAAACTTCCCAATTTCCTCCAAAGGACCATTGTTTGTAATGTCTTGCGTTATGGATCCTCAATCCACAAATACTTCATGGCTCACGTGTGGCGTTCGAGGAAAAAGAGAAGAAACCCTCAGGGTTGAGTGCGGGTGCGAGTGCGAGTGTAAGAGTATGTGAGTGAGTGTGTGTGCCATGTGTTCCTTTGTTAATTCTGTTTGTCTTGTTTACATGTTAATCGCGTTTTCACATTAATTATCCATCGTATTTCTTCTTATTACCCTTATTCATAATATTTAGATTCTATAGTATCCGTATTCAGAATTAATTATATCTGCAATAAATCCCTTAAGCCTACCAGTAGGGCCTTCTAGTATCTAGTCGATTAATACACTGGACTAATGTTGTATTCTTCAAAGTATAATATTGTTTCATAGCCAAATGCCTCGTCATCTAATTAGTGACGCGCATGAATGGATTAACGAGATTCCCTCTGTCCCTATCTACTAGTACCTACCTGACCGCCGAAGGGGACGGACGTGTTTCGACCCGCTCCGCCGCTACCTGAGTCGTGACCGTGGGAAGTGACGCGATCGTGGATTTACCGAGGATTTCTAGCATTTATGCTCAGAGTTCGTGGAGTTTCGCGAGTCAAATCACGTGCTAGTAGTGTTTTCTTCGCCTGTGTGTTTACTGTGTGCCGATCGTAACGGGAATTTTTCAGAAACTTTTTAAGATCTGCGATTTTCGTGTCCGTTGTTCGGCCGTGCGGGTCTCCGCTTGACATCTCTGCTTTCGAGCGAGATACACGTGTGTGCCTGCGGCAGTGAGCTCAGGGCGAGGAGACGAATAAGAGGAGCTTTTCGCCATCCAGTTTGGACGAAAATTGCGATAGTTAGGATAGATTTAGGATCCGAAAGTAAACGACGCCGACGCGCGGCCATCTTGGGTCGACCCAAGCATCGGCCACGTCAGCGCCAATTTCGGACGAAAGCATTCTGTTCTGTAGTCTGCTTGGATTTTGTAATATCAATTATAAGAGTGCGTGGACTGAGTGCATGCTGGGTGGAAGTGCGACGGGATAAACATTGTAAATCCCAGAGAGAGAAGAAAGCGGGCTTTGACGGAGGTTTTCCACTTCGGTGTGAGAAATCCACAAACGCCCAGAGTAGAAATAGGAACGAATTATATGCCGCCGAGAGCGACCAAAATGAACCAGCAATAAGAGAGATACGGTACTTTTCTGTTTTAGGAGTAGCATCCAGGGCGTCGGCGCCGAACGGTGGGAAAACCCAAGCGGGTGACGTCACCGCCGCCACCTTGGGCCGCCGGTCGGTCACGTACGCCGCCCGGGAAGCGGGCAAAGCGGCAGGTGAGGGGAGCGCCCCACCACACGCACCGAGGACAGGAGGCGGAGAACCCGGCCTCTGAATGGCGCCCAGCGTGACGCCCAGGGCGGAGGAGGCCAAGGCGCGGCTCAAGGCCGTGACCGCGATCCCGGTGTCGACGAGGGCGACAGCCGTCGGCACCAAAACTCCAAAGAGGAAGGCAAGCACAACGCCAGTGAAGACAACGGGACCACTCCAGGAGGAGAAGAAGATGAGGAAGACGACGGAAGCAGCAGCAGCACCACCACCACCAGCGACGGAGAGGACACCCGAGACGGCAACACCACCACCAGCGAAGGAAGGAAGGACGGCAGCAGCGGCACCACCACCGCCAACGAAGGAGAGGACCGTCGCCTCGACCAAGGAGGCGGCCAGCGCCATCGAGGACAGGATTTTTGCGTACTGCACGGATCCTGCCAAAAAGATTAACAAGGAGCAGGCAATCGTTATCTTGCGCTGCTTCAAGGAGATGAGGGGCCTTGTGCAGGATACCCTTCTCAGGAACAGTTTCCTGGAGGGCAAACTGGAGCAGGCGAACGCCCAGGCAAGGAAGTCGGAGGGGGCCTTGAGCGGAGCCGTCCAGAAGTCCCTCCAGGCAACGAGATCCTTGGAAAGGGCGACAAAGAAGGCGGAGACACCAGCGACCTTGTCCTACGCGGACAGGGTTAAGATGAACACGGCGAAGGTTTCGCCGTCGGCAGTCCGGCCGCCCAGGAATGTCGTCATGATTTTTCCGGACGGAGAGGAGGGAAAAATTAGGACGAGCGAGGAGGCACGCGAGGCTGTCTTCACCCTGGTGAACCCTCGCAAGAGGGGGATGCAGGTGAAGGCGGTTAAGCCCATCCACGGCAATGGTATTGCCGTGGAAACAACAACGCCGGAGGCGCTAAAGGAGCTTGTGGACAACCCCAAGCTCAGGGATGCCGGACTGCAGACCAGAACACCGACGGTCAAAAACCCGAGGATGATAATTTTCGACGTCCCGAGGGAGATGGCGGAAAAGGACATCCTCGGGAGCCTGCGTAAACAAAACGCGAAAGTCATGGAAGGCGAGGAGAATGACAGGAATTTCTCTTTATGTTTCAGGACAGGAAGAAAGGACAGCGACGAGACCAACTGGGTGGCAGAAGTATCGCCGAAGCTGCGGGAGAGGCTGCTCGAGGCGAACAAAGTTTTCCTCGGGTGGAACGCGTGCAAGGTGCGCGACTTTCTCGCAGTCAGCCGGTGCTTCAAGTGCCAAGGATTCGGACACATCGCCAAGCACTGCCGACACAAGGAGGAAGTCTGCAGCCACTGCACCGAGGAGGGGCACGGGGCGAAAACGTGCCCCAAGAAGACACAGTCCGCGGTCTGCGTAAACTGCAGGCGCTTCGGACTCAAAGGGGACCACGCAGCATCCAGCAAGGAGTGCCCCGCGCACAGGAAGGCTCTCGAGAAGTCGGTAAACAGGACGGTTTACCACTGCTAAGGGCGACTACACGGCTGGACGAGGAATCAAGATCCTGCAGCACAACATGCAGCGATCGAGATTAGTGCCACACGAGGTTCGATCTGAGATGGAGAAATTGAATGCTGACATCCTTCTGATGCAGGAGCCATACAGCATCAATGGACACATACCAGGATTCGGCAACGGTGCAAGGGTGATTTCACGCGGAAACGTGGGGCAACCGCCATGGGCGGCGATCTGCGTCCGCAACCGAGGATTCACCGTGCTGGAAATTTCGGATCTGTGTACGACGCACTGCGTCTGTGCCCAGATCTCCATTGACGGCGCGGAAATATACGTGGTGAGCCAATACTTCCCACCTTCGGTGGACATTGGAGTTGGACTGGCACATTTGGACAGGATCGTGGCGAGACTCAAGGGAAGAATACTTGTCATTGGTGCGGACGCGAATGCGAAATCGCACCTGTGGCACAGTGGGAGAACCGACAGTCGCGGCGAGGAGCTGGAACAGCTAATCGCACGGCACGATCTGCTAGTCCTGAATGAGCCGGGACAACCCACAACGTTTCAGAGTACTCGGGGATCATCGAACATCGACGTCACGCTGGTGAGCTGGGAAGGGATACCGCACACGAGCATCTGGAAGGTGCACGAGAGCGGTTCCTCCAGCGACCACAGAATCATCGAAACCAGACTGGACCTTAACAACGGTGGCACTAGAAGGCCGTTCCAGAAACCACGGTATAACACCAGGAATGCCAAATGGGACAAGTTTCAACGAGTCCTAATGCAAGAGAAGCACTCTCTCTCCGAGGCTCAAATTCTTTGTGCCGAGGACGTTGAGAGTGTGGCCGAACACTTCGAACGAGTATTGACCAGCGCCTGTGACGCTGCAATACCATTAAGGAAATGGCATAACCGGTCGAAACCGTGGTGGACGGGCGAACTTACAGAACTAAAGAGAGCGTCCCATCGAGCGCGGCGGAAATTTCAGATGACCAGGGACCCGACTACGAGAGAAGTCCACGAAGAAGAATGGAAGACACTCAGGAGAGTCTACAAGAAGAGGGTGGCAAGCGTGAAGAACAGCACGTGGCGCCAGTTTGTCACCACAAAGGGGAACAAGGAGCCGTGGGGCGTCGCAACCAAAGCGGCCCTGGGGAAACTACGAAGCGAGGAGGCCGTTTCATCTTTGGTGCTTGCAGACGGTGAACAGACGGAGTCTTGGAGGTCCACTGCCGAGGCGCTGCTGAGGGCCCTCGTCCCAGATGACGAGGCGCGCCAGGAAACGCCAGAGCAAATGTGGATCCGCGACGAGACCGCTGTTCAACCGGATACAGAAGCCGCGCCACCGTTCCTCGAAGAGGAACTTTCCGCAGCTGTATCGAGACTCAGGAGAGACAAATGCCCGGGTCCAGACAGGATCGAAGTCGAGGTAATCCAGCGCTCTTGGGGATGCCTCCGGGAGGAGCTCCTCAAACTCTGCAACGGCTGCCTCGACTTGGGAGTATTTCCGACCCGCTGGAAGGTAGGGAATATTATCGCGATCCCCAAAGGACCGGATCGAGATCGCAGCAGCCCGAAGTCGTTTCGCCCAATCTGCCTGCTGTCAATGGTGGGGAAGTTGCTCGAGAGACTGATGGTTGTGAGACTTGCGCCGCTCCTCCTCGACCATCGACTGTCCTCCGATCGACAATATGGGTTCCGTCCAGGAAAGTCGACGGAAGACGCCATAGTCAAACTCCGCGAGGTGGTCGCGAGTAAGGTCGAGGAGAGTTACGTTCTCGCAATTGCCCTCGATATTTCGGGGGCGTTCGACAACGTATGGTGGCCGAATGTCCTGTACGAGCTGAAGAGGAGGAACTGCCCGCGAAACCTATATGGTCTAGTGGACAGCTACTTCTCCGAAAGGTCTGTGCAGATCATGGGAAAGCAGGAATCGGTGAGTAAATCTGTTACAAAGGGGTGCCCGCAGGGTTCGATACTAGGTCCCAGCTTCTGGAATCTGGTGTTCGATGATCTGCTGGCTGTGCTGTCATCCGAAGAGTTAGAATGCGAGCCCATTGCCTACGCCGACGACGTGCTGGTCATCGTCTCTGGGAACTCGCGAGAGGCCCTCAGAGTGCGGGGCCAGGCCGCGGTTTCCGCGGTTTCGGAGTGGTGTGGGAGAAAGAAATTGCAGCTTTCAGCCGAGAAAACCGAGATGCTGTTGGTCAAGGGTGACCTCGACATACGGAGACCACCGACCATCCGCCTGAACGGTAGAGGAATCAAGATGCAACCTGCCATCAAGTACCTAGGAGTGCACCTGGACTCTGGACTGAAAATGGACACACACGTGCGGAAGGTCTCCGAGAAATGCTTGAATTTATTCAACTCTCTCGCGAGGATAGCCAAAGCGAACTGGGGACTGGGCTACGGGGCTCTCTATACACTGTATAGGGGTCTGTACGTGCCCATAACAACGTACGCGGCAGCCGCATGGTGTGACCTGCTACGGGTCAAGTCGAGGACAGCACTGGTACGATCGCAGAGATTGGCCCTCCTTCGAGTGACCAAGGCTTATTCTACGACGCCGACGGACGCGCTCCCAATCATCGCGGGAGTTATCCCGATCGACCTACTGCTGGAGGAACGCTCGAAAATCTACAGGATCAGGAAAGGACCAAACCCGTCGAAGGAAGAGGAACAACAGGCACGAGAGGATACAATAGACGCATGGCAGCAGCGCTGGCGGACGTCGAGCAAGGGCCGAACGACGTTCGAGTTCTTCAACGACGTCCGAGAGAGGGTGAGGTCCACATGGATACAACCGGACTATTACGTAACACAGTTTCTTAGCGGACATGGAAATTTCAGGTGGAAACTCAACACCTTCGCATTGAGCGACTCCGCTCTGTGCGATTGTGGGGCGGCTGAAACCTCGACGCACCTCATCTACCAATGTTGCTTGAACGAGCAGGCAAGGACGGTGATGAGAGAGGCGCTGCGGAGAAAGGGCCACGGATGGCCACTAGCGGAATCGGATCTCGTCGGTAAAACGACCTTCCGCATCTTCCGGGACTTCGTGCACGCCACACTGAAAGCCAAGGAAAGGACAACGACAGAAGAGGACGATGATCCACAGCAGCAAGGACACTAAAGGCGCCAGGGACAAAGAAGAGGAACCAGGAGATCAAATAGCGTATGTAATAATACAGAAAGATATTCATATGAAAAGTTGCAGGGAGAGAAGAAAGAAGAAGAGGACCTTGAAGCGAGGACAAAGACGGAGACAGAGACGAATACATCGACAGACGAGACGACGACACAGACATGGACAACGGACACCAAACCAGGAACAACCACGCGAGAGGAAGGACTACAAGAAGCCGGACACAAGGACTTACCAAGAAGAAGGGTAATTAAACCTGCGACCGTCAATGCAGGCAGTGAGCAGTAATGCGAGCTGTGGCGGTGCAGGGAAACGGCTGAAAGCCATCCTGCTGGGATCGAGCATATGCTGGCGGCTCTACCTCCTCGTGGTCCCCACTGGACGGCGCTGCACGGCGCTTCGCGACGTGCAACGCCGACTAAACGAGCCGCCTCCCTCAAGGGGTAGATCCAACTTGTCCGCTGACCCGCAAGGCGAGGGCAGGGTTTTTCCAAGCCGCGTGCCTTCCATCTACGCACGCCGTTTCCCTTGGCAGTATTCCTAGAAAGATAGTAAACAACACCTTTCCCCGCGAAGCCGGTATGAGTCGGAAATCCGACTTGGTTGTACGGCGTGTCCGATCGCTATCGCGATCGGGACCCGATGCGCGCACAATACTTGTCCCTATCTACTTTCTAGCGAAACCACTGTAAGGTAAGGCCCGGCTTGCCATGATCAGTGGTTTCACGTGGTCCTGAAGTCGTGAGGGCTCAGTACCACCAGGCTAGAAGCATTACTAGAAAGCGTTGAAGTGTTGTATTGCATTGAGAACAGAACAATGATATTCGAACAGAACAATGATATGAAAACTGCTATGCTATGTGCTTAGTGCCTATGCTTATGCTTATGTTGCTAGTGTTGCTAAAACGCAAAGCTTGTTGCATTGAGAACAGAACAATGATATGAGAACAGAACAATGATATTCGAACAAGAACAATGATATGAAAACTGCTATGCTATGTGCTTATGTGCTTAGTGCCTATACCTATGCTTATGCTTATGCTTATGTTGCTAGTGTTGCCGAAACACAAAGCTTAAGTTGCTCTATATACCAATCATGAGGGGCGGCATGATTCGATATGATGGAAAGAGAGAGTTGGAGGAATACAGGGTGCTGCATGCAGCACTCTGTTTTGTTTTATTTTGCTTTAAGGCTAAATTGCTGTGCTGTGCTGTGCTTTGCTTTGCGCTACGTTGCGTTGCAATGTATACCAGCCATGTTTAGGAGGTGGCATGGCTGGATACAAGATAGAGAACAGTTGGAGCAAACAGGGTGCCACTTGTGGCACTCTGTTTTATTTTGCTTTGAGCTTAAATAGCCATTGCTTATGCTTATGCTGAGGTGATGCACCAATTGTATTCTAATCATGAGAGTTGCATGATGAATACAAAGTGTGAGAGATTGGCGGCTTGTGCTTTTTAGAACAGATACGGGGCCACGCCCCCGGTACTCTGTCAAAGCAATACGCCGTAAAAATTTCTAAGTCCCACGGCAACGATGCCGTATGGATCGTCCCAAGGCAAAGCAATACGTCGCTGGAACTTCATGTTTCAGGGCGACAAGCAACACGCCGCCAGGCTCTGATGGCCTGCGGCTGCAAGCAATACGCTGCCAGGACACCGGGGATTCGTCTTGTAGGCTAGACGAGACCCCACGAAGTCAGGCAGCCAGTTTGTCCAGCGCAAAGCAAGGCAACACGCCGCCGGGACTTGGAAACAAGTGCCCGGGGTAAAGTGAAGCAAAAGCAAGCAATACGCCGGTGGGACTTAAGATCGTCCCACGGCAAAGCAACACGCCGCTGGAACTTAGTAACAAGTGTCCAGGGCGAAATAAAGCAAAATAAAGCAGAAGTAAGCAATACGCCGGTGGGACTTCATGTCCCAGAGCGACAAGTAATACGCTGCCGGGACACCGGGGATTCGTCTTGTAGGCTAGACGAGACCCCACGAAGTCAGGCAGCCAGTTTGTCCAACGGCAAAGCAACACGCCGCCGGGACTTGGAAACAAGTGCCCGGGGTAAAGTGAAGCAAAGCAAGGTAAGGCAATACGCCGGTGGGACTTAAGATCGTCCCACGGCAAAGCAACACGCCGCCGGAACTTGGAAACAAGTGGTACGAACGCTACACTGTCGAGACCCCGGGAATCCGCCCGTCATAGACTGGACGAGACCCCGGTGAGTCCGATACGATCGGCATTAACTACCATGCGGTCCATGCTGTCCGAGGCGAAGCAAAGCAAAGTAAAGCAATACGCCGGTGGGACTTAAGATCGTCCCACGGCAAAGCAACACGCCGCCGGAACTTGGAAACAAGTGGTACGAACGCTACACTGTCGAGACCCCGGGAATCCGCCCGTCATAGACTGGACGAGACCCCGGTGAGTCCGATACGATCGGCATTAACTACCATGCGGTCCATGCTGTCCGAGGCGAAGCAAAGCAAAGTAAAGCAATACGCCGGTGGGACTTAAGATCGTCCCACGGCAAAGCAACACGCCGCCGGAACTTGGAAACAAGTGGTACGAACGCTACACTGTCGAGACCCCGGGAATCCGCCCGTCATAGACTGGACGAGACCCCGGTGAGTCCGATACGATCGGCATTAACTACCATGCGGTCCATGCTGTCCGAGGCGAAGCAAAGCAAAGTAAAGCAATACGCCGGTGGGACTTAAGATCGTCCCACGGCAAAGCAACACGCCGCCGGAACTTGGAAACAAGTGGTACGAACGCTACACTGTCGAGACCCCGGGAATCCGCCCGTCATAGACTGGACGAGACCCCGGTGAGTCCGATACGATCGGCATTAACTACCATGCGGTCCATGCTGTCCGAGGCGAAGCAAAGCAAAGTAAAGCAATACGCCGGTGGGACTTAAGATTGTCCCACGGCAAAGCAACACGCCGCCGGAACTTGGAAACCAGTGGTACGAACGCTACACTGTCGAGACCCCGGGAATCCGCCCGTCATAGACTGGACGAGACCCCGGTGAGTCTGATACGATCGGCAATAACTACCGTGTGTTCCAAGCAGCCCAGGGCAAAATAAGCGCAGCTAGGTAATGTGAAAGGTACTAGGTGCTGAGCTGCATGAGTCCCAGGGACCGCGGATTTGGGGGCGCCGTGCGAATACACAGCCTCCGGCGCCCCAAGTCACGATCAATGCCTTCGCGCGGCGCTAGAAGTTACGGCTTGCCCGTTGGGGCACATGAGCTAACGGAATTGGTCGGGGCGGACTCGAAACCGGAGGAATCCTACCCACTTTGTCCAAATGTCACAAATATCCCGAACCTGTGAGTGGGCTCGCCACTTCCTTCCTTCCCTCGCTTGACCTAAAGTGAGGAAAGGAAAAGAGCCTACACACGGCCTCCAGGCCCAGCGTTCCCGAACCAGGGAGCGATGGAACTAAGGTCGTTCCCCGCTAATAAATATATTACATTTTCAGGGAAATCCTACCCGCTTAGTCCCTATGTCAAACGTCCTAAACCTGTGAGTGGGCTCGCCGCTTCCTTCCTTCCCTCGCTTGACTTAAAGTGAGGAAAGGAAAAGAGCTTACACACGGCCCTCAGGCCCAGCATTCCCGAACAAGGGGGTGATGGAACTGCGGCCGTTCCCCGCTAACGAAAATATTACACTTTCAGGAAACAAACTCATAAAAATCATGATGGCACGCCCGAGTCCAAAATTCTCCGGAGGTAAACTCGCTCCCCATTCGGATCTCCGGGTGGGAGCTGGACTCGGGCGAGTCATCGTGGAGTGTCGGCGGAGTTCCAGAATCTCCTCCAAAAACCTCTCTCGTATGGGAGGAACGGAGGGGATAGAAACAACAACGATGGATGCGCCCGCTGTTGCTGTCGAGTCGCGGAGCCGCCCGGTAACGCGCTCGACAACGCGGGAGGCTAACTCTGGGTACTCCGCCTGTCGGGTTGCGCCCGGGCGTGCGTCCTCTACGGCCACGACGACGGCGGCGCAGTCCCAACAGGTTCTCGGTCTTCATACCGTCCAAATTACGCTAGATACGCGCGAAAAGCGAGTCAGGCGCGGGCGAGAAAGCCCGGCTGAACTAAATAATAATAATAGTAGTGCAGTAGCTGCACAGGAAGGCACTAGCTCCGCGAATAGCTCCGGGACCGCGTTCGCGCCCGCGAATAGGATGGCGTGTAGAAAAGCGTCATTGCTCACGCCCGCTACGTCCGAAATAGAGTTAGATCCCAATGAGGTAGGACCCCACCCGAGCGACGCGAATATGGAAAGGCCTTCAAGGCGCGCGATTCCGGCCGCGAACGCGATTGCGACCATGGGAGTCAGAGTGTTGCAGCTGAACATGCAACGATCTGGCAAAGTAGCAGGAGAAGTTAGGCAGCTTGTAGCCAAGAAACGCCTTGACGTCCTGCTATTGCAGGAACCACACGTCAGGCGCAATGGCTCGAGCTATTCAGTTGCTGGATTAGGGATACGAGCAAAGGTAGCAACCGTGAGCTCACGGAAACCGTGGGCTGCGGTTGCCCTATGTAATGACCTGCTTGAGTTAGTTTTTGTCTCGCAGCTAAGCACGACTCACTGTGCGTGTGCGGAAGTGCTGGCTCCCGGCTTCTCGTTCTACGTAGCTTCACTGTACTTTCAGTTTAGCGAGGGGATCGAGGAGCACCTCAGGCACCTCGAGATGGTGTTTCAGTCACTGAGGGGGAAGAGACTGTTAGTCTCGGTTGATGCCAACGCCCGGTCGTCACTCTGGGGCCCGCAGAGCACAGACGATAGAGGTGCACAATTCGAAGCCCTCATACGGTCGTATGGCTTAGAAGTAATTAATGACACGACCCAGCCACCAACATACTGGACGTCGAAGGGAGAATCGTTCATCGATGTTACCTTGGCGTCCGCTTCCATGCTAAATAACATCAAAAGCTGGAACGTGAGGTGCGACTGGGTCACAAGCGATCATAGGGCCGTGGACATCAGTTTGGGAGTCCGGAAAGCCCGAGCGGTGGAGCGGGGTCCCGCTGGTAGTCGTTTCGATATTCGTCGAGCCGATTGGGAGCGGTACGCCGAAAGCCTAGCCGATCTTTCTAGATCGAGGCTCGAGGGCCTCCGGCTGGAGTCTGCGGAAGAAGTACAGGAAATGGCAAGTGCGCTAACAGGTGTCATCACTGATGCCTGCAGTGCGGCTATGCCAAGAAAGAGAATATTTAGGAAGTCCAACCCATGGTGGACACAAGAGCTAACCGAGCTCAAGAAGACCGTACACAGGCAACGGCGTAGATTCCAAAAGGAGCAAGACGCGCCGGCTCGCCACCAACTTAAACTGTTGTATCGCCATTCTTTGCGAAATTATAACAGGGTGGTGAAAAGGACGAAGCTCAAGAGCTGGCGACGATATGTTACGTCGAACGGGAACTCGGAGCCCTGGGGTTTCGTATATAAGCTCCAGGCGAATAAACTCCAAGTAGCGAAAGTGATTAGCACTCTCCGGCGTGGTAATGGATATACATTGAACGCGAGTGAAACTGCCAGCTCACTTTTGGACGTCCACGTCCCCGATGACCGGGAGGAAGATGACACGCCGGCGCAGCGTGTTATCAGGGAAAGTGCGCGTATCGCGCCCGGCACAACGGACGCTGATCCTTTCACGGAAGCGGACGTGGTAGAAGCCGTTAGAACTTTTAAGAATAATAAAGCGCCAGGGACAGATCTTATTGAAGTCTGTGCCCTAAAGGCAGCATGTAAGGTAATCCCCGGTCAGCTTGTGCGGCTCTTCAACGGGTGCCTTCAGTGGGGTGTCTTTCCGTCAACTTGGAAGGAAGGTTCGCTTCGAATCCTTCTAAAAGGTGACGACAAAGACGAGAAGGACCCGAAATCTTACCGTCCAATCTGTCTCCTCTCCGTAGTAGGGAAACTTCTTGAGAAGCTCATTAAAGAGCGACTCACCCAGACGTCGCTGGCCCCGGGACGGATCTCGGGCCGACAGTTCGGGTTTTCGCTCGGAAAGTCGACGGAGGACGCAATCGTGGAGCTGCGCCAGACGGTCGATGCCTTAGAACATCGATACGTTATTGGACTGCTCTTCGACATCGCGGGTGCCTTCGACAATGTCTGGTGGCCCCTAGTATTAGAAAGCCTAAAAGCCAGAGATTGCCCGCGAAATGTTTTTAAAGTAATTGCAAATTACTTCGAAGATCGTAGAGTCAAGATAGCGATAGGCTCGCTAGAAGTGTCCAAGCAGGCAACAAGAGGATGCCCACAGGGCTCCGTTCTTGGTCCC
>CAUIJW010000257.1:162500-195000 GCA_960531205.1 Andrena bicolor | reverse complement strand
TAAAAACGACCATTGATCCTTGTGTCTCGTTGCATTCCGTACGTATTACATTAATGGTTCGACCGCGGTCGTCGCGCTGGTTTTCGAGAACATCACGAAAAACCCCATTCGCTCCGAAATATTTCAAAGTCCCGCGAGTATTCAGAGTCCCTCCGCACCTTCGTCCGAACACAAATTCGTCCAATCGCTAAAAACGACCATTGATCCTTGTGTCTCGTTGCATTCCGTACGTATTACATTAATGGTTCGACCGCGGTCGTCGCGCTGGTTTTCGAGAACATCACGAAAAACCCCATTCGCTCCGAAATATTTCAAAGTCCCGCGAGTATTCAGAGTCCCTCCGCACCTTCGTCCGAACACAAATTCGTCCAATCGCTAAAAACGACCATTGATCCTTGTGTCTCGTTGCATTCCGTACGTATTACCTTAATGGTTCGACCGCGGTCGTCGCGCTGGTTTTCGAGAAAATCGCGAAAAACTCCATTCGCTCCGAAATATTTCAAAGTCCCGCGAGTTTTCAGAGTCTTTCCGCACCATCGTCCGAACACAAATTCGTCCAATCGCTAAAAACGACCATTGATCCTTGTGTCTCGTTGCATTCCGTACGTATTACATTAATGGTTCGACCGCGGTCGTCGCGCTGGTTTTCGAGAACATCACGAAAAACCCCATTCGCTCCGAAATATTTCAAAGTCCCGCGAGTATTCAGAGTCCCTCCGCACCTTCGTCCGAACACAAATTCGTCCAATCGCTAAAAACGACCATTGATCCTTGTGTCTCGTTGCATTCCGTACGTATTACATTAATGGTTCGACCGCGGTCGTCGCGCTGGTTTTCGAGAACATCACGAAAAACCCCATTCGCTCCGAAATATTTCAAAGTCCCGCGAGTTTTCAGAGTCTTTCCGCACCATCGTCCGAACACAAATTCGTCCAATCGCTAAAAACGACCATTGATCCTTGTGTCTCGTTGCATTCCGTACGTATTACATTAATGGTTCGACCGCGGTCGTCGCGCTGGTTTTCGAGAAAATCGCGAAAAACTCCATTCGCTCCGAAATATTTCAAAGTCCCGCGAGTTTTCAGAGTCTTTCCGCACCATCGTCCGAACACAAATTCGTCCAATCGCTAAAAACGACCATTGATCCTTGTGTCTCGTTGCATTCCGTACGTATTACATTAATGGTTCGACCGCGGTCGTCGCGCTGGTTTTCGAGAAAATCGCGAAAAACTCCATTCGCTCCGAAATATTTCAAAGTCCCGCGAGTTTTCAGAGTCTTTCCGCACCATCGTCCGAACACAAATTCGTCCAATCGCTAAAAACGACCATTGATCCTTGTGTCTCGTTGCATTCCGTACGTATTACATTAATGGTTCGACCGCGGTCGTCGCGCTGGTTTTCGAGAACATCACGAAAAACCCCATTCGCTCCGAAATATTTCAAAGTCCCGCGAGTTTTCAGAGTCCTTCCGCACCATCGTCCGAACACAAATTCGTCCAATCGCTAAAAACGACCATTGATCCTTGTGTCTCGTTGCATTCCGTACGTATTACATTAATGTTTCGACCGCGGTCGTCGCGCTGGTTTTCGAGAACATCACGAAAAACCCCATTCGCTCCGAAATATTTCAAAGTCCCGCGAGTTTTCAGAGTCCTTCCGCACCATCGTCCGAACACAAATTCGTCCAATCGCTAAAAACGACCATTGATCCTTGTGTCTCGTTGCATTCCGTACGTATTACCTTAATGGTTCGACCGCGGTCGTCGCGCTGGTTTTCGAGAAAATCGCGAAAAACTCCATTCGCTCCGAAATATTTCAAAGTCCCGCGAGTTTTCAGAGTCTTTCCGCACCATCGTCCGAACACAAATTCGTCCAATCGCTAAAAACGACCATTGATCCTTGTGTCTCGTTGCATTCCGTACGTATTACATTAATGTTTCGACCGCGGTCGTCGCGCTGGTTTTCGAGAACATCACGAAAAACCCCATTCGCTCCGAAATATTTCAAAGTCCCGCGAGTTTTCAGAGTCCTTCCGCACCATCGTCCGAACACAAATTCGTCCAATCGCTAAAAACGACCATTGATCCTTGTGTCTCGTTGCATTCCGTACGTATTACCTTAATGGTTCGACCGCGGTCGTCGCGCTGGTTTTCGAGAAAATCGCGAAAAACTCCATTCGCTCCGAAATATTTCAAAGTCCCGCGAGTTTTCAGAGTCTTTCCGCACCATCGTCCGAACACAAATTCGTCCAATCGCTAAAAACGACCATTGATCCTTGTGTCTCGTTGCATTCCGTACGTATTACCTTAATGGTTCGACCGCGGTCGTCGCGCTGGTTTTCGAGAAAATCGCGAAAAACTCCATTCGCTCCGAAATATTTCAAAGTCCCGCGAGTTTTCAGAGTCTTTCCGCACCATCGTCCGAACACAAATTCGTCCAATCGCTAAAAACGACCATTGATCCTTGTGTCTCGTTGCATTCCGTACGTATTACATTAATGGTTCGACCGCGGTCGTCGCGCTGGTTTTCGAGAACATCACGAAAAACCCCATTCGCTCCGAAATATTTCAAAGTCCCGCGAGTATTCAGAGTCCCTCCGCACCTTCGTCCGAACACAAATTCGTCCAATCGCTAAAAACGACCATTGATCCTTGTGTCTCGTTGCATTCCGTACGTATTACATTAATGGTTCGACCGCGGTCGTCGCGCTGGTTTTCGAGAACATCACGAAAAACCCCATTCGCTCCGAAATATTTCAAAGTCCCGCGAGTATTCAGAGTCCCTCCGCACCTTCGTCCGAACACAAATTCGTCCAATCGCTAAAAACGACCATTGATCCTTGTGTCTCGTTGCATTCCGTACGTATTACATTAATGGTTCGACCGCGGTCGTCGCGCTGGTTTTCGAGAACATCACGAAAAACCCCATTCGCTCCGAAATATTTCAAAGTCCCGCGAGTATTCAGAGTCCCTCCGCACCTTCGTCCGAACACAAATTCGTCCAATCGCTAAAAACGACCATTGATCCTTGTGTCTCGTTGCATTCCGTACGTATTACATTAATGGTTCGACCGCGGTCGTCGCGCTGGTTTTCGAGAACATCACGAAAAACCCCATTCGCTCCGAAATATTTCAAAGTCCCGCGAGTTTTCAGAGTCTTTCCGCACCATCGTCCGAACACAAATTCGTCCAATCGCTAAAAACGACCATTGATCCTTGTGTCTCGTTGCATTCCGTACGTATTACATTAATGGTTCGACCGCGGTCGTCGCGCTGGTTTTCGAGAAAATCGCGAAAAACTCCATTCGCTCCGAAATATTTCAAAGTCCCGCGAGTTTTCAGAGTCTTTCCGCACCATCGTCCGAACACAAATTCGTCCAATCGCTAAAAACGACCATTGATCCTTGTGTCTCGTTGCATTCCGTACGTATTACATTAATGGTTCGACCGCGGTCGTCGCGCTGGTTTTCGAGAACATCACGAAAAACCCCATTCGCTCCGAAATATTTCAAAGTCCCGCGAGTTTTCAGAGTCTTTCCGCACCATCGTCCGAACACAAATTCGTCCAATCGCTAAAAACGACCATTGATCCTTGTGTCTCGTTGCATTCCGTACGTATTACATTAATGGTTCGACCGCGGTCGTCGCGCTGGTTTTCGAGAACATCGCGAAAAACCCCATTCGCTCCGAAATATTTCAAAGTCCCGCGAGTTTTCAGAGTCCTTCCGCACCATCGTCCGAACACAAATTCGTCCAATCGCTAAAAACGACCATTGATCCTTGTGTCTCGTTGCATTCCGTACGTATTACCTTAATGGTTCGACCGCGGTCGTCGCGCTGGTTTTCGAGAAAATCGCGAAAAACTCCATTCGCTCCGAAATATTTCAAAGTCCCGCGAGTTTTCAGAGTCTTTCCGCACCATCGTCCGAACACAAATTCGTCCAATCGCTAAAAACGACCATTGATCCTTGTGTCTCGTTGCATTCCGTACGTATTACATTAATGGTTCGACCGCGGTCGTCGCGCTGGTTTTCGAGAACATCACGAAAAACCCCATTCGCTCCGAAATATTTCAAAGTCCCGCGAGTTTTCAGAGTCCTTCCGCACCATCGTCCGAACACAAATTCGTCCAATCGCTAAAAACGACCATTGATCCTTGTGTCTCGTTGCATTCCGTACGTATTACATTAATGTTTCGACCGCGGTCGTCGCGCTGGTTTTCGAGAACATCACGAAAAACCCCATTCGCTCCGAAATATTTCAAAGTCCCGCGAGTTTTCAGAGTCCTTCCGCACCATCGTCCGAACACAAATTCGTCCAATCGCTAAAAACGACCATTGATCCTTGTGTCTCGTTGCATTCCGTACGTATTACCTTAATGGTTCGACCGCGGTCGTCGCGCTGGTTTTCGAGAAAATCGCGAAAAACTCCATTCGCTCCGAAATATTTCAAAGTCCCGCGAGTTTTCAGAGTCTTTCCGCACCATCGTCCGAACACAAATTCGTCCAATCGCTAAAAACGACCATTGATCCTTGTGTCTCGTTGCATTCCGTACGTATTACATTAATGTTTCGACCGCGGTCGTCGCGCTGGTTTTCGAGAACATCACGAAAAACCCCATTCGCTCCGAAATATTTCAAAGTCCCGCGAGTTTTCAGAGTCCTTCCGCACCATCGTCCGAACACAAATTCGTCCAATCGCTAAAAACGACCATTGATCCTTGTGTCTCGTTGCATTCCGTACGTATTACCTTAATGGTTCGACCGCGGTCGTCGCGCTGGTTTTCGAGAAAATCGCGAAAAACTCCATTCGCTCCGAAATATTTCAAAGTCCCGCGAGTTTTCAGAGTCTTTCCGCACCATCGTCCGAACACAAATTCGTCCAATCGCTAAAAACGACCATTGATCCTTGTGTCTCGTTGCATTCCGTACGTATTACATTAATGGTTCGACCGCGGTCGTCGCGCTGGTTTTCGAGAACATCACGAAAAACCCCATTCGCTCCGAAATATTTCAAAGTCCCGCGAGTTTTCAGAGTCTTTCCGCACCATCGTCCGAACACAAATTCGTCCAATCGCTAAAAACGACCATTGATCCTTGTGTCTCGTTGCATTCCGTACGTATTACATTAATGGTTCGACCGCGGTCGTCGCGCTGGTTTTCGAGAACATCGCGAAAAACCCCATTCGCTCCGAAATATTTCAAAGTCCCGCGAGTTTTCAGAGTCCTTCCGCACCATCGTCCGAACACAAATTCGTCCAATCGCTAAAAACGACCATTGATCCTTGTGTCTCGTTGCATTCCGTACGTATTACCTTAATGGTTCGACCGCGGTCGTCGCGCTGGTTTTCGAGAAAATCGCGAAAAACTCCATTCGCTCCGAAATATTTCAAAGTCCCGCGAGTTTTCAGAGTCTTTCCGCACCATCGTCCGAACACAAATTCGTCCAATCGCTAAAAACGACCATTGATCCTTGTGTCTCGTTGCATTCCGTACGTATTACATTAATGGTTCGACCGCGGTCGTCGCGCTGGTTTTCGAGAACATCACGAAAAACCCCATTCGCTCCGAAATATTTCAAAGTCCCGCGAGTTTTCAGAGTCCTTCCGCACCATCGTCCGAACACAAATTCGTCCAATCGCTAAAAACGACCATTGATCCTTGTGTCTCGTTGCATTCCGTACGTATTACATTAATGTTTCGACCGCGGTCGTCGCGCTGGTTTTCGAGAACATCACGAAAAACCCCATTCGCTCCGAAATATTTCAAAGTCCCGCGAGTTTTCAGAGTCCTTCCGCACCATCGTCCGAACACAAATTCGTCCAATCGCTAAAAACGACCATTGATCCTTGTGTCTCGTTGCATTCCGTACGTATTACCTTAATGGTTCGACCGCGGTCGTCGCGCTGGTTTTCGAGAAAATCGCGAAAAACTCCATTCGCTCCGAAATATTTCAAAGTCCCGCGAGTTTTCAGAGTCTTTCCGCACCATCGTCCGAACACAAATTCGTCCAATCGCTAAAAACGACCATTGATCCTTGTGTCTCGTTGCATTCCGTACGTATTACATTAATGTTTCGACCGCGGTCGTCGCGCTGGTTTTCGAGAACATCACGAAAAACCCCATTCGCTCCGAAATATTTCAAAGTCCCGCGAGTTTTCAGAGTCCTTCCGCACCATCGTCCGAACACAAATTCGTCCAATCGCTAAAAACGACCATTGATCCTTGTGTCTCGTTGCATTCCGTACGTATTACCTTAATGGTTCGACCGCGGTCGTCGCGCTGGTTTTCGAGAAAATCGCGAAAAACTCCATTCGCTCCGAAATATTTCAAAGTCCCGCGAGTTTTCAGAGTCTTTCCGCACCATCGTCCGAACACAAATTCGTCCAATCGCTAAAAACGACCATTGATCCTTGTGTCTCGTTGCATTCCGTACGTATTACCTTAATGGTTCGACCGCGGTCGTCGCGCTGGTTTTCGAGAAAATCGCGAAAAACTCCATTCGCTCCGAAATATTTCAAAGTCCCGCGAGTTTTCAGAGTCTTTCCGCACCATCGTCCGAACACAAATTCGTCCAATCGCTAAAAACGACCATTGATCCTTGTGTCTCGTTGCATTCCGTACGTATTACATTAATGGTTCGACCGCGGTCGTCGCGCTGGTTTTCGAGAACATCACGAAAAACCCCATTCGCTCCGAAATATTTCAAAGTCCCGCGAGTATTCAGAGTCCCTCCGCACCTTCGTCCGAACACAAATTCGTCCAATCGCTAAAAACGACCATTGATCCTTGTGTCTCGTTGCATTCCGTACGTATTACATTAATGGTTCGACCGCGGTCGTCGCGCTGGTTTTCGAGAACATCACGAAAAACCCCATTCGCTCCGAAATATTTCAAAGTCCCGCGAGTATTCAGAGTCCCTCCGCACCTTCGTCCGAACACAAATTCGTCCAATCGCTAAAAACGACCATTGATCCTTGTGTCTCGTTGCATTCCGTACGTATTACCTTAATGGTTCGACCGCGGTCGTCGCGCTGGTTTTCGAGAAAATCGCGAAAAACTCCATTCGCTCCGAAATATTTCAAAGTCCCGCGAGTTTTCAGAGTCTTTCCGCACCATCGTCCGAACACAAATTCGTCCAATCGCTAAAAACGACCATTGATCCTTGTGTCTCGTTGCATTCCGTACGTATTACATTAATGGTTCGACCGCGGTCGTCGCGCTGGTTTTCGAGAACATCACGAAAAACCCCATTCGCTCCGAAATATTTCAAAGTCCCGCGAGTTTTCAGAGTCCTTCCGCACCATCGTCCGAACACAAATTCGTCCAATCGCTAAAAACGACCATTGATCCTTGTGTCTCGTTGCATTCCGTACGTATTACATTAATGTTTCGACCGCGGTCGTCGCGCTGGTTTTCGAGAACATCACGAAAAACCCCATTCGCTCCGAAATATTTCAAAGTCCCGCGAGTTTTCAGAGTCCTTCCGCACCATCGTCCGAACACAAATTCGTCCAATCGCTAAAAACGACCATTGATCCTTGTGTCTCGTTGCATTCCGTACGTATTACCTTAATGGTTCGACCGCGGTCGTCGCGCTGGTTTTCGAGAAAATCGCGAAAAACTCCATTCGCTCCGAAATATTTCAAAGTCCCGCGAGTTTTCAGAGTCTTTCCGCACCATCGTCCGAACACAAATTCGTCCAATCGCTAAAAACGACCATTGATCCTTGTGTCTCGTTGCATTCCGTACGTATTACATTAATGTTTCGACCGCGGTCGTCGCGCTGGTTTTCGAGAACATCACGAAAAACCCCATTCGCTCCGAAATATTTCAAAGTCCCGCGAGTTTTCAGAGTCCTTCCGCACCATCGTCCGAACACAAATTCGTCCAATCGCTAAAAACGACCATTGATCCTTGTGTCTCGTTGCATTCCGTACGTATTACCTTAATGGTTCGACCGCGGTCGTCGCGCTGGTTTTCGAGAAAATCGCGAAAAACCCCATTCGCTCCGAAATATTTCAAAGTCCCGCGAGTTTTCAGAGTCCTTCCGCACCATCGTCCGAACACAAATTCGTCCAATCGCTAAAAACGACCATTGATCCTTGTGTCTCGTTGCATTCCGTACGTATTACCTTAATGGTTCGACCGCGGTCGTCGCGCTGGTTTTCGAGAAAATCGCGAAAAACTCCATTCGCTCCGAAATATTTCAAAGTCCCGCGAGTTTTCAGAGTCTTTCCGCACCATCGTCCGAACACAAATTCGTCCAATCGCTAAAAACGACCATTGATCCTTGTGTCTCGTTGCATTCCGTACGTATTACCTTAATGGTTCGACCGCGGTCGTCGCGCTGGTTTTCGAGAAAATCGCGAAAAACTCCATTCGCTCCGAAATATTTCAAAGTCCCGCGAGTTTTCAGAGTCTTTCCGCACCATCGTCCGAACACAAATTCGTCCAATCGCTAAAAACGACCATTGATCCTTGTGTCTCGTTGCATTCCGTACGTATTACATTAATGGTTCGACCGCGGTCGTCGCGCTGGTTTTCGAGAACATCACGAAAAACCCCATTCGCTCCGAAATATTTCAAAGTCCCGCGAGTATTCAGAGTCCCTCCGCACCTTCGTCCGAACACAAATTCGTCCAATCGCTAAAAACGACCATTGATCCTTGTGTCTCGTTGCATTCCGTACGTATTACATTAATGGTTCGACCGCGGTCGTCGCGCTGGTTTTCGAGAACATCACGAAAAACCCCATTCGCTCCGAAATATTTCAAAGTCCCGCGAGTATTCAGAGTCCCTCCGCACCTTCGTCCGAACACAAATTCGTCCAATCGCTAAAAACGACCATTGATCCTTGTGTCTCGTTGCATTCCGTACGTATTACCTTAATGGTTCGACCGCGGTCGTCGCGCTGGTTTTCGAGAAAATCGCGAAAAACTCCATTCGCTCCGAAATATTTCAAAGTCCCGCGAGTTTTCAGAGTCTTTCCGCACCATCGTCCGAACACAAATTCGTCCAATCGCTAAAAACGACCATTGATCCTTGTGTCTCGTTGCATTCCGTACGTATTACATTAATGGTTCGACCGCGGTCGTCGCGCTGGTTTTCGAGAACATCACGAAAAACCCCATTCGCTCCGAAATATTTCAAAGTCCCGCGAGTTTTCAGAGTCCTTCCGCACCATCGTCCGAACACAAATTCGTCCAATCGCTAAAAACGACCATTGATCCTTGTGTCTCGTTGCATTCCGTACGTATTACATTAATGTTTCGACCGCGGTCGTCGCGCTGGTTTTCGAGAACATCACGAAAAACCCCATTCGCTCCGAAATATTTCAAAGTCCCGCGAGTTTTCAGAGTCCTTCCGCACCATCGTCCGAACACAAATTCGTCCAATCGCTAAAAACGACCATTGATCCTTGTGTCTCGTTGCATTCCGTACGTATTACCTTAATGGTTCGACCGCGGTCGTCGCGCTGGTTTTCGAGAAAATCGCGAAAAACTCCATTCGCTCCGAAATATTTCAAAGTCCCGCGAGTTTTCAGAGTCTTTCCGCACCATCGTCCGAACACAAATTCGTCCAATCGCTAAAAACGACCATTGATCCTTGTGTCTCGTTGCATTCCGTACGTATTACCTTAATGGTTCGACCGCGGTCGTCGCGCTGGTTTTCGAGAAAATCGCGAAAAACTCCATTCGCTCCGAAATATTTCAAAGTCCCGCGAGTATTCAGAGTCCCTCCGCACCTTCGTCCGAACACAAATTCGTCCAATCGCTAAAAACGACCATTGATCCTTGTGTCTCGTTGCATTCCGTACGTATTACATTAATGGTTCGACCGCGGTCGTCGCGCTGGTTTTCGAGAACATCACGAAAAACCCCATTCGCTCCGAAATATTTCAAAGTCCCGCGAGTATTCAGAGTCCCTCCGCACCTTCGTCCGAACACAAATTCGTCCAATCGCTAAAAACGACCATTGATCCTTGTGTCTCGTTGCATTCCGTACGTATTACCTTAATGGTTCGACCGCGGTCGTCGCGCTGGTTTTCGAGAAAATCGCGAAAAACTCCATTCGCTCCGAAATATTTCAAAGTCCCGCGAGTTTTCAGAGTCTTTCCGCACCATCGTCCGAACACAAATTCGTCCAATCGCTAAAAACGACCATTGATCCTTGTGTCTCGTTGCATTCCGTACGTATTACATTAATGGTTCGACCGCGGTCGTCGCGCTGGTTTTCGAGAACATCACGAAAAACCCCATTCGCTCCGAAATATTTCAAAGTCCCGCGAGTTTTCAGAGTCCTTCCGCACCATCGTCCGAACACAAATTCGTCCAATCGCTAAAAACGACCATTGATCCTTGTGTCTCGTTGCATTCCGTACGTATTACATTAATGTTTCGACCGCGGTCGTCGCGCTGGTTTTCGAGAACATCACGAAAAACCCCATTCGCTCCGAAATATTTCAAAGTCCCGCGAGTTTTCAGAGTCCTTCCGCACCATCGTCCGAACACAAATTCGTCCAATCGCTAAAAACGACCATTGATCCTTGTGTCTCGTTGCATTCCGTACGTATTACCTTAATGGTTCGACCGCGGTCGTCGCGCTGGTTTTCGAGAAAATCGCGAAAAACTCCATTCGCTCCGAAATATTTCAAAGTCCCGCGAGTTTTCAGAGTCTTTCCGCACCATCGTCCGAACACAAATTCGTCCAATCGCTAAAAACGACCATTGATCCTTGTGTCTCGTTGCATTCCGTACGTATTACCTTAATGGTTCGACCGCGGTCGTCGCGCTGGTTTTCGAGAAAATCGCGAAAAACTCCATTCGCTCCGAAATATTTCAAAGTCCCGCGAGTATTCAGAGTCCCTCCGCACCTTCGTCTGAACACAAATTCGTCCAATCGCTAAAAACGACCATTGATCCATGTGTCTCGTTGCATTCCGTACGTATTACCTTAATGGTTCGACCGCGGTCGTCGCGCTGGTTTTCGAGAAAATCGCGAAAAACTCCATTCGCTCCGAAATATTTCAAAGTCCCGCGAGTATTCAGAGTCCCTCCGCACCTTCGTCTGAACACAAATTCGTCCAATCGCTAAAAACGACCATTGATCCATGTGTCTCGTTGCATTCCGTACGTATTACCTTAATGGTTCGACCGCGGTCGTCGCGCTGGTTTTCGAGAAAATCACGAAAAACTCCATTCGCTCCGAAATGTTTCAAAGTCCCGCGAGTTTTCAGAGTCCTTCCGCACCATCGTCCGAACACAAATTCGTCCAATCGCTAAAAACGACCATTGATCCTTGTGTCTCGTTGCATTCCGTACGTATTACCTTAATGGTTCGACCGCGGTCGTCGCGCTGGTTTTCGAGAAAATCGCGAAAAACTCCATTCGCTCCGAAATATTTCAAAGTCCCGCGAGTATTCAGAGTCCCTCCGCACCTTCGTCTGAACACAAATTCGTCCAATCGCTAAAAACGACCATTGATCCATGTGTCTCGTTGCATTCCGTACGTATTACCTTAATGGTTCGACCGCGGTCGTCGCGCTGGTTTTCGAGAAAATCGCGAAAAACTCCATTCGCTCCGAAATATTTCAAAGTCCCGCGAGTATTCAGAGTCCCTCCGCACCTTCGTCTGAACACAAATTCGTCCAATCGCTAAAAACGACCATTGATCCATGTGTCTCGTTGCATTCCGTACGTATTACCTTAATGGTTCGACCGCGGTCGTCGCGCTGGTTTTCGAGAAAATCGCGAAAAACTCCATTAGCTCCGAAATATTTCAAAGTGCCGAGAAATTATTTTTTGAATGTCGTTTGGGACCGGGTATTTATCGTGGTAATGTTCGCGGCGATTGTTTATCATAATTCGTTTAGTCGTTTTACTCTTGTATCCGACGCTCTCCGCGGCTAAGTCCCAGCGTGCCGGGCGGACGGTCTGTTGTAGCGGCGGTTTACGCCCATAAGCGCCCGTGCGTAAGGTACGGCGGCGCCGGCGTTCCGGCCGGCCGTTCGGTATCTATAAGGGAGAGCGACGGTCCGAGCGTCTCGGTCGGAGCAGCGTTGGGCGCGTGGCTATTCTATGACCTCGGTTGAGAAGTAGTCACCGCTCCTCGAGATTCTGTCTCGACTGTTCTTGCCGTGTTGCGTTTTCGGATTTCTCCACACAGCATTACCACGGGTCGGTGTCTAAGACCGAATGGCCCTTATGTGGTGAGCGTCCATAAGTGACGTTGGTGACACATATGCAATTCTGTGTATGCTTGTACTACCTAATGCAATCAACTCTTTATCCACGCAGATGGACGATTTAAACTTAACAAAACGCTAAGGAAGGCTAGCGTCGGGTACATATAAAGTATCGAACTAAAAGTTCGAACTTTGAAAGAGGGAGAAAGTAGATACAAACCCAAGAGGTGTCAGATCTCGATATGCCTAGCGCGCACATTACGTGCCAACTCGTTTTGACCAGCATGGCACGATTCGCGCTATCCCGTTTGCTCAGCATGCACTTGTCCGCGCTATTACGTACATGACCAGCGTGAATGTTACGCGCTTTGTCGATTTGTCCAGCGTGTAGTGGTCCGTGCTTCTACGGTTGATGCTAGCGTGCGTGTACTCCGTGCTTCCCGATGGATGCAGCGGCACGCGTGATACGCGCTTTATCGAGCATCCGATGCCATCCTTATTTATAAAGGAAATATAATGAATTTTGTCTGTGATCTGAGATCTTTCTGTGAACGTATACAATAAAAAGGCACATATCCGATTGATTTATTAGTCAGTGGAAAAATCGAATCGATATGATGTCTCGAAGTATAATAAAGTTAGAGTGGAGCGAAAGGCACACATATCATATCCGATGGGAGTTAGTCCGTGGAAAATCCTAGGTTATATATGTGGTGTCTAGAAGAAGTAGTGAAGGAGGAGGAGGAAGGCACATATCCGAGATAGAATTAAGTGGAACAAATCGAGGATATGATGTCTAAAACTGCACGCTAACGTGCAAGTTTTATAAGATGAAACGTGGGGCATCGTCGATCCGTCTCTAAAAGAGCGGACGACGCGATGAGTACAGAAAGAACACGAAAGTGTGTGAATTCGAATAGAGGGAAAGCTTCGCGAAGCTCCCTGGTTGATCCTGCCAGTAGTCATATGCTTGTCTCAAAGATTAAGCCATGCATGTCTCAGTACATACCGTATTAAGGTGAAACCGCGAATGGCTCATTAAATCAGTTATGGTTCCTTAGATCGTACCCACATTTACTTGGATAACTGTGGTAATTCTAGAGCTAATACATGCAAAACAGAGTTCCGACCAGAGATGGAAGGAACGCTTTTATTAGATCAAAACCAATCGGTGGCGGATGGTTCGCCTTCCGTCCCATCGTTTGCTTTGGTGACTCTGAATAACTTTGTGCTGATCGCATGGTCATCTAGCACCGGCGACGCATCTTTCAAATGTCTGCCTTATCAACTGTCGATGGTAGGTTCTGCGCCTACCATGGTTGTAACGGGTAACGGGGAATCAGGGTTCGATTCCGGAGAGGGAGCCTGAGAAACGGCTACCACATCCAAGGAAGGCAGCAGGCGCGCAAATTACCCACTCCCGGCACGGGGAGGTAGTGACGAAAAATAACGATACGGGACTCATCCGAGGCCCCGTAATCGGAATGAGTACACTTTAAATCCTTTAACAAGGATCCATTGGAGGGCAAGTCTGGTGCCAGCAGCCGCGGTAATTCCAGCTCCAATAGCGTATATTAAAGTTGTTGCGGTTAAAAAGCTCGTAGTTGAATCTGTGTGTCACAGTGTCGGTTCACCGCTCGCGGTGTTTAACTGGCATTATGTGGTACGTCCTACCGGTGGGCTTAGCTCTTCACGGGGCGGTCCAACTAATATCCCATCGCGGTGCTCTTCACTGAGTGTCGAGGTGGGCCGGTACGTTTACTTTGAACAAATTAGAGTGCTCAAAGCAGGCTACCTTCGCCTGAATACTGTGTGCATGGAATAATGGAATAGGACCTCGGTTCTATTTTGTTGGTTTTCGGAACCCCGAGGTAATGATTAATAGGGACAGATGGGGGCATTCGTATTGCGACGTTAGAGGTGAAATTCTTGGATCGTCGCAAGACGGACAGAAGCGAAAGCATTTGCCAAAAATGTTTTCATTAATCAAGAACGAAAGTTAGAGGTTCGAAGGCGATCAGATACCGCCCTAGTTCTAACCATAAACGATGCCAGCTAGCGATCCGCCGAAGTTCCTCCGATGACTCGGCGGGCAGCTTCCGGGAAACCAAAGCTTTTGGGTTCCGGGGGAAGTATGGTTGCAAAGCTGAAACTTAAAGGAATTGACGGAAGGGCACCACCAGGAGTGGAGCCTGCGGCTTAATTTGACTCAACACGGGAAACCTCACCAGGCCCGGACACCGGAAGGATTGACAGATTTATAGCTCTTTCTTGATTCGGTGGGTGGTGGTGCATGGCCGTTCTTAGTTGGTGGAGCGATTTGTCTGGTTAATTCCGATAACGAACGAGACTCTAGCCTGCTAAATAGACGTAACTTATGGTATCACGAAGGTCCCCGACTTCGGTCGGTGGGTTTTTACTACCAACGTACAAACAAATCTTCTTAGAGGGACAGGCGGCTTCTAGCCGCACGAGATTGAGCAATAACAGGTCTGTGATGCCCTTAGATGTTCTGGGCCGCACGCGCGCTACACTGAAGGAATCAGCGTGTTTTCCCTGGCCGAAAGGCCCGGGTAACCCGCTGAACCTCCTTCGTGCTAGGGATTGGGGCTTGCAATTATTCCCCATGAACGAGGAATTCCCAGTAAGCGCGAGTCATAAGCTCGCGTTGATTACGTCCCTGCCCTTTGTACACACCGCCCGTCGCTACTACCGATTGAATGATTTAGTGAGGTCTTCGGACTGGTGCGCGGCAATGTCTCGGCATTGCCGATGTTGCCGGGAAGATGACCAAACTTGATCATTTAGAGGAAGTAAAAGTCGTAACAAGGTTTCCGTAGGTGAACCTGCGGAAGGATCATTAACAAGGCTCAAAGAGCAAAAAGCAAAAAGCTTGAAAACGTAACTATGCACAAACAAAACTATATATATGCGATGCATTTATATAAACAGATACCAAAAACTAAATGCGAAAGCATTTACGAACAGATACCAAAAACTAAATGCGAAAGCATTTACGAACAGATACCAAAAACTAAATGCGTAAGCATTTACGAACAGATACCAAAAACTAAATGCGTAAGCATTTACGAACAGATACCAAAAACTAAATGCGAAAGCATTTACGAACAGATACCAAAAACTAAATGCGAAAGCATTTACGAACAGATACCAAAAGCTAAATGCGAACGCATTTAGCACCGCCGTGGCACGGCTTACGTGCGGAGGTCGCCGCAGACGGAGAACCTGGTTTCTCACCGCGACGCTCCCGTCCGCTGCCATCGGTGAAAAAAAGCGCAAAGAGCAAGCGCGCCAGACCGCCAGACACCTGTGGGAGGGGGGGACCCGCTGCGGCCCCTCTTTGTGATGAACGGGACGATAATAATACGAACGCAGTGACGAGTGCGCTCGCGGGAGGTTTCTTCAGAGGCCGTCGTTAACTGGATTGGGAACAACTGGACCCGTCGTTACGACCGCCCTCTGCGGTAACCCGCCGCCTCGTCGATTCGCGTTCACCTCGTATCGGAGGCGCGTGCCGTTATTATACGATACCCTACCCTCCCCCCGTGTCTGTGCGTGTTGTCTGCGCGAGCGTGTAAAGGCTCGTATCGAGAAAGGAGTCACTCGCGACCCAAGACAGGGACGAAAACACACTACAAGCGCCCCGAGTGGTTAAGTAAAGCGCGCGAGAGTATAAAGAGAGAAGCAGGAACGAGCCGCCGTCGAAGCCTAGGCTTCGCGACGTTTCTCCTCTCTTGTCTCCTCGACGACGCTTCTTCCACTCGCATCCCGCTTCCCCTCAGTTTTTGTCGCGTTCTCCGAAAAGTCCTGTGACTGACACACTCTCCTCTGAGAGAGGATCCCGGGTAACCTAGGGCGGCGACTCGCCACCATCCATCGCGTCGACGTGCATCCCGAGTATCGCTCGCTTAATCGTACGCCCCGATAGCCGAAAAAAGGGACCGGCTGTGAAGCTTCGATAGCGAAAGTCCGAAGATTGGACCGATCGAAGCCGGCCGTGCGTCCGCTTTCGAGGGACAGCGACGATAAGAGAGCGTGCAAGTAGAGGATGCTGCCGCGTGCGGTGGCCCCCGCCCCGAGTACACGGTTATTACGGTACGCTCGTACCCAGCCGTGTATCTCGAAGGTTTTTAAATGATATGTACGCTCGGCCCGCCGGACGTGTCGCGGTGTTTCCGCGGTACGCTTCGACGGTGTTTCGCGTCCAGGACACAAATCACATCACTGTGTCGTCTACGCTGGCGACGCCCGGACCTCCTTCGCGCGCTGGTTGGAGGTGCACGGGCCTCGGCTTCATCCGAACCGAGAACAAAGATAATGTCGAACATATTTAATAACACGATTACCCTGAACGGTGGATCACTTGGCTCGTGGGTCGATGAAGAACGCAGCTAATTGCGCGTCAACGTGTGAACTGCAGGACACATGAACATCGACATTTCGAACGCACATTGCGGTCCACGGATACAATTCCTGGACCACGCCTGGCTGAGGGTCGTTATCACATACAAAAGACTGCTTGCGTCGGTTCTGCGTATCATCACATCCTCGCCGTCTCGCGTTTCCGACGATGTAACGCGTTTCGGAGTCGGGTCGGATGATGATATATACACGCCAGATACTCGACGTACGAGCGAAAGTTGGGCCGTTCGTCGGCGTTTGCAACGGCTCGCGTGAGAATCGTGAAGCGGTGAGTACTCTATCCCGTGCGAGAACCAGAAAGAGAGGCGAAATGTCGTGATGAATGATCGCGTTGGGACTCGCGTGCGTGCGTGCTTTCACGGCGTTGTGCGTCGTTGCTTTATAACGACCGCCCGTGTGCTGCACCGCTCCCTGGATCATCACACACAGCGCGACCTCTCTCGGCTCGCACTGGCGTTTTAGAGTTTGCTGCCTTCGCGTCCCGCGCGAGATCTTTTACCGTGCTCCCGACGTCGCCTGAAATGATAAATTTGTCCTGAGAAAGAGAGAGATCAAAGAGCGGGTGAGATACAAGATAGATGGAGAGAAAGAGCGGAGTGCGCGTCATATGTGCGCCGATCTGTGTATCGTTGCGTTCACGCGGCCCCAGGGATTTTAAAAAGAGGGTCGTCGTTGACGACAAGTGAGAGAGAAAAGTCAATCTATACATCGAGGGCACAACACACACTCGTTCTTCGGGACGCCGTGAAGATCCAAAGGGTGGTGTACATGAATAATGGTGGAGGCTCTGTGCGGGATGATAAATTATAGAAAACCACTCGTTAACATGATCGGGTCGATGTATTTCCCCGTCGTTGCGCGTGTGTCCTCGCCTAGCCGCCCTATATTTATTCCCTCCCTATGGCCACGTTCCGTCGACACACAAAGAGTGTTTGTGCCAAACGTCCGATGAGAAGAGTGATTGCTCCACACGTCGTTTAAAACGTTTCTGTACCCCGGAATCCTCGTTGGCGCGGCTGCGCGAATTTGAACTTCGACGAACCAAAAAGGCGCCGATGCCGCGAAAGGTGTGTAAGAAGACTCTTCTTCGTAGAATTGAAGAAGACGAGTCTCCCCGATCGCCCCATGTCTTTGTCGCGTTGTTGGTCGATCGCATACGAGACCGCGTGTCTCACCGGTCGTCCAGTCCACGGAAAAGCTTATTTTTCCACGGTTCCCACTGCTGCGAGAGTTCTCACACTGCTCGAGGCGTGAAGGGATAGCGGAATCTCAAAGCTAATAATAGCGGACGGACGTTAAAGTAAAAACCGGATCGAATCGACGATGCGCGACGAAAAGACACTTTGGCGAGGCGCAAATAGAGGTAGGGGGGACTCTAATTCTCTCTACAAGAGAAGAAGAGAGTTTCAATCATACCTTTTCTCTGGAATCGTGCGATGGCACCTCTGGATGTAGGCCCGTTCGAGGTAAAGTATATCCAAAAGAGGGAGCACGATTATAATACCGGAGGCACGCGCCCGTTTCTCCAAAATATCTTCTCTCTACTTGGCGGTCTCTGCTTTTTTTTCTCTGGTGGGACACAATATATTTATATATAATATAATAACGATTGACGACCTCAGAGTAGGCGAGATTACCCGCTGAATTTAAGCATATTACTAAGCGGAGGAAAAGAAACTAACAAGGATTTCCTTAGTAGCGGCGAGCGAACAGGAATTAGCCCAGCACTGAATCCCGCGGTTCCGCCGCAGGGAATTGTAGTGTTCAGGAGGATCCGTTTATCCCGTGACGTCGCACCGCGTCCAAGTCCATCTTGAATGGGGCCACTTACCCGGAGAGGGTGCCAGGCCCGTAGCGACCGGTACGCGTTTCGGGAGGATCTCTCCATAGAGTCGGGTTGCTTGAGAGTGCAACCCTAAGTGGGTGGTAAACTCCATCTAAGGCTAAATACAACCACGAGACCGATAGCGAACAAGTACCGTGAGGGAAAGTTGAAAAGAACTTTGAAGAGAGAGTTCAAGAGTACGTGAAACCGTTCAGGGGTAAACCTGAGAAACCCAAAAGATCGAATGGGGAGATTCATCGTCGACGAGGCTGGCTCCCGTCGGTGCGCGATACTCCGGGTGGACCTTCGTGGTTCCATTAGCGAGGGTACACCACCGGCGGCGAATGTTCCGGCCACGTAGTCGTGCACTTCTCCCCTAGTAGAACGTCGCGACCCGTTGCGTGTCGGTCTACGGCCCGAGCGGTTGCCTGTTTCGTTGCTCCCAGAGCACGCGACAGACCCTCGGCCGCCCGGCCGGCTGCGCGACGGTACTCTGAGACGGTATCGGGCCGCAACCAATCCATTTTCGAATGTGCGTGCGTCAGGCCCGCCGCAAGCCCGGTCAGTTCTTACCCGGAGGCACGGACCTGGTGCCGTCCCCGGGCCTGGCTAGCTGTTAGCAGGCGGTGTCCTTGGACTGGGCCAAGCTTCGAATTACCGGTCGGCGACGCTACTGCTTTGGGTACTCTCAGGACCCGTCTTGAAACACGGACCAAGGAGTCTAACATGTGCGCGAGTCATTGGGAGAAAGAAACCTAAAGGCGGAATGAAAGTGAAGGTCGACCTTTGCGTCGACCGAGGGAGGATCGGCCGCGTTACGATGCGGCCTCGCACTCCCGGGGCGTCTCGTTCTCATTGCGAGAAGAGGCGCACCTAGAGCGTACACGTTGGGACCCGAAAGATGGTGAACTATGCCTGGTCAGGACGAAGTCAGGGGAAACCCTGATGGAGGTCCGTAGCGATTCTGACGTGCAAATCGATCGTCGGAACTGGGTATAGGGGCGAAAGACTAATCGAACCATCTAGTAGCTGGTTCCCTCCGAAGTTTCCCTCAGGATAGCTGGCACTCGCTCGTTCCTACGTGAACGTGTGCGAGTTTCATCTGGTAAAGCGAATGATTAGAGGCCTTGGGGCCGAAACGACCTCAACCTATTCTCAAACTTTAAATGGGTGAGATCTCTGGCTTGCTTGGATCATGAAGCCACGAGATTATATTGAATCAGAGTGCCAAGTGGGCCAATTTTGGTAAGCAGAACTGGCGCTGTGGGATGAACCAAACGCAGAGTTAAGGCGCCTAAGTCGACGCTTATGGGATACCATGAAAGGCGTTGGTTGCTTAAGACAGCAGGACGGTGGCCATGGAAGTCGGAATCCGCTAAGGAGTGTGTAACAACTCACCTGCCGAAGCAACTAGCCCTGAAAATGGATGGCGCTGAAGCGTCGCGCCTATACTCCGCCGTCAGCGGCAAGTGGGGAGGGACGTGCCACCCGCTCGCGGGTGACCGTCCTCCATGAAGCCCTGACGAGTAGGAGGGTCGCGGCGGTGTGCGCAGAAGGGTCTGGGCGTGAGCCTGCCTGGAGCCACCGTCGGTGCAGATCTTGGTGGTAGTAGCAAATACTCCAGCGAGGCCCTGGAGGACTGACGTGGAGAAGGGTTTCGTGTGAACAGCCGTTGCACACGAGTCAGTCGATCCTAAGCCCTAAGAGAAATCCTATGCAGATGTGGTGTCCTAAAACAGAGTTTTTTTTTTTGAGACACACACCCGTTGGGCGAAAGGGAATCCGGTTCCTATTCCGGAACCCGGTAGCGGAACCGCAAACCATTCGGGCCCTCGTAAGAGTGTTCGTCGGGGTAACCCAAAATGACCTGGAGACGCCGTCGGGAGATCCGGGAAGAGTTTTCTTTTCTGTATAAGCGTTCGAGTTCCCTGGAAACCTCTAGCAGGGAGATAGGGTTTGGAACGCGAAGAGCACCGCAGTTGCGGCGGTGTCCGGATCTTCCCCTCGGACCTTGAAAATCCAGGAGAGGGCCACGTGGAGGTGTCGCGCCGGTTCGTACCCATATCCGCAGCAGGTCTCCAAGGTAAAGAGCCTCTAGTCGATAGATTAATGTAGGTAAGGGAAGTCGGCAAATTGGATCCGTAACTTCGGAATAAGGATTGGCTCTGAGGAGCGGGGCGTGTCGGGCTTGGTTGGGAAACGGGTTTGGTTGACGAGCCGGGCCTGGGTGAGGTGAACGGTCGGGATTTCGGTCTCGCATCCGGGATCCGAGCTCGGTCCCGTGCCATCGCCTCCCGCGGATCTTCCTTGCTGCGAGGCTTCCGTGTCGGTTTCACCGTCGTGGTCGTCCTCTTCGGCCGCCATTCAACGCTCAGCTCAGAACTGGCACGGACTAGGGGAATCCGACTGTCTAATTAAAACAAAGCATTGCGATGGCCCCCGAGGGTGTTGACGCAATGTGATTTCTGCCCAGTGCTCTGAATGTCAACGTGAAGAAATTCAAAAAAGCGCGGGTAAACGGCGGGAGTAACTATGACTCTCTTAAGGTAGCCAAATGCCTCGTCATCTAATTAGTGACGCGCATGAATGGATTAACGAGATTCCCTCTGTCCCTATCTACTATTTAGTAGTAGGCCCGGGTCACTTGAGTTTTGTCTCAAGTGATCCCCAAAACCCCTAAATTAAACTAATGTAAATATTACCTTTTCAGGAAAACAAGTGTGAGTGCTGGCGAGCACCAATGAGCCCGCCTTCCCGAGGTTCCCCATGAATGCGAAGGAGACTGAAAGTGGAGATATCCACTTTCAATCTCTGGAGTAACCAAAGGGCTCATCCGCAGAAACGCCCTGCGGCACTCATGGATTTTTCCATCGCCCGTTTCGGTGGCGTGGTGTGGCTGGACTGTAGATTCCGTGGCGTATACCCGTTCTGGGTGAGGCAGCATATCCGGTGCATCCTAAGGGTGGCCGGATTCACATTAAATGTCCCTATCTACTAGTACCTACCTGACCGCCGAAGGGGACGGACGTGTTTCGACCCGCTCCGCCGCTACCTGAGTCGTGACCGTGGGAAGTGACGCGATCGTGGATTTACCGAGGATTTCTAGCATTTATGCTCAGAGTTCGTGGAGTTTCGCGAGTCAAATCACGTGCTAGTAGTGTTTTCTTCGCCTGTGTGTTTACTGTGTGCCGATCGTAACGGGAATTTTTCAGAAACTTTTTAAGATCTGCGATTTTCGTGTCCGTTGTTCGGCCGTGCGGGTCTCCGCTTGACATCTCTGCTTTCGAGCGAGATACACGTGTGTGCCTGCGGCAGTGAGCTCAGGGCGAGGAGACGAATAAGAGGAGCTTTTCGCCATCCAGTTTGGACGAAAATTGCGATAGTTAGGATAGATTTAGGATCCGAAAGTAAACGACGCCGACGCGCGGCCATCTTGGGTCGACCCAAGCATCGGCCACGTCAGCGCCAATTTCGGACGAAAGCATTCTGTTCTGTAGTCTGCTTGGATTTTGTAATATCAATTATAAGAGTGCGTGGACTGAGTGCATGCTGGGTGGAAGTGCGACGGGATAAACATTGTAAATCCCAGAGAGAGAAGAAAGCGGGCTTTGACGGAGGTTTTCCACTTCGGTGTGAGAAATCCACAAACGCCCAGAGTAGAAATAGGAACGAATTATATGCCGCCGAGAGCGACCAAAATGAACCAGCAATAAGAGAGATACGGTACTTTTCTGTTTTAGGAGTAGCATCCAGGGCGTCGGCGCCGAACGGTGGGAAAACCCAAGCGGGTGACGTCACCGCCGCCACCTTGGGCCGCCGGTCGGTCACGTACGCCGCCCGGGAAGCGGGCAAAGCGGCAGGTGAGGGGAGCGCCCCACCACACGCACCGAGGACAGGAGGCGGAGAACCCGGCCTCTGAATGGCGCCCAGCGTGACGCCCAGGGCGGAGGAGGCCAAGGCGCGGCTCAAGGCCGTGACCGCGATCCCGGTGTCGACGAGGGCGACAGCCGTCGGCACCAAAACTCCAAAGAGGAAGGCAAGCACAACGCCAGTGAAGACAACGGGACCACTCCAGGAGGAGAAGAAGATGAGGAAGACGACGGAAGCAGCAGCAGCACCACCACCACCAGCGACGGAGAGGACACCCGAGACGGCAACACCACCACCAGCGAAGGAAGGAAGGACGGCAGCAGCGGCACCACCACCGCCAACGAAGGAGAGGACCGTCGCCTCGACCAAGGAGGCGGCCAGCGCCATCGAGGACAGGATTTTTGCGTACTGCACGGATCCTGCCAAAAAGATTAACAAGGAGCAGGCAATCGTTATCTTGCGCTGCTTCAAGGAGATGAGGGGCCTTGTGCAGGATACCCTTCTCAGGAACAGTTTCCTGGAGGGCAAACTGGAGCAGGCGAACGCCCAGGCAAGGAAGTCGGAGGGGGCCTTGAGCGGAGCCGTCCAGAAGTCCCTCCAGGCAACGAGATCCTTGGAAAGGGCGACAAAGAAGGCGGAGACACCAGCGACCTTGTCCTACGCGGACAGGGTTAAGATGAACACGGCGAAGGTTTCGCCGTCGGCAGTCCGGCCGCCCAGGAATGTCGTCATGATTTTTCCGGACGGAGAGGAGGGAAAAATTAGGACGAGCGAGGAGGCACGCGAGGCTGTCTTCACCCTGGTGAACCCTCGCAAGAGGGGGATGCAGGTGAAGGCGGTTAAGCCCATCCACGGCAATGGTATTGCCGTGGAAACAACAACGCCGGAGGCGCTAAAGGAGCTTGTGGACAACCCCAAGCTCAGGGATGCCGGACTGCAGACCAGAACACCGACGGTCAAAAACCCGAGGATGATAATTTTCGACGTCCCGAGGGAGATGGCGGAAAAGGACATCCTCGGGAGCCTGCGTAAACAAAACGCGAAAGTCATGGAAGGCGAGGAGAATGACAGGAATTTCTCTTTATGTTTCAGGACAGGAAGAAAGGACAGCGACGAGACCAACTGGGTGGCAGAAGTATCGCCGAAGCTGCGGGAGAGGCTGCTCGAGGCGAACAAAGTTTTCCTCGGGTGGAACGCGTGCAAGGTGCGCGACTTTCTCGCAGTCAGCCGGTGCTTCAAGTGCCAAGGATTCGGACACATCGCCAAGCACTGCCGACACAAGGAGGAAGTCTGCAGCCACTGCACCGAGGAGGGGCACGGGGCGAAAACGTGCCCCAAGAAGACACAGTCCGCGGTCTGCGTAAACTGCAGGCGCTTCGGACTCAAAGGGGACCACGCAGCATCCAGCAAGGAGTGCCCCGCGCACAGGAAGGCTCTCGAGAAGTCGGTAAACAGGACGGTTTACCACTGCTAAGGGCGACTACACGGCTGGACGAGGAATCAAGATCCTGCAGCACAACATGCAGCGATCGAGATTAGTGCCACACGAGGTTCGATCTGAGATGGAGAAATTGAATGCTGACATCCTTCTGATGCAGGAGCCATACAGCATCAATGGACACATACCAGGATTCGGCAACGGTGCAAGGGTGATTTCACGCGGAAACGTGGGGCAACCGCCATGGGCGGCGATCTGCGTCCGCAACCGAGGATTCACCGTGCTGGAAATTTCGGATCTGTGTACGACGCACTGCGTCTGTGCCCAGATCTCCATTGACGGCGCGGAAATATACGTGGTGAGCCAATACTTCCCACCTTCGGTGGACATTGGAGTTGGACTGGCACATTTGGACAGGATCGTGGCGAGACTCAAGGGAAGAATACTTGTCATTGGTGCGGACGCGAATGCGAAATCGCACCTGTGGCACAGTGGGAGAACCGACAGTCGCGGCGAGGAGCTGGAACAGCTAATCGCACGGCACGATCTGCTAGTCCTGAATGAGCCGGGACAACCCACAACGTTTCAGAGTACTCGGGGATCATCGAACATCGACGTCACGCTGGTGAGCTGGGAAGGGATACCGCACACGAGCATCTGGAAGGTGCACGAGAGCGGTTCCTCCAGCGACCACAGAATCATCGAAACCAGACTGGACCTTAACAACGGTGGCACTAGAAGGCCGTTCCAGAAACCACGGTATAACACCAGGAATGCCAAATGGGACAAGTTTCAACGAGTCCTAATGCAAGAGAAGCACTCTCTCTCCGAGGCTCAAATTCTTTGTGCCGAGGACGTTGAGAGTGTGGCCGAACACTTCGAACGAGTATTGACCAGCGCCTGTGACGCTGCAATACCATTAAGGAAATGGCATAACCGGTCGAAACCGTGGTGGACGGGCGAACTTACAGAACTAAAGAGAGCGTCCCATCGAGCGCGGCGGAAATTTCAGATGACCAGGGACCCGACTACGAGAGAAGTCCACGAAGAAGAATGGAAGACACTCAGGAGAGTCTACAAGAAGAGGGTGGCAAGCGTGAAGAACAGCACGTGGCGCCAGTTTGTCACCACAAAGGGGAACAAGGAGCCGTGGGGCGTCGCAACCAAAGCGGCCCTGGGGAAACTACGAAGCGAGGAGGCCGTTTCATCTTTGGTGCTTGCAGACGGTGAACAGACGGAGTCTTGGAGGTCCACTGCCGAGGCGCTGCTGAGGGCCCTCGTCCCAGATGACGAGGCGCGCCAGGAAACGCCAGAGCAAATGTGGATCCGCGACGAGACCGCTGTTCAACCGGATACAGAAGCCGCGCCACCGTTCCTCGAAGAGGAACTTTCCGCAGCTGTATCGAGACTCAGGAGAGACAAATGCCCGGGTCCAGACAGGATCGAAGTCGAGGTAATCCAGCGCTCTTGGGGATGCCTCCGGGAGGAGCTCCTCAAACTCTGCAACGGCTGCCTCGACTTGGGAGTATTTCCGACCCGCTGGAAGGTAGGGAATATTATCGCGATCCCCAAAGGACCGGATCGAGATCGCAGCAGCCCGAAGTCGTTTCGCCCAATCTGCCTGCTGTCAATGGTGGGGAAGTTGCTCGAGAGACTGATGGTTGTGAGACTTGCGCCGCTCCTCCTCGACCATCGACTGTCCTCCGATCGACAATATGGGTTCCGTCCAGGAAAGTCGACGGAAGACGCCATAGTCAAACTCCGCGAGGTGGTCGCGAGTAAGGTCGAGGAGAGTTACGTTCTCGCAATTGCCCTCGATATTTCGGGGGCGTTCGACAACGTATGGTGGCCGAATGTCCTGTACGAGCTGAAGAGGAGGAACTGCCCGCGAAACCTATATGGTCTAGTGGACAGCTACTTCTCCGAAAGGTCTGTGCAGATCATGGGAAAGCAGGAATCGGTGAGTAAATCTGTTACAAAGGGGTGCCCGCAGGGTTCGATACTAGGTCCCAGCTTCTGGAATCTGGTGTTCGATGATCTGCTGGCTGTGCTGTCATCCGAAGAGTTAGAATGCGAGCCCATTGCCTACGCCGACGACGTGCTGGTCATCGTCTCTGGGAACTCGCGAGAGGCCCTCAGAGTGCGGGGCCAGGCCGCGGTTTCCGCGGTTTCGGAGTGGTGTGGGAGAAAGAAATTGCAGCTTTCAGCCGAGAAAACCGAGATGCTGTTGGTCAAGGGTGACCTCGACATACGGAGACCACCGACCATCCGCCTGAACGGTAGAGGAATCAAGATGCAACCTGCCATCAAGTACCTAGGAGTGCACCTGGACTCTGGACTGAAAATGGACACACACGTGCGGAAGGTCTCCGAGAAATGCTTGAATTTATTCAACTCTCTCGCGAGGATAGCCAAAGCGAACTGGGGACTGGGCTACGGGGCTCTCTATACACTGTATAGGGGTCTGTACGTGCCCATAACAACGTACGCGGCAGCCGCATGGTGTGACCTGCTACGGGTCAAGTCGAGGACAGCACTGGTACGATCGCAGAGATTGGCCCTCCTTCGAGTGACCAAGGCTTATTCTACGACGCCGACGGACGCGCTCCCAATCATCGCGGGAGTTATCCCGATCGACCTACTGCTGGAGGAACGCTCGAAAATCTACAGGATCAGGAAAGGACCAAACCCGTCGAAGGAAGAGGAACAACAGGCACGAGAGGATACAATAGACGCATGGCAGCAGCGCTGGCGGACGTCGAGCAAGGGCCGAACGACGTTCGAGTTCTTCAACGACGTCCGAGAGAGGGTGAGGTCCACATGGATACAACCGGACTATTACGTAACACAGTTTCTTAGCGGACATGGAAATTTCAGGTGGAAACTCAACACCTTCGCATTGAGCGACTCCGCTCTGTGCGATTGTGGGGCGGCTGAAACCTCGACGCACCTCATCTACCAATGTTGCTTGAACGAGCAGGCAAGGACGGTGATGAGAGAGGCGCTGCGGAGAAAGGGCCACGGATGGCCACTAGCGGAATCGGATCTCGTCGGTAAAACGACCTTCCGCATCTTCCGGGACTTCGTGCACGCCACACTGAAAGCCAAGGAAAGGACAACGACAGAAGAGGACGATGATCCACAGCAGCAAGGACACTAAAGGCGCCAGGGACAAAGAAGAGGAACCAGGAGATCAAATAGCGTATGTAATAATACAGAAAGATATTCATATGAAAAGTTGCAGGGAGAGAAGAAAGAAGAAGAGGACCTTGAAGCGAGGACAAAGACGGAGACAGAGACGAATACATCGACAGACGAGACGACGACACAGACATGGACAACGGACACCAAACCAGGAACAACCACGCGAGAGGAAGGACTACAAGAAGCCGGACACAAGGACTTACCAAGAAGAAGGGTAATTAAACCTGCGACCGTCAATGCAGGCAGTGAGCAGTAATGCGAGCTGTGGCGGTGCAGGGAAACGGCTGAAAGCCATCCTGCTGGGATCGAGCATATGCTGGCGGCTCTACCTCCTCGTGGTCCCCACTGGACGGCGCTGCACGGCGCTTCGCGACGTGCAACGCCGACTAAACGAGCCGCCTCCCTCAAGGGGTAGATCCAACTGAGACTGAAAGTGGAGATATCCACTTTCAATCTCTGGAGTAACCAAAGGGCTCATCCGCAGAAACGCCCTGCGGCACTCATGGATTTTTCCATCGCCCGTTTCGGTGGCGTGGTGTGGCTGGACTGTAGATTCCGTGGCGTATACCCGTTCTGGGTGAGGCAGCATATCCGGTGCATCCTAAGGGTGGCCGGATTCACATTAAATGTCCCTATCTACTTTCTAGCGAAACCACTGTAAGGTAAGGCCCGGCTTGCCATGATCAGTGGTTTCACGTGGTCCTGAAGTCGTGAGGGCTCAGTACCACCAGGCTAGAAGCATTACTAGAAAGCGTGGGAGTGTTGTATTGCATTGAGAACAGAACAATGATATTCGAACAGAACAATGATATGAAAACTGCTATGCTATGTGCTTAGTGCCTATGCTTATGCTTATGTTGCTAGTGTTGCTAAAATTGCTAAAACGCAAAGCTTGTTGCATTGAGAACAGAACAATGATATGGGAACAGAACAATGATATTCGAACAAGAACAATGATATGAAAACTGCTATGCTATGTGCTTATGTGCTTAGTGCCTATACCTATGCTTATGCTTATGCTTATGTTGCTAGTGTTGCCGAAACACAAAGCTTAAGTTGCTCTATATACCAATCATGAGGGGCGGCATGATTCGATATGATGGAAAGAGAGAGTTGGAGGAATACAGGGTGCTGCATGCAGCACTCTGTTTTATTTTGCTTTAAGGCTAAATTGCTGTGCTGTGCTGTGCTTTGCTTTGCGCTACGTTGCGTTGCAATGTATACCAGCCATGTTTAGGAGGTGGCATGGCTGGATACAAGATAGAGAACAGTTGGAGCAAACAGGGTGCCACTTGTGGCACTCTGTTTTATTTTGCTTTGAGCTTAAATAGCCATTGCTTATGCTTATGCTGAGGTGATGCACCAATTGTATTCTAATCATGAGAGTTGCATGATGAATACAAAGTGTGAGAGATTGGCGGCTTGTGCTTTTTAGAACAGATACGGGGCCACGCCCCCGGTACTCTGTCAAAGCAATACGCCGTAAAAATTTCTAAGTCCCACGGCAACGATGCCGTATGGATCGTCCCAAGGCAAAGCAATACGTCGCTGGAACTTCATGTTTCAGGGCGACAAGCAACACGCCGCCAGGCTCTGATGGCCTGCGGCTGCAAGCAATACGCTGCCAGGACACCGGGGATTCGTCTTGTAGGCTAGACGAGACCCCACGAAGTCAGGCAGCCAGTTTGTCCAGCGCAAAGCAAGGCAACACGCCGCCGGGACTTGGAAACAAGTGCCCGGGGTAAAGTGAAGCAAAAGCAAGCAATACGCCGGTGGGACTTAAGATCGTCCCACGGCAAAGCAACACGCCGCTGGAACTTAGTAACAAGTGTCCAGGGCGAAATAAAGCAAAATAAAGCAGAAGTAAGCAATACGCCGGTGGGACTTCATGTCCCAGAGCGACAAGTAATACGCTGCCGGGACACCGGGGATTCGTCTTGTAGGCTAGACGAGACCCCACGAAGTCAGGCAGCCAGTTTGTCCAACGGCAAAGCAACACGCCGCCGGGACTTGGAAACAAGTGCCCGGGGTAAAGTGAAGCAAAGCAAGGTAAGGCAATACGCCGGTGGGACTTAAGATCGTCCCACGGCAAAGCAACACGCCGCCGGAACTTGGAAACAAGTGGTACGAACGCTACACTGTCGAGACCCCGGGAATCCGCCCGTTATAGACTGGACGAGACCCCGGTGAGTCCGATAAGATCGGCATTAACTACCATGCGGTCCATGCTGTCCGAGGCGAAGCAAAGTAAAGCAATACGCCGGTGGGACTTAAGATCGTCCCACGGCAAAGCAACACGCCGCCGGAACTTGGAAACAAGTGGTACGAACGCTACACTGTCGAGACCCCGGGAATCCGCCCGTCATAGACTGGACGAGACCCCGGTGAGTCCGATACGATCGGCATTAACTACCATGCGGTCCATGCTGTCCGAGGCGAAGCAAAGCAAAGTAAAGCAATACGCCGGTGGGACTTAAGATCGTCCCACGGCAAAGCAACACGCCGCCGGAACTTGGAAACAAGTGGTACGAACGCTACACTGTCGAGACCCCGGGAATCCGCCCGTCATAGACTGGACGAGACCCCGGTGAGTCCGATACGATCGGCATTAACTACCATGCGGTCCATGCTGTCCGAGGCGAAGCAAAGCAAAGTAAAGCAATACGCCGGTGGGACTTAAGATCGTCCCACGGCAAAGCAACACGCCGCCGGAACTTGGAAACAAGTGGTACGAACGCTACACTGTCGAGACCCCGGGAATCCGCCCGTCATAGACTGGACGAGACCCCGGTGAGTCCGATACGATCGGCATTAACTACCATGCGGTCCATGCTGTCCGAGGCGAAGCAAAGCAAAGTAAAGCAATACGCCGGTGGGACTTAAGATTGTCCCACGGCAAAGCAACACGCCGCCGGAACTTGGAAACCAGTGGTACGAACGCTACACTGTCGAGACCCCGGGAATCCGCCCGTCATAGACTGGACGAGACCCCGGTGAGTCCGATACGATCGGCAATAACTACCGTGTGTTCCAAGCAGCCCAGGGCAAAATAAGCGCAGCTAGGTAATGTGAAAGGTACTAGGTGCTGAGCTGCATGAGTCCCAGGGACCGCGGATTTGGGGGCGCCGTGCGAATACACAGCCTCCGGCGCCCCAAGTCACGATCAATGCCTTCGCGCGGCGCTAGAAGTTACGGCTTGCCCGTTGGGGCACATGAGCTAACGGAATTGGTCGGGGCGGACTCGAAACCGGAGGAATCCTACCCACTTTGTCCAAATGTCACAAATATCCCGAACCTGTGAGTGGGCTCGCCACTTCCTTCCTTCCCTCGCTTGACCTAAAGTGAGGAAAGGAAAAGAGCCTACACACGGCCTCCAGGCCCAGCGTTCCCGAACCAGGGAGCGATGGAACTAAGGTCGTTCCCCGCTAATAAATATATTACATTTTCAGGGAAATCCTACCCGCTTAGTCCCTATGTCAAACGTCCTAAACCTGTGAGTGGGCTCGCCGCTTCCTTCCTTCCCTCGCTTGACTTAAAGTGAGGAAAGGAAAAGAGCTTACACACGGCCCTCAGGCCCAGCATTCCCGAACAAGGGGGTGATGGAACTGCGGCCGTTCCCCGCTAACGAAAATATTACACTTTCAGGAAACAAACTCATAAAAATCATGATGGCACGCCCGAGTCCAAAATTCTCCGGAGGTAAACTCGCTCCCCATTCGGATCTCCGGGTGGGAGCTGGACTCGGGCGAGTCATCGTGGAGTGTCGGCGGAGTTCCAGAATCTCCTCCAAAAACCTCTCTCGTATGGGAGGAACGGAGGGGATAGAAACAACAACGATGGATGCGCCCGCTGTTGCTGTCGAGTCGCGGAGCCGCCCGGTAACGCGCTCGACAACGCGGGAGGCTAACTCTGGGTACTCCGCCTGTCGGGTTGCGCCCGGGCGTGCGTCCTCTACGGCCACGACGACGGCGGCGCAGTCCCAACAGGTTCTCGGTCTTCATACCGTCCAAATTACGCTAGATACGCGCGAAAAGCGAGTCAGGCGCGGGCGAGAAAGCCCGGCTGAACTAAATAATAATAATAGTAGTGCAGTAGCTGCACAGGAAGGCACTAGCTCCGCGAATAGCTCCGGGACCGCGTTCGCGCCCGCGAATAGGATGGCGTGTAGAAAAGCGTCATTGCTCACGCCCGCTACGTCCGAAATAGAGTTAGATCCCAATGAGGTAGGACCCCACCCGAGCGACGCGAATATGGAAAGGCCTTCAAGGCGCGCGATTTCGGCCGCGAACGCGATTGCGACCATGGGAGTCAGAGTGTTGCAGCTGAACATGCAACGATCTGGCAAAGTAGCAGGAGAAGTTAGGCAGCTTGTAGCCAAGAAACGCCTTGACGTCCTGCTATTGCAGGAACCACACGTCAGGCGCAATGGTTCGAGCTATTCAGTTGCTGGATTAGGGATACGAGCAAAGGTAGCAACCGTGAGCTCACGGAAACCGTGGGCTGCGGTTGCCCTATGTAATGACCTGCTTGAGTTAGTTTTTGTCTCGCAGCTAAGCACGACTCACTGTGCGTGTGCGGAAGTGCTGGCTCCCGGCTTCTCGTTCTACGTAGCTTCACTGTACTTTCAGTTTAGCGAGGGGATCGAGGAGCACCTCAGGCACCTCGAGATGGTGTTTCAGTCACTGAGGGGGAAGAGACTGTTAGTCTCGGTTGATGCCAACGCCCGGTCGTCACTCTGGGGCCCGCAGAGCACAGACGATAGAGGTGCACAATTCGAAGCCCTCATACGGTCGTATGGCTTAGAAGTAATTAATGACACGACCCAGCCACCAACATACTGGACGTCGAAGGGAGAATCGTTCATCGATGTTACTTTGGCGTCCGCTTCCATGCTAAATAACATCAAAAGCTGGAACGTGAGGTGCGACTGGGTCACAAGCGATCATAGGGCCGTGGACATCAGTTTGGGAGTCCGGAAAGCCCGAGCGGTGGAGCGGGGTCCCGTTGGTAGTCGTTTCGACATTCGTCGAGCCGATTGGGAGCGGTACGCCGAAAGCCTAGCCGATCTTTCTAGATCGAGGCTCGAGGGCCTCCGGCTGGAGTCTGCGGAAGAAGTACAGGAAATGGCAAGTGCGCTAACAGGTGTCATCACTGATGCCTGCAGTGCGGCTATGCCAAGAAAGAGAATATTTAGGAAGTCCAACCCATGGTGGACACAAGAGCTAACCGAGCTCAAGAAGACCGTACACAGGCAACGGCGTAGATTCCAAAAGGAGCAAGACGCGCCGGCTCGCCACCAACTTAAACTGTTGTATCGCCATTCTTTGCGAAATTATAACAGGGTGGTGAAAAGGACGAAGCTCAAGAGCTGGCGACGATATGTTACGTCGAACGGGAACTCGGAGCCCTGGGGTTTCGTATATAAGCTCCAGGCGAATAAACTCCAAGTAGCGAAAGTGATTAGCACTCTCCGGCGTGGTAATGGATATACATTGAACGCGAGTGAAACTGCCAGCTCACTTTTGGACGTCCACG
>CAUIJW010000257.1:152500-157500 GCA_960531205.1 Andrena bicolor | reverse complement strand
GACTTTGATCATTTCGGCGGCGAAGCAATACGCCGCTGGAAATTTGATTACGTCGGCGGCGAAGCAATACGTCGCTGGGACTTGGAACATTAATCGGCGGCAAAGCAATACGCCGTTGAGACTTGGATAATTTCGGTGACGAAGCAGTACGTCGCTGAAGAGCAAACATAACAAACGGCGAAGAAATACGCCGCTGGGACTTTGACAATTTCGGCTGCGCAACAATACGCCGCTGGAGAGAAAACCTAACCAAATCACGAAAAACCCCATTCGCTCCGAAATATTTCAAAGTCCCGCGAGTATTCAGAGTCCCTCCGCACCTTCGTCCGAACACAAATTCGTCCAATCGCTAAAAACGACCATTGATCCTTGTGTCTCGTTGCATTCCGTACGTATTACCTTAATGGTTCGACCGCGGTCGTCGCGCTGGTTTTCGAGAAAATCGCGAAAAACTCCATTCGCTCCGAAATATTTCAAAGTCCCGCGAGTTTTCAGAGTCTTTCCGCACCATCGTCCGAACACAAATTCGTCCAATCGCTAAAAACGACCATTGATCCTTGTGTCTCGTTGCATTCCGTACGTATTACATTAATGGTTCGACCGCGGTCGTCGCGCTGGTTTTCGAGAACATCACGAAAAACCCCATTCGCTCCGAAATATTTCAAAGTCCCGCGAGTATTCAGAGTCCCTCCGCACCTTCGTCCGAACACAAATTCGTCCAATCGCTAAAAACGACCATTGATCCTTGTGTCTCGTTGCATTCCGTACGTATTACATTAATGCTTCGACCGCGGTCGTCGCGCTGGTTTTCGAGAACATCACGAAAAACCCCATTCGCTCCGAAATATTTCAAAGTCCCGCGAGTTTTCAGAGTCTTTCCGCACCATCGTCCGAACACAAATTCGTCCAATCGCTAAAAACGACCATTGATCCTTGTGTCTCGTTGCATTCCGTACGTATTACATTAATGGTTCGACCGCGGTCGTCGCGCTGGTTTTCGAGAAAATCGCGAAAAACTCCATTCGCTCCGAAATATTTCAAAGTCCCGCGAGTTTTCAGAGTCTTTCCGCACCATCGTCCGAACACAAATTCGTCCAATCGCTAAAAACGACCATTGATCCTTGTGTCTCGTTGCATTCCGTACGTATTACATTAATGGTTCGACCGCGGTCGTCGCGCTGGTTTTCGAGAACATCACGAAAAACCCCATTCGCTCCGAAATATTTCAAAGTCCCGCGAGTTTTCAGAGTCTTTCCGCACCATCGTCCGAACACAAATTCGTCCAATCGCTAAAAACGACCATTGATCCTTGTGTCTCGTTGCATTCCGTACGTATTACATTAATGGTTCGACCGCGGTCGTCGCGCTGGTTTTCGAGAAAATCGCGAAAAACTCCATTCGCTCCGAAATATTTCAAAGTCCCGCGAGTTTTCAGAGTCTTTCCGCACCATCGTCCGAACACAAATTCGTCCAATCGCTAAAAACGACCATTGATCCTTGTGTCTCGTTGCATTCCGTACGTATTACATTAATGGTTCGACCGCGGTCGTCGCGCTGGTTTTCGAGAACATCACGAAAAACCCCATTCGCTCCGAAATATTTCAAAGTCCCGCGAGTTTTCAGAGTCTTTCCGCACCATCGTCCGAACACAAATTCGTCCAATCGCTAAAAACGACCATTGATCCTTGTGTCTCGTTGCATTCCGTACGTATTACATTAATGGTTCGACCGCGGTCGTCGCGCTGGTTTTCGAGAACATCGCGAAAAACCCCATTCGCTCCGAAATATTTCAAAGTCCCGCGAGTTTTCAGAGTCCTTCCGCACCATCGTCCGAACACAAATTCGTCCAATCGCTAAAAACGACCATTGATCCTTGTGTCTCGTTGCATTCCGTACGTATTACCTTAATGGTTCGACCGCGGTCGTCGCGCTGGTTTTCGAGAAAATCGCGAAAAACTCCATTCGCTCCGAAATATTTCAAAGTCCCGCGAGTTTTCAGAGTCTTTCCGCACCATCGTCCGAACACAAATTCGTCCAATCGCTAAAAACGACCATTGATCCTTGTGTCTCGTTGCATTCCGTACGTATTACATTAATGGTTCGACCGCGGTCGTCGCGCTGGTTTTCGAGAACATCACGAAAAACCCCATTCGCTCCGAAATATTTCAAAGTCCCGCGAGTTTTCAGAGTCCTTCCGCACCATCGTCCGAACACAAATTCGTCCAATCGCTAAAAACGACCATTGATCCTTGTGTCTCGTTGCATTCCGTACGTATTACATTAATGTTTCGACCGCGGTCGTCGCGCTGGTTTTCGAGAACATCACGAAAAACCCCATTCGCTCCGAAATATTTCAAAGTCCCGCGAGTTTTCAGAGTCCTTCCGCACCATCGTCCGAACACAAATTCGTCCAATCGCTAAAAACGACCATTGATCCTTGTGTCTCGTTGCATTCCGTACGTATTACCTTAATGGTTCGACCGCGGTCGTCGCGCTGGTTTTCGAGAAAATCGCGAAAAACTCCATTCGCTCCGAAATATTTCAAAGTCCCGCGAGTTTTCAGAGTCTTTCCGCACCATCGTCCGAACACAAATTCGTCCAATCGCTAAAAACGACCATTGATCCTTGTGTCTCGTTGCATTCCGTACGTATTACATTAATGTTTCGACCGCGGTCGTCGCGCTGGTTTTCGAGAACATCACGAAAAACCCCATTCGCTCCGAAATATTTCAAAGTCCCGCGAGTATTCAGAGTCCCTCCGCACCTTCGTCCGAACACAAATTCGTCCAATCGCTAAAAACGACCATTGATCCTTGTGTCTCGTTGCATTCCGTACGTATTACCTTAATGGTTCGACCGCGGTCGTCGCGCTGGTTTTCGAGAAAATCGCGAAAAACTCCATTCGCTCCGAAATATTTCAAAGTCCCGCGAGTTTTCAGAGTCTTTCCGCACCATCGTCCGAACACAAATTCGTCCAATCGCTAAAAACGACCATTGATCCTTGTGTCTCGTTGCATTCCGTACGTATTACCTTAATGGTTCGACCGCGGTCGTCGCGCTGGTTTTCGAGAAAATCGCGAAAAACTCCATTCGCTCCGAAATATTTCAAAGTCCCGCGAGTATTCAGAGTCCCTCCGCACCTTCGTCTGAACACAAATTCGTCCAATCGCTAAAAACGACCATTGATCCATGTGTCTCGTTGCATTCCGTACGTATTACCTTAATGGTTCGACCGCGGTCGTCGCGCTGGTTTTCGAGAAAATCGCGAAAAACTCCATTCGCTCCGAAATATTTCAAAGTCCCGCGAGTATTCAGAGTCCCTCCGCACCTTCGTCTGAACACAAATTCGTCCAATCGCTAAAAACGACCATTGATCCATGTGTCTCGTTGCATTCCGTACGTATTACCTTAATGGTTCGACCGCGGTCGTCGCGCTGGTTTTCGAGAAAATCGCGAAAAACTCCATTCGCTCCGAAATATTTCAAAGTCCCGCGAGTATTCAGAGTCCCTCCGCACCTTCGTCTGAACACAAATTCGTCCAATCGCTAAAAACGACCATTGATCCATGTGTCTCGTTGCATTCCGTACGTATTACCTTAATGGTTCGACCGCGGTCGTCGCGCTGGTTTTCGAGAAAATCGCGAAAAACTCCATTAGCTCCGAAATATTTCAAAGTGCCGAGAAATTATTTTTTGAATGTCGTTTGGGACCGGGTATTTATCGTGGTAATGTTCGCGGCGATTGTTTATCATAATTCGTTTAGTCGTTTTACTCTTGTATCCGACGCTCTCCGCGGCTAAGTCCCAGCGTGCCGGGCGGACGGTCTGTTGTAGCGGCGGTTTACGCCCATAAGCGCCCGTGCGTAAGGTACGGCGGCGCCGGCGTTCCGGCCGGCCGTTCGGTATCTATAAGGGAGAGCGACGGTCCGAGCGTCTCGGTCGGAGCAGCGTTGGGCGCGTGGCTATTCTATGACCTCGGTTGAGAAGTAGTCACCGCTCCTCGAGATTCTGTCTCGACTGTTCTTGCCGTGTTGCGTTTTCGGATTTCTCCACACAGCATTACCACGGGTCGGTGTCTAAGACCGAATGGCCCTTATGTGGTGAGCGTCCATAAGTGACGTTGGTGACACATATGCAATTCTGTGTATGCTTGTACTACCTAATGCAATCAACTCTTTATCCACGCAGATGGACGATTTAAACTTAACAAAACGCTAAGGAAGGCTAGCGTCGGGTACATATAAAGTATCGAACTAAAAGTTCGAACTTTGAAAGAGGGAGAAAGTAGATACAAACCCAAGAGGTGTCAGATCTCGATATGCCTAGCGCGCACATTACGTGCCAACTCGTTTTGACCAGCATGGCACGATTCGCGCTATCCCGTTTGCTCAGCATGCACTTGTCCGCGCTATTACGTACATGACCAGCGTGAATGTTACGCGCTTTGTCGATTTGTCCAGCGTGTAGTGGTCCGTGCTTCTACGGTTGATGCTAGCGTGCGTGTACTCCGTGCTTCCCGATGGATGCAGCGGCACGCGTGATACGCGCTTTATCGAGCATCCGATGCCATCCTTATTTATAAAGGAAATATAATGAATTTTGTCTGTGATCTGAGATCTTTCTGTGAACGTATACAATAAAAAGGCACATATCCGATTGATTTATTAGTCAGTGGAAAAATCGAATCGATATGATGTCTCGAAGTATAATAAAGTTAGAGTGGAGCGAAAGGCACACATATCATATCCGATGGGAGTTAGTCCGTGGAAAATCCTAGGTTATATATGTGGTGTCTAGAAGAAGTAGTGAAGGAGGAGGAGGAAGGCACATATCCGAGATAGAATTAAGTGGAACAAATCGAGGATATGATGTCTAAAACTGCACGCTAACGTGCAAGTTTTATAAGATGAAACGTGGGGCATCGTCGATCCGTCTCTAAAAGAGCGGACGACGCGATGAGTACAGAAAGAACACGAAAGTGTGTGAATTCGAATAGAGGGA
>CAUIJW010000257.1:147500-150000 GCA_960531205.1 Andrena bicolor | reverse complement strand
AGAGGCCGTCGTTAACTGGATTGGGAACAACTGGACCCGTCGTTACGACCGCCCTCTGCGGTAACCCGCCGCCTCGTCGATTCGCGTTCACCTCGTATCGGAGGCGCGTGCCGTTATTATACGATACCCTACCCTCCCCCCGTGTCTGTGCGTGTTGTCTGCGCGAGCGTGTAAAGGCTCGTATCGAGAAAGGAGTCACTCGCGACCCAAGACAGGGACGAAAACACACTACAAGCGCCCCGAGTGGTTAAGTAAAGCGCGCGAGAGTATAAAGAGAGAAGCAGGAACGAGCCGCCGTCGAAGCCTAGGCTTCGCGACGTTTCTCCTCTCTTGTCTCCTCGACGACGCTTCTTCCACTCGCATCCCGCTTCCCCTCAGTTTTGGTCGCGTTCTCCGAAAAGTCCTGTGACTGACACACTCTCCTCTGAGAGAGGATCCCGGGTAACCTAGGGCGGCGACTCGCCACCATCCATCGCGTCGACGTGCATCCCGAGTATCGCTCGCTTAATCGTACGCCCCGATAGCCGAAAAAAGGGACCGGCTGTGAAGCTTCGATAGCGAAAGTCCGAAGATTGGACCGATCGAAGCCGGCCGTGCGTCCGCTTTCGAGGGACAGCGACGATAAGAGAGCGTGCAAGTAGAGGATGCTGCCGCGTGCGGTGGCCCCCGCCCCGAGTACACGGTTATTACGGTACGCTCGTACCCAGCCGTGTATCTCGAAGGTTTTTAAATGATATGTACGCTCGGCCCGCCGGACGTGTCGCGGTGTTTCCGCGGTACGCTTCGACGGTGTTTCGCGTCCAGGACACAAATCACATCACTGTGTCGTCTACGCTGGCGACGCCCGGACCTCCTTCGCGCGCTGGTTGGAGGTGCACGGGCCTCGGCTTCATCCGAACCGAGAACAAAGATAATGTCGAACATATTTAATAACACGATTACCCTGAACGGTGGATCACTTGGCTCGTGGGTCGATGAAGAACGCAGCTAATTGCGCGTCAACGTGTGAACTGCAGGACACATGAACATCGACATTTCGAACGCACATTGCGGTCCACGGATACAATTCCTGGACCACGCCTGGCTGAGGGTCGTTATCACATACAAAAGACTGCTTGCGTCGGTTCTGCGTATCATCACATCCTCGCCGTCTCGCGTTTCCGACGATGTAACGCGTTTCGGAGTCGGGTCGGATGATGATATATACACGCCAGATACTCGACGTACGAGCGAAAGTTGGGCCGTTCGTCGGCGTTTGCAACGGCTCGCGTGAGAATCGTGAAGCGGTGAGTACTCTATCCCGTGCGAGAACCAGAAAGAGAGGCGAAATGTCGTGATGAATGATCGCGTTGGGACTCGCGTGCGTGCGTGCTTTCACGGCGTTGTGCGTCGTTGCTTTATAACGACCGCCCGTGTGCTGCACCGCTCCCTGGATCATCACACACAGCGCGACCTCTCTCGGCTCGCACTGGCGTTTTAGAGTTTGCTGCCTTCGCGTCCCGCGCGAGATCTTTTACCGTGCTCCCGACGTCGCCTGAAATGATAAATTTGTCCTGAGAAAGAGAGAGATCAAAGAGCGGGTGAGATACAAGATAGATGGAGAGAAAGAGCGGAGTGCGCGTCATATGTGCGCCGATCTGTGTATCGTTGCGTTCACGCGGCCCCAGGGATTTTAAAAAGAGGGTCGTCGTTGACGACAAGTGAGAGAGAAAAGTCAATCTATACATCGAGGGCACAACACACACTCGTTCTTCGGGACGCCGTGAAGATCCAAAGGGTGGTGTACATGAATAATGGTGGAGGCTCTGTGCGGGATGATAAATTATAGAAAACCACTCGTTAACATGATCGGGTCGATGTATTTCCCCGTCGTTGCGCGTGTGTCCTCGCCTAGCCGCCCTATATTTATTCCCTCCCTATGGCCACGTTCCGTCGACACACAAAGAGTGTTTGTGCCAAACGTCCGATGAGAAGAGTGATTGCTCCACACGTCGTTTAAAACGTTTCTGTACCCCGGAATCCTCGTTGGCGCGGCTGCGCGAATTTGAACTTCGACGAACCAAAAAGGCGCCGATGCCGCGAAAGGTGTGTAAGAAGACTCTTCTTCGTAGAATTGAAGAAGACGAGTCTCCCCGATCGCCCCATGTCTTTGTCGCGTTGTTGGTCGATCGCATACGAGACCGCGTGTCTCACCGGTCGTCCAGTCCACGGAAAAGCTTATTTTTCCACGGTTCCCACTGCTGCGAGAGTTCTCACACTGCTCGAGGCGTGAAGGGATAGCGGAATCTCAAAGCTAATAATAGCGGACGGACGTTAAAGTAAAAACCGGATCGAATCGACGATGCGCGACGAAAAGACACTTTGGCGAGGCGCAAATAGAGGTAGGGGGGACTCTAATTCTCTCTACAAGAGAAGAAGAGAGTTTCAATCATACCTTTTCTCTGGAATCGTGCGATGGCACCTCTGGATGTAGGCCCGTTCGAGGTAAAGTATATCCAAA
>CAUIJW010000257.1:140000-145000 GCA_960531205.1 Andrena bicolor | reverse complement strand
TGGCTCTGAGGAGCGGGGCGTGTCGGGCTTGGTTGGGAAACGGGTTTGGTTGACGAGCCGGGCCTGGGTGAGGTGAACGGTCGGGATTTCGGTCTCGCATCCGGGATCCGAGCTCGGTCCCGTGCCATCGCCTCCCGCGGATCTTCCTTGCTGCGAGGCTTCCGTGTCGGTTTCACCGTCGTGGTCGTCCTCTTCGGCCGCCATTCAACGCTCAGCTCAGAACTGGCACGGACTAGGGGAATCCGACTGTCTAATTAAAACAAAGCATTGCGATGGCCCCCGAGGGTGTTGACGCAATGTGATTTCTGCCCAGTGCTCTGAATGTCAACGTGAAGAAATTCAAAAAAGCGCGGGTAAACGGCGGGAGTAACTATGACTCTCTTAAGGTAGCCAAATGCCTCGTCATCTAATTAGTGACGCGCATGAATGGATTAACGAGATTCCCTCTGTCCCTATCTACTTTTTCCAATATGGCCGCCGAGAGGACTGACGCGTCGCGAGTCGCTCCGTCGTTTTGAGGTCAAAAGTTGGGAAAAACGTGCCGTAGAAAACCGTGCGTGGTCTCAAAGTGTTGCGCTTGTGCCCCCGAACATTTCGTGATATTTGGAAGTGTGATACCTGTGCTGGAACTCCAGAAAGTGCCGAAAATCGAGATAGCGTCGGTTGGTGGCGTCGGTTAGCGTCACTCGGCTCGCGTCACATAGGTATTCGTGTATATCTTCCCCGTGCGTCGTCAGATCACCAAACCCCCAATTGCCCGCGTGCAGGCCCGCGTGCCGAACAGTTAGAGAGTTTCAGAGTTAGAATCAGCCAATTATTAAAAGAATTATCACAGTTTATCTGTATTTGTTGACAAGCGTAGGTTAGGGCGGCCATCTTGGCGGCCATCTTGGCGGCCACCTTGGTTGCAGCGCCCCCCGCGCCGCGCGACATCGTAGGTTGAGCCATGACTAGCATCATGGACGGCGACTCCACGGACTGCGAACCCGCCCCCACGCGCCAGAAAAAATCTCTCAGGAAGAGGAAAATCCTATCTGACCACGAGTCAGACCGATCCTCCGTCGCCGAATTCAAGGCACCGCGCCGAACCGCGAAGCAGAAGGTGACTCGTTCGGAAACCACTGCTCCTGCCCCGACCCCCGCGCCCCTTCGCGACGAGAACACTGAATCTCCGCCAGCTCCCACCTCTATTCAGGACCTTAAGTCCAAATCGGAGAAAGCGTACAAAAAAGTACTCGCCTTCCTAACTTCCCCGGAAAATGCAGCCGACCACGAGACCGTGGGCTTTGTAATGGCCAGCATCGGGAAATTCCAGGCCCTTTTAAACGAGTCCCTCCTCTATAGTAGCCGCCTCGAGGGTCGTATCGAGGCCCTCAGGGCAGAAAATATCGACCAGCGACGCGTCGTTTCCACCGCCGTCGAGAAATGCTCGAGCCAGCCCCCTCCCCACCGCCCAATGACCTTCGCGGAACGCGTCGGTGTCAAGTCCCGAGTGGCGTCGGCCTCCAGCATGAAGCAGGATCCCCCGAACGTCGTCACAATTGTCCCGAGCGACACCGTGGCGTACGAGAACAGCGACAAGACGAAGCTCGCCGTCCTGGAATTGATCTCCGCGAAAGCAGAGAAGCTTCAGGTCAGGAACGTCCGCAGAATCCAGGGCAACGGCATCCTTGTGGAGACGGCCAAGAAAAGCGACATTTCCGCGCTGGTCTCCAACGAGAAGCTGAAGGCGGCTGGTTTTGTCGTCGGGGCTCCGGCCAAGAGGAGTCCTCGAGTCATCGTGTACGACGTTCCGAGGTCCGACGACGACACCGCAACGCTCGAGTCCATCTTCGAGCAGAACGCGGAAGGAACGGAGAAAGCCCTGCTGATGCAGGAATCCAGGTTAGCCTTCAAAACCGGTGACAGGACGAAGGACTGCTGCAACTGGGTCCTAGAGGTCTCCAAAAAGGTAAGGAATATCTTAATAAATAAGGAACGTCTTTACATTGGCTGGCAGTGCTGCAAGCTCCAGGACTACGTAGCAGCAACTCGCTGCTACAAATGCCACAGCTTCGGGCACACCACCAAATTTTGCAGGGCCGAAAAAGAATCCTGCGGCCACTGCGCGGTGCAGGGCCACTGTTTCAAGAACTGCCCCAACAAAAATAAACCTCCGACCTGCACTAATTGCAAAAAATCCGGGAAGCAATCCACCCATACCGTCACCGATAAACAGTGCCCCGCCTACACAGCCGCTGTAAACCAGGTTCTCTCTAGAACCGATTATGCCTACTGAGACTCCACTTGCCGATCACCGCCTTAAAATCGTACAGCTGAACATGCGCAGATCCAGAACCGTCACCTTAGAATCGCAGAAGCTATTGGAGGAAAAGAACATCGATATCCTCTTAATGCAGGAGCCCTATAACATCAAGGGGCGCCTCGTAGGCTTCGGCAGCGGTACCACGATAGTGTCGGGGGGTAACTCGGGAGACGACTTGATGGCAGGCATCGCGATTAACAACCGAAACCTCACCGTCCTCAAAATCGCGCACCTCAGTGACGCCCATTGCACATGCGTGGAAATCACAGGCCACTTCGGCTCAATATATCTCGCCAGCATCTACTTTCAATATTCACATCAGATCGAACCATATCTAGATAAAATCCGGAAAATTGTCACCGAATTGCCGAGGCAAAAATTAATAATTGCAGCAGACACCAACGCGAAATCGACCCTTTGGCACTGTAGATACAACGACGCGCGCGGAGAAGCACTCGAAGAGACTTTATCCCTTCTGGATCTAGCCGTTCTCAACGAGCCCGACAACCCACCCACGTCCATTTCACATCTCGGTACATCAAACATCGATATCACGATGGCATCCGGGCCGGCCATTAACCTAGTCAGAAACTGGACCGTTCATGAATGTTGGACCTCCAGCGACCATAATGCCATCTCGTTTACTCTCAGTCCCAGCCATGCCTCCCCTTACACAATCCGCCACCCCCGTTTCAAGACGACAAGAGCCAACTGGGGGAGACTCCAGGAATCATTCTCGAACGAAATGAACCGCAACCCCATTCACTTCGCGCCGACCACCACCTCGCTCGTCCAGAATTTCGCGGAAACGTTCCAAAGTAATATCTTAGCTGCGTGTAATTCTTCTCTTAAGGAGAAACGCCCCTACCAAAAATCCGTCCCCTGGTGGACCGGGGAGCTAACTGATATGAAGAAACGTACCAATAAAGCCCGTCGCGCGTTCCAATCAGAATCCGACCCAACCCGCAGACTGGTCAATAAAACAAGGTACCATAAACTCAGACGAAAATACACCGCGAGCATTTACAAAACGAGACGAAAGAGCCTGCAGAACTTTGCCACGGAGGAGGGCAATGCCAACCCCTGGGGCACGGTCTACAGGCTCCACACCGGGAAAATCACGCCAGACAAAGCCCTCTCGACACCGAACACAGGACAGAACCGCGTTATCACATGGGAAGAGGCCGCCCTTAACCTCCTAAATTCACTCGTACCGGACGACAGTACTGACACGACAGAGACGCAGAGAGAGAGGCGCGCGTATAGCAGCTCCCCCCCTCTGACCCAAGCCGCCCCCGAATTCACGCTCTCGGAGGCGCGGGCCGCGATCTCCGGCCTCAAAAACGGAAAGGCCCCAGGGCTGGACCGGATTGAGGTCGAGGTGGTCAAAGCCTTGTTTCCGGTAGCACCCGAAACCTTCCTCTCTCTCTTCAACGCTTGTTTAAATACCGGTTGTTTCCCCAAGATCTGGAAAACCGGCTCAATCCGAACCCTCCTCAAGGGCCCCGAACGCGACGAGTCTTGCGCCAGCTCGTACCGACCCATATGTCTCCTCCCAGTACTAGGCAAATGTCTCGAGAAACTCCTCCTAAACCGCCTCCATACCATTCTCCTCGATCCACAATTTTCCTCCAGCCGTCAGTTCGGATTCAGGCAAGGTCTTTCCACCGAAGACGCCATTATTAAGATGAAGGAGGTCGCGGCAACATCCCCCGAGAAATATGTCCTCGCGATGCTTTTCGATATTAAGGGCGCGTTCGACAGTGTTTGGTGGCCGAGCATCCTCTCTCGATTAAAAGAGAGGGGCTGTCCGAGCAACATCTTCGGCGTGATGTCGGACTACCTGAGCAACCGGAGCGTTAAACTTGTCGCGGGGCATCGTGAGGTACAGAAGCGAGTAACGAGGGGCTGTCCCCAAGGCTCTATTCTCGGGCCCGGCCTCTGGAACTTAGTTTTTGACGATCTGCTTGCAATATTGAAATCCAACGGTTTCGAGGCTATCGCGTACGCGGACGATCTCCTGATTATCATCTCCGGGAAAAGCCGAGCGGTTCTTCAAACCCTCGGCCAATCAGCCGCGACGATTACGCACAACTGGTGCGTAAACGAAAAACTCGAGCTCTCGGTCGAAAAATCAGAGCTTTTCCTTATAAGAGGCAAGCTGGACATCAAGAGGCCCCCCACCATCAAAATTGGATCCCGCGGCATCCGCATGGTTCAGACGATGAGGTACCTCGGAGTGCACTTCGATATGGGCATGAGGGTGAATTCTCATGTTCATATGGTCAAAACGAGGTGCATCGAGAGGTTTAACTCGCTGTCGATCGTGGCAAGGCAAAAGTGGGGTCTCAGGTACAACACCCTCCGGATTATCTATACGGGTCTTTTCGTTCCCATCGCGACATACGCGGCTGCTGCGTGGCACGAACACCTTAATAAGACCTGCTCACAGGTCTTATTATCGGCCCAAAGACAGGTTCTCCTGAAAGTAACGAAGGCCTACAAAACAACCTCCGCAGCAGCCATACCAGTAATAGCGGGCGTTCTCCCCATTGACCTCCATGTCACGTTAGCATCAATCAGATACAAAGTCAGGAAAGGAATTAACTTCACATTCGGCGAATACCGGTTCCCCGAACACGCGACGATCACACCACCTCACAGAGCTATCCCCGAGTTTCTCTACGCGATCTGG
>CAUIJW010000257.1:130000-135000 GCA_960531205.1 Andrena bicolor | reverse complement strand
TACATTAATGGTTCGACCGCGGTCGTCGCGCTGGTTTTCGAGAACATCACGAAAAACCCCATTCGCTCCGAAATATTTCAAAGTCCCGCGAGTTTTCAGAGTCTTTCCGCACCATCGTCCGAACACAAATTCGTCCAATCGCTAAAAACGACCATTGATCCTTGTGTCTCGTTGCATTCCGTACGTATTACATTAATGGTTCGACCGCGGTCGTCGCGCTGGTTTTCGAGAACATCGCGAAAAACCCCATTCGCTCCGAAATATTTCAAAGTCCCGCGAGTTTTCAGAGTCCTTCCGCACCATCGTCCGAACACAAATTCGTCCAATCGCTAAAAACGACCATTGATCCTTGTGTCTCGTTGCATTCCGTACGTATTACCTTAATGGTTCGACCGCGGTCGTCGCGCTGGTTTTCGAGAAAATCGCGAAAAACTCCATTCGCTCCGAAATATTTCAAAGTCCCGCGAGTTTTCAGAGTCTTTCCGCACCATCGTCCGAACACAAATTCGTCCAATCGCTAAAAACGACCATTGATCCTTGTGTCTCGTTGCATTCCGTACGTATTACATTAATGGTTCGACCGCGGTCGTCGCGCTGGTTTTCGAGAACATCACGAAAAACCCCATTCGCTCCGAAATATTTCAAAGTCCCGCGAGTTTTCAGAGTCCTTCCGCACCATCGTCCGAACACAAATTCGTCCAATCGCTAAAAACGACCATTGATCCTTGTGTCTCGTTGCATTCCGTACGTATTACATTAATGTTTCGACCGCGGTCGTCGCGCTGGTTTTCGAGAACATCACGAAAAACCCCATTCGCTCCGAAATATTTCAAAGTCCCGCGAGTTTTCAGAGTCCTTCCGCACCATCGTCCGAACACAAATTCGTCCAATCGCTAAAAACGACCATTGATCCTTGTGTCTCGTTGCATTCCGTACGTATTACCTTAATGGTTCGACCGCGGTCGTCGCGCTGGTTTTCGAGAAAATCGCGAAAAACTCCATTCGCTCCGAAATATTTCAAAGTCCCGCGAGTTTTCAGAGTCTTTCCGCACCATCGTCCGAACACAAATTCGTCCAATCGCTAAAAACGACCATTGATCCTTGTGTCTCGTTGCATTCCGTACGTATTACATTAATGTTTCGACCGCGGTCGTCGCGCTGGTTTTCGAGAACATCACGAAAAACCCCATTCGCTCCGAAATATTTCAAAGTCCCGCGAGTTTTCAGAGTCCTTCCGCACCATCGTCCGAACACAAATTCGTCCAATCGCTAAAAACGACCATTGATCCTTGTGTCTCGTTGCATTCCGTACGTATTACCTTAATGGTTCGACCGCGGTCGTCGCGCTGGTTTTCGAGAACATCACGAAAAACCCCATTCGCTCCGAAATATTTCAAAGTCCCGCGAGTATTCAGAGTCTTTCCGCACCATCGTCCGAACACAAATTCGTCCAATCGCTAAAAACGACCATTGATCCTTGTGTCTCGTTGCATTCCGTACGTATTACATTAATGGTTCGACCGCGGTCGTCGCGCTGGTTTTCGAGAACATCACGAAAAACCCCATTCGCTCCGAAATATTTCAAAGTCCCGCGAGTTTTCAGAGTCCTTCCGCACCATCGTCCGAACACAAATTCGTCCAATCGCTAAAAACGACCATTGATCCTTGTGTCTCGTTGCATTCCGTACGTATTACATTAATGTTTCGACCGCGGTCGTCGCGCTGGTTTTCGAGAACATCACGAAAAACCCCATTCGCTCCGAAATATTTCAAAGTCCCGCGAGTTTTCAGAGTCCTTCCGCACCATCGTCCGAACACAAATTCGTCCAATCGCTAAAAACGACCATTGATCCTTGTGTCTCGTTGCATTCCGTACGTATTACCTTAATGGTTCGACCGCGGTCGTCGCGCTGGTTTTCGAGAAAATCGCGAAAAACTCCATTCGCTCCGAAATATTTCAAAGTCCCGCGAGTTTTCAGAGTCTTTCCGCACCATCGTCCGAACACAAATTCGTCCAATCGCTAAAAACGACCATTGATCCTTGTGTCTCGTTGCATTCCGTACGTATTACATTAATGTTTCGACCGCGGTCGTCGCGCTGGTTTTCGAGAACATCACGAAAAACCCCATTCGCTCCGAAATATTTCAAAGTCCCGCGAGTTTTCAGAGTCCTTCCGCACCATCGTCCGAACACAAATTCGTCCAATCGCTAAAAACGACCATTGATCCTTGTGTCTCGTTGCATTCCGTACGTATTACCTTAATGGTTCGACCGCGGTCGTCGCGCTGGTTTTCGAGAAAATCGCGAAAAACTCCATTCGCTCCGAAATATTTCAAAGTCCCGCGAGTTTTCAGAGTCTTTCCGCACCATCGTCCGAACACAAATTCGTCCAATCGCTAAAAACGACCATTGATCCTTGTGTCTCGTTGCATTCCGTACGTATTACCTTAATGGTTCGACCGCGGTCGTCGCGCTGGTTTTCGAGAACATCACGAAAAACCCCATTCGCTCCGAAATATTTCAAAGTCCCGCGAGTATTCAGAGTCCCTCCGCACCTTCGTCCGAACACAAATTCGTCCAATCGCTAAAAACGACCATTGATCCTTGTGTCTCGTTGCATTCCGTACGTATTACCTTAATGGTTCGACCGCGGTCGTCGCGCTGGTTTTCGAGAAAATCGCGAAAAACTCCATTCGCTCCGAAATATTTCAAAGTCCCGCGAGTTTTCAGAGTCTTTCCGCACCATCGTCCGAACACAAATTCGTCCAATCGCTAAAAACGACCATTGATCCTTGTGTCTCGTTGCATTCCGTACGTATTACATTAATGGTTCGACCGCGGTCGTCGCGCTGGTTTTCGAGAACATCACGAAAAACCCCATTCGCTCCGAAATATTTCAAAGTCCCGCGAGTTTTCAGAGTCCTTCCGCACCATCGTCCGAACACAAATTCGTCCAATCGCTAAAAACGACCATTGATCCTTGTGTCTCGTTGCATTCCGTACGTATTACATTAATGTTTCGACCGCGGTCGTCGCGCTGGTTTTCGAGAACATCACGAAAAACCCCATTCGCTCCGAAATATTTCAAAGTCCCGCGAGTTTTCAGAGTCCTTCCGCACCATCGTCCGAACACAAATTCGTCCAATCGCTAAAAACGACCATTGATCCTTGTGTCTCGTTGCATTCCGTACGTATTACCTTAATGGTTCGACCGCGGTCGTCGCGCTGGTTTTCGAGAAAATCGCGAAAAACTCCATTCGCTCCGAAATATTTCAAAGTCCCGCGAGTATTCAGAGTCCCTCCGCACCTTCGTCTGAACACAAATTCGTCCAATCGCTAAAAACGACCATTGATCCATGTGTCTCGTTGCATTCCGTACGTATTACCTTAATGGTTCGACCGCGGTCGTCGCGCTGGTTTTCGAGAAAATCGCGAAAAACTCCATTCGCTCCGAAATATTTCAAAGTCCCGCGAGTATTCAGAGTCCCTCCGCACCTTCGTCTGAACACAAATTCGTCCAATCGCTAAAAACGACCATTGATCCATGTGTCTCGTTGCATTCCGTACGTATTACCTTAATGGTTCGACCGCGGTCGTCGCGCTGGTTTTCGAGAAAATCGCGAAAAACTCCATTCGCTCCGAAATATTTCAAAGTCCCGCGAGTATTCAGAGTCCCTCCGCACCTTCGTCTGAACACAAATTCGTCCAATCGCTAAAAACGACCATTGATCCATGTGTCTCGTTGCATTCCGTACGTATTACCTTAATGGTTCGACCGCGGTCGTCGCGCTGGTTTTCGAGAAAATCGCGAAAAACTCCATTAGCTCCGAAATATTTCAAAGTGCCGAGAAATTATTTTTTGAATGTCGTTTGGGACCGGGTATTTATCGTGGTAATGTTCGCGGCGATTGTTTATCATAATTCGTTTAGTCGTTTTACTCTTGTATCCGACGCTCTCCGCGGCTAAGTCCCAGCGTGCCGGGCGGACGGTCTGTTGTAGCGGCGGTTTACGCCCATAAGCGCCCGTGCGTAAGGTACGGCGGCGCCGGCGTTCCGGCCGGCCGTTCGGTATCTATAAGGGAGAGCGACGGTCCGAGCGTCTCGGTCGGAGCAGCGTTGGGCGCGTGGCTATTCTATGACCTCGGTTGAGAAGTAGTCACCGCTCCTCGAGATTCTGTCTCGACTGTTCTTGCCGTGTTGCGTTTTCGGATTTCTCCACACAGCATTACCACGGGTCGGTGTCTAAGACCGAATGGCCCTTATGTGGTGAGCGTCCATAAGTGACGTTGGTGACACATATGCAATTCTGTGTATGCTTGTACTACCTAATGCAATCAACTCTTTATCCACGCAGATGGACGATTTAAACTTAACAAAACGCTAAGGAAGGCTAGCGTCGGGTACATATAAAGTATCGAACTAAAAGTTCGAACTTTGAAAGAGGGAGAAAGTAGATACAAACCCAAGAGGTGTCAGATCTCGATATGCCTAGCGCGCACATTACGTGCCAACTCGTTTTGACCAGCATGGCACGATTCGCGCTATCCCGTTTGCTCAGCATGCACTTGTCCGCGCTATTACGTACATGACCAGCGTGAATGTTACGCGCTTTGTCGATTTGTCCAGCGTGTAGTGGTCCGTGCTTCTACGGTTGATGCTAGCGTGCGTGTACTCCGTGCTTCCCGATGGATGCAGCGGCACGCGTGATACGCGCTTTATCGAGCATCCGATGCCATCCTTATTTATAAAGGAAATATAATGAATTTTGTCTGTGATCTGAGATCTTTCTGTGAACGTATACAATAAAAAGGCACATATCCGATTGATTTATTAGTCAGTGGAAAAATCGAATCGATATGATGTCTCGAAGTATAATAAAGTTAGAGTGGAGCGAAAGGCACACATATCATATCCGATGGGAGTTAGTCCGTGGAAAATCCTAGGTTATATATGTGGTGTCTAGAAGAAGTAGTGAAGGAGGAGGAGGAAGGCACATATC
>CAUIJW010000257.1:125000-127500 GCA_960531205.1 Andrena bicolor | reverse complement strand
CCGCGACGCTCCCGTCCGCTGCCATCGGTGAAAAAAAGCGCAAAGAGCAAGCGCGCCAGACCGCCAGACACCTGTGGGAGGGGGGGACCCGCTGCGGCCCCTCTTTGTGATGAACGGGACGATAATAATACGAACGCAGTGACGAGTGCGCTCGCGGGAGGTTTCTTCAGAGGCCGTCGTTAACTGGATTGGGAACAACTGGACCCGTCGTTACGACCGCCCTCTGCGGTAACCCGCCGCCTCGTCGATTCGCGTTCACCTCGTATCGGAGGCGCGTGCCGTTATTATACGATACCCTACCCTCCCCCCGTGTCTGTGCGTGTTGTCTGCGCGAGCGTGTAAAGGCTCGTATCGAGAAAGGAGTCACTCGCGACCCAAGACAGGGACGAAAACACACTACAAGCGCCCCGAGTGGTTAAGTAAAGCGCGCGAGAGTATAAAGAGAGAAGCAGGAACGAGCCGCCGTCGAAGCCTAGGCTTCGCGACGTTTCTCCTCTCTTGTCTCCTCGACGACGCTTCTTCCACTCGCATCCCGCTTCCCCTCAGTTTTGGTCGCGTTCTCCGAAAAGTCCTGTGACTGACACACTCTCCTCTGAGAGAGGATCCCGGGTAACCTAGGGCGGCGACTCGCCACCATCCATCGCGTCGACGTGCATCCCGAGTATCGCTCGCTTAATCGTACGCCCCGATAGCCGAAAAAAGGGACCGGCTGTGAAGCTTCGATAGCGAAAGTCCGAAGATTGGACCGATCGAAGCCGGCCGTGCGTCCGCTTTCGAGGGACAGCGACGATAAGAGAGCGTGCAAGTAGAGGATGCTGCCGCGTGCGGTGGCCCCCGCCCCGAGTACACGGTTATTACGGTACGCTCGTACCCAGCCGTGTATCTCGAAGGTTTTTAAATGATATGTACGCTCGGCCCGCCGGACGTGTCGCGGTGTTTCCGCGGTACGCTTCGACGGTGTTTCGCGTCCAGGACACAAATCACATCACTGTGTCGTCTACGCTGGCGACGCCCGGACCTCCTTCGCGCGCTGGTTGGAGGTGCACGGGCCTCGGCTTCATCCGAACCGAGAACAAAGATAATGTCGAACATATTTAATAACACGATTACCCTGAACGGTGGATCACTTGGCTCGTGGGTCGATGAAGAACGCAGCTAATTGCGCGTCAACGTGTGAACTGCAGGACACATGAACATCGACATTTCGAACGCACATTGCGGTCCACGGATACAATTCCTGGACCACGCCTGGCTGAGGGTCGTTATCACATACAAAAGACTGCTTGCGTCGGTTCTGCGTATCATCACATCCTCGCCGTCTCGCGTTTCCGACGATGTAACGCGTTTCGGAGTCGGGTCGGATGATGATATATACACGCCAGATACTCGACGTACGAGCGAAAGTTGGGCCGTTCGTCGGCGTTTGCAACGGCTCGCGTGAGAATCGTGAAGCGGTGAGTACTCTATCCCGTGCGAGAACCAGAAAGAGAGGCGAAATGTCGTGATGAATGATCGCGTTGGGACTCGCGTGCGTGCGTGCTTTCACGGCGTTGTGCGTCGTTGCTTTATAACGACCGCCCGTGTGCTGCACCGCTCCCTGGATCATCACACACAGCGCGACCTCTCTCGGCTCGCACTGGCGTTTTAGAGTTTGCTGCCTTCGCGTCCCGCGCGAGATCTTTTACCGTGCTCCCGACGTCGCCTGAAATGATAAATTTGTCCTGAGAAAGAGAGAGATCAAAGAGCGGGTGAGATACAAGATAGATGGAGAGAAAGAGCGGAGTGCGCGTCATATGTGCGCCGATCTGTGTATCGTTGCGTTCACGCGGCCCCAGGGATTTTAAAAAGAGGGTCGTCGTTGACGACAAGTGAGAGAGAAAAGTCAATCTATACATCGAGGGCACAACACACACTCGTTCTTCGGGACGCCGTGAAGATCCAAAGGGTGGTGTACATGAATAATGGTGGAGGCTCTGTGCGGGATGATAAATTATAGAAAACCACTCGTTAACATGATCGGGTCGATGTATTTCCCCGTCGTTGCGCGTGTGTCCTCGCCTAGCCGCCCTATATTTATTCCCTCCCTATGGCCACGTTCCGTCGACACACAAAGAGTGTTTGTGCCAAACGTCCGATGAGAAGAGTGATTGCTCCACACGTCGTTTAAAACGTTTCTGTACCCCGGAATCCTCGTTGGCGCGGCTGCGCGAATTTGAACTTCGACGAACCAAAAAGGCGCCGATGCCGCGAAAGGTGTGTAAGAAGACTCTTCTTCGTAGAATTGAAGAAGACGAGTCTCCCCGATCGCCCCATGTCTTTGTCGCGTTGTTGGTCGATCGCATACGAGACCGCGTGTCTCACCGGTCGTCCAGTCCACGGAAAAGCTTATTTTTCCACGGTTCCCACTGCTGCGAGAGTTCTCACACTGCTCGAGGCGTGAAGGGATAGCGGAATCTCAAAGCTAATAATAGCGGACGGACGTTAAAGTAAAAACCGGATC
>CAUIJW010000257.1:120000-122500 GCA_960531205.1 Andrena bicolor | reverse complement strand
CGGATCTTCCCCTCGGACCTTGAAAATCCAGGAGAGGGCCACGTGGAGGTGTCGCGCCGGTTCGTACCCATATCCGCAGCAGGTCTCCAAGGTAAAGAGCCTCTAGTCGATAGATTAATGTAGGTAAGGGAAGTCGGCAAATTGGATCCGTAACTTCGGAATAAGGATTGGCTCTGAGGAGCGGGGCGTGTCGGGCTTGGTTGGGAAACGGGTTTGGTTGACGAGCCGGGCCTGGGTGAGGTGAACGGTCGGGATTTCGGTCTCGCATCCGGGATCCGAGCTCGGTCCCGTGCCATCGCCTCCCGCGGATCTTCCTTGCTGCGAGGCTTCCGTGTCGGTTTCACCGTCGTGGTCGTCCTCTTCGGCCGCCATTCAACGCTCAGCTCAGAACTGGCACGGACTAGGGGAATCCGACTGTCTAATTAAAACAAAGCATTGCGATGGCCCCCGAGGGTGTTGACGCAATGTGATTTCTGCCCAGTGCTCTGAATGTCAACGTGAAGAAATTCAAAAAAGCGCGGGTAAACGGCGGGAGTAACTATGACTCTCTTAACCATGAAGCAGGCGTCTCCGGTCAAGAAAACCGGCATTACTAGGCGGCTGAAGCCGTCTATACTCGGGGCGTCCGGTGCCTGGGACATGTGCCGCCCGGCCACCGGGCCAAACGTGCCGAAAGAAGGTGTGCAACGATTCGTGAACATAAGTAGCGGAGCGTTGGGCGTCTGTTAGTGTTTGCTCCCCTCGGATGGCCAAATAGGCGGCATCGTCGCTGCTGTGTCACTCCGTCGGTTGAGCTAGGGCGGCTGGTACCCGTCCGTGGCCATCCCTCACTAGTAGGTCGCAGAAACCTGACCCACTGATGAGAAAATGCAAACGTCTGTCCCAGCTGCATATTGGCGGCACGCAAAGAGAGTCATGGTTTTGGGGATATAAGCGAACACATAGCCTCTATATCTCAAGTCGGGGTCGCGCCTCCGAGTCGGTGCTCCCGGTTCCTTGCCGTAGTCAGTGGGGCGGCAAGCTGAAGCGACCTTTGGCGGGGTGGTGTCCCAGCTTTAACATCAGGGACACACCTTTTCGGCCCAGCATGCCACCCGAAGAGGTGTGCAATATCGAGGGTACTACGTGCCCAATGAGAAAACAACAACAATGCTGGAGCCGTAACTAGTGGCGTAATGGCAAGTCCATGGGATAAGACCGATCCCATGGCAATAATACAATCTAGGAGCGAAAGATGGTGACTTTTGATCGGGACGAAGTCCTGATAAATAGATTGGGGGCCCTGCCAGCGTAAGCTGGTAGGGTCCCCCATTTTTTTTTTTTTTTTTTTAAGCCATTATAGTAATACGCCGCTGGGGAGGCGATCAGAAAGTCGGTGAAAGGAAGTGGCCCGGTTCGGCTGGCATGCTGGGCCTAGGTTGACGAAATGGCTTACAAATGGAATTGAGATGGATAAGGAAGGATCTAGATGCACCCGGAGTCAAAACCGAAAGTACAATGTCTAGAAGTTCTGATAACGAAGCCTCGGACGCGGAGATCCCCGGCCCTGGGGTCTCCGCGGCGGACATGTCCGCTTTGGATAACAGGGTCACTGTTGACGACTTGGAAATTGATTATGGTCATGAGTCTTCCCAAAGGATAGGGCTGCCGCTGGACGGCCCCATTCAATGCGTTGGGTGCCACAAAGAGGGCAGGAACATGCAATTCCTGTCTGAGAAAGATTTCAATGCGCATGTCATTGTGGCCCACCATGGAATGGCGGTCCATTGGTGGTGCCAAAAATGTGGCAAAATATATGAACGAATCCACCCCCTAAAATGCCACATCCCAAAGTGTAAAGGAGTGGTGGTGAACACCAACGGTGAATTCCCCTGCTCAGTATGCGGTATCGCATTTGATTCGCAAATAGGCCTTTCAATGCACGAAAGGCATAGGCACCCCGCCATCAGGAACGATAAGAGGAAAGGCGCTGATGGGGCCGCCCCAGCGGCGGCAAAGAAAGGCCGAAAAGCAACGGTCTGGACGGAGGAGGAGACAGCTCTCCTCCGGGAGTTAGACCTACAATTTAGGGGCAATACCCGGGTCAATGTGTTGATCAGGGAGCACTTGCCCGGGAAATCGCTGAAACAAATCAGTGACAAAAGAAGACAATTGAGACCCCCCGATAATGAGGTCGTACTAGTTGCAGGAGAGGAGTCTGACTCGGACACCGAGTGGAACTCTCCTGACAGAACTCTAATCTCGCCAGATAGAGGCGAAAACAACTCTATGGGGTCCTGGCAGGAAACGTTGAGAGAGTCTATCTTAGAACCAGGACCTGAGAATGCTGAGTGGGCCAGCATAATTGAAAAGCTAAAGATGCTGGCAATACAAGATGAATCCAATGATGAGCAATTGGAAAGTGTTGTGGGGGACGTACTCAGCGTCTTACTGAGTAACGATCCCTCTACAAAGCCCCGTGAAATCCGGGGGCGCACGGGGCGCCAAATCGCTGGTAGCG
>CAUIJW010000257.1:107500-115000 GCA_960531205.1 Andrena bicolor | reverse complement strand
TTCGGCGGCGAAGCAATACGCCGCTAGATATTTGATTACTTCGGCGGCAAAGCAATACGCCGCTGGGACTTTGATCATTTCGGCGGCGAAGCAATGCGCCGCTGGGACTTTGATCATTTCGGCGGCGAAGCAATACGCCGCTAGATATTTGATTACTTCGGCGGCAAAGCAATACGCCGCTGGGACTTTGATCATTTCGGCGGCGAAGCAATGCGCCGCTGGGACTTTGATCATTTCGGCGGCGAAGCAATACGCCGCTGGAAATTTGATTACGTCGGCGGCGAAGCAATACGTCGCTGGGACTTGGAACATTAATCGGCGGCAAAGCAATACGCCGTTGAGACTTGGATAATTTCGGTGACGAAGCAGTACGTCGCTGAAGAGCAAACATAACAAACGGCGAAGAAATACGCCGCTGGGACTTTGACAATTTCGGCTGCGCAACAATACGCCGCTGGAGAGAAAACCTAACCAAATCACGAAAAACTCCATTCGCTCCGAAATATTTCAAAGTCCCGCGAGTATTCAGAGTCCCTCGGCACCTTCGTCCGAACACAAATTCGTCCAATCGCTAAAAACGACCATTGATCCTTGTGTCTCGTTGCATTCCGTACGTATTACCTTAATGGTTCGACCGCGGTCGTCGCGCTGGTTTTCGAGAAAATCGCGAAAAACTCCATTCGCTCCGAAATATTTCAAAGTCCCGCGAGTATTCAGAGTCCCTCGGCACCTTCGTCCGAACACAAATTCGTCCAATCGCTAAAAACGACCATTGATCCTTGTGTCTCGTTGCATTCCGTACGTATTACATTAATGGTTCGACCGCGGTCGTCGCGCTGGGTTTCGAGAACATCACGAAAAACCCCATTCGCTCCGAAATATTTCAAAGTCCCGCGAGTTTTCAGAGTCTTTCCGCACCATCGTCCGAACACAAATTCGTCCAATCGCTAAAAACGACCATTGATCCTTGTGTCTCGTTGCATTCCGTACGTATTACATTAATGGTTCGACCGCGGTCGTCGCGCTGGTTTTCGAGAACATCACGAAAAACCCCATTCGCTCCGAAATATTTCAAAGTCCCGCGAGTATTCAGAGTCCCTCCGCACCTTCGTCCGAACACAAATTCGTCCAATCGCTAAAAACGACCATTGATCCTTGTGTCTCGTTGCATTCCGTACGTATTACATTAATGGTTCGACCGCGGTCGTCGCGCTGGTTTTCGAGAACATCACGAAAAACCCCATTCGCTCCGAAATATTTCAAAGTCCCGCGAGTATTCAGAGTCCCTCCGCACCTTCGTCCGAACACAAATTCGTCCAATCGCTAAAAACGACCATTGATCCTTGTGTCTCGTTGCATTCCGTACGTATTACCTTAATGGTTCGACCGCGGTCGTCGCGCTGGTTTTCGAGAAAATCGCGAAAAACTCCATTCGCTCCGAAATATTTCAAAGTCCCGCGAGTTTTCAGAGTCTTTCCGCACCATCGTCCGAACACAAATTCGTCCAATCGCTAAAAACGACCATTGATCCTTGTGTCTCGTTGCATTCCGTACGTATTACATTAATGGTTCGACCGCGGTCGTCGCGCTGGTTTTCGAGAACATCACGAAAAACCCCATTCGCTCCGAAATATTTCAAAGTCCCGCGAGTATTCAGAGTCCCTCCGCACCTTCGTCCGAACACAAATTCGTCCAATCGCTAAAAACGACCATTGATCCTTGTGTCTCGTTGCATTCCGTACGTATTACATTAATGGTTCGACCGCGGTCGTCGCGCTGGTTTTCGAGAACATCACGAAAAACCCCATTCGCTCCGAAATATTTCAAAGTCCCGCGAGTTTTCAGAGTCTTTCCGCACCATCGTCCGAACACAAATTCGTCCAATCGCTAAAAACGACCATTGATCCTTGTGTCTCGTTGCATTCCGTACGTATTACATTAATGGTTCGACCGCGGTCGTCGCGCTGGTTTTCGAGAAAATCGCGAAAAACTCCATTCGCTCCGAAATATTTCAAAGTCCCGCAAGTTTTCAGAGTCTTTCCGCACCATCGTCCGAACACAAATTCGTCCAATCGCTAAAAACGACCATTGATCCTTGTGTCTCGTTGCATTCCGTACGTATTACATTAATGGTTCGACCGCGGTCGTCGCGCTGGTTTTCGAGAACATCACGAAAAACCCCATTCGCTCCGAAATATTTCAAAGTCCCACGAGTTTTCAGAGTCTTTCCGCACCATCGTCCGAACACAAATTCGTCCAATCGCTAAAAACGACCATTGATCCTTGTGTCTCGTTGCATTCCGTACGTATTACATTAATGGTTCGACCGCGGTCGTCGCGCTGGTTTTCGAGAACATCACGAAAAACCCCATTCGCTCCGAAATATTTCAAAGTCCCGCGAGTATTCAGAGTCCCTCCGCACCTTCGTCCGAACACAAATTCGTCCAATCGCTAAAAACGACCATTGATCCTTGTGTCTCGTTGCATTCCGTACGTATTACATTAATGGTTCGACCGCGGTCGTCGCGCTGGTTTTCGAGAACATCACGAAAAACCCCATTCGCTCCGAAATATTTCAAAGTCCCGCGAGTATTCAGAGTCCCTCCGCACCTTCGTCCGAACACAAATTCGTCCAATCGCTAAAAACGACCATTGATCCTTGTGTCTCGTTGCATTCCGTACGTATTACATTAATGGTTCGACCGCGGTCGTCGCGCTGGTTTTCGAGAACATCACGAAAAACCCCATTCGCTCCGAAATATTTCAAAGTCCCGCGAGTATTCAGAGTCCCTCCGCACCTTCGTCCGAACACAAATTCGTCCAATCGCTAAAAACGACCATTGATCCTTGTGTCTCGTTGCATTCCGTACGTATTACATTAATGGTTCGACCGCGGTCGTCGCGCTGGTTTTCGAGAACATCACGAAAAACCCCATTCGCTCCGAAATATTTCAAAGTCCCGCGAGTTTTCAGAGTCTTTCCGCACCATCGTCCGAACACAAATTCGTCCAATCGCTAAAAACGACCATTGATCCTTGTGTCTCGTTGCATTCCGTACGTATTACATTAATGGTTCGACCGCGGTCGTCGCGCTGGTTTTCGAGAACATCACGAAAAACCCCATTCGCTCCGAAATATTTCAAAGTCCCGCGAGTATTCAGAGTCCCTCCGCACCTTCGTCCGAACACAAATTCGTCCAATCGCTAAAAACGACCATTGATCCTTGTGTCTCGTTGCATTCCGTACGTATTACATTAATGGTTCGACCGCGGTCGTCGCGCTGGTTTTCGAGAACATCACGAAAAACCCCATTCGCTCCGAAATATTTCAAAGTCCCGCGAGTTTTCAGAGTCTTTCCGCACCATCGTCCGAACACAAATTCGTCCAATCGCTAAAAACGACCATTGATCCTTGTGTCTCGTTGCATTCCGTACGTATTACATTAATGGTTCGACCGCGGTCGTCGCGCTGGTTTTCGAGAACATCACGAAAAACCCCATTCGCTCCGAAATATTTCAAAGTCCCGCGAGTTTTCAGAGTCTTTCCGCACCATCGTCCGAACACAAATTCGTCCAATCGCTAAAAACGACCATTGATCCTTGTGTCTCGTTGCATTCCGTACGTATTACATTAATGGTTCGACCGCGGTCGTCGCGCTGGTTTTCGAGAACATCGCGAAAAACCCCATTCGCTCCGAAATATTTCAAAGTCCCGCGAGTTTTCAGAGTCCTTCCGCACCATCGTCCGAACACAAATTCGTCCAATCGCTAAAAACGACCATTGATCCTTGTGTCTCGTTGCATTCCGTACGTATTACCTTAATGGTTCGACCGCGGTCGTCGCGCTGGTTTTCGAGAAAATCGCGAAAAACTCCATTCGCTCCGAAATATTTCAAAGTCCCGCGAGTTTTCAGAGTCTTTCCGCACCATCGTCCGAACACAAATTCGTCCAATCGCTAAAAACGACCATTGATCCTTGTGTCTCGTTGCATTCCGTACGTATTACATTAATGGTTCGACCGCGGTCGTCGCGCTGGTTTTCGAGAACATCACGAAAAACCCCATTCGCTCCGAAATATTTCAAAGTCCCGCGAGTTTTCAGAGTCCTTCCGCACCATCGTCCGAACACAAATTCGTCCAATCGCTAAAAACGACCATTGATCCTTGTGTCTCGTTGCATTCCGTACGTATTACATTAATGTTTCGACCGCGGTCGTCGCGCTGGTTTTCGAGAACATCACGAAAAACCCCATTCGCTCCGAAATATTTCAAAGTCCCGCGAGTTTTCAGAGTCCTTCCGCACCATCGTCCGAACACAAATTCGTCCAATCGCTAAAAACGACCATTGATCCTTGTGTCTCGTTGCATTCCGTACGTATTACATTAATGGTTCGACCGCGGTCGTCGCGCTGGTTTTCGAGAACATCACGAAAAACCCCATTCGCTCCGAAATATTTCAAAGTCCCGCGAGTTTTCAGAGTCTTTCCGCACCATCGTCCGAACACAAATTCGTCCAATCGCTAAAAACGACCATTGATCCTTGTGTCTCGTTGCATTCCGTACGTATTACATTAATGGTTCGACCGCGGTCGTCGCGCTGGTTTTCGAGAACATCGCGAAAAACCCCATTCGCTCCGAAATATTTCAAAGTCCCGCGAGTTTTCAGAGTCCTTCCGCACCATCGTCCGAACACAAATTCGTCCAATCGCTAAAAACGACCATTGATCCTTGTGTCTCGTTGCATTCCGTACGTATTACCTTAATGGTTCGACCGCGGTCGTCGCGCTGGTTTTCGAGAAAATCGCGAAAAACTCCATTCGCTCCGAAATATTTCAAAGTCCCGCGAGTTTTCAGAGTCTTTCCGCACCATCGTCCGAACACAAATTCGTCCAATCGCTAAAAACGACCATTGATCCTTGTGTCTCGTTGCATTCCGTACGTATTACCTTAATGGTTCGACCGCGGTCGTCGCGCTGGTTTTCGAGAAAATCGCGAAAAACTCCATTCGCTCCGAAATATTTCAAAGTCCCGCGAGTTTTCAGAGTCTTTCCGCACCATCGTCCGAACACAAATTCGTCCAATCGCTAAAAACGACCATTGATCCTTGTGTCTCGTTGCATTCCGTACGTATTACATTAATGGTTCGACCGCGGTCGTCGCGCTGGTTTTCGAGAACATCACGAAAAACCCCATTCGCTCCGAAATATTTCAAAGTCCCGCGAGTATTCAGAGTCCCTCCGCACCTTCGTCCGAACACAAATTCGTCCAATCGCTAAAAACGACCATTGATCCTTGTGTCTCGTTGCATTCCGTACGTATTACATTAATGGTTCGACCGCGGTCGTCGCGCTGGTTTTCGAGAACATCACGAAAAACCCCATTCGCTCCGAAATATTTCAAAGTCCCGCGAGTATTCAGAGTCCCTCCGCACCTTCGTCCGAACACAAATTCGTCCAATCGCTAAAAACGACCATTGATCCTTGTGTCTCGTTGCATTCCGTACGTATTACCTTAATGGTTCGACCGCGGTCGTCGCGCTGGTTTTCGAGAAAATCGCGAAAAACTCCATTCGCTCCGAAATATTTCAAAGTCCCGCGAGTTTTCAGAGTCTTTCCGCACCATCGTCCGAACACAAATTCGTCCAATCGCTAAAAACGACCATTGATCCTTGTGTCTCGTTGCATTCCGTACGTATTACATTAATGGTTCGACCGCGGTCGTCGCGCTGGTTTTCGAGAACATCACGAAAAACCCCATTCGCTCCGAAATATTTCAAAGTCCCGCGAGTTTTCAGAGTCCTTCCGCACCATCGTCCGAACACAAATTCGTCCAATCGCTAAAAACGACCATTGATCCTTGTGTCTCGTTGCATTCCGTACGTATTACATTAATGTTTCGACCGCGGTCGTCGCGCTGGTTTTCGAGAACATCACGAAAAACCCCATTCGCTCCGAAATATTTCAAAGTCCCGCGAGTTTTCAGAGTCCTTCCGCACCATCGTCCGAACACAAATTCGTCCAATCGCTAAAAACGACCATTGATCCTTGTGTCTCGTTGCATTCCGTACGTATTACCTTAATGGTTCGACCGCGGTCGTCGCGCTGGTTTTCGAGAAAATCGCGAAAAACTCCATTCGCTCCGAAATATTTCAAAGTCCCGCGAGTTTTCAGAGTCTTTCCGCACCATCGTCCGAACACAAATTCGTCCAATCGCTAAAAACGACCATTGATCCTTGTGTCTCGTTGCATTCCGTACGTATTACCTTAATGGTTCGACCGCGGTCGTCGCGCTGGTTTTCGAGAAAATCGCGAAAAACTCCATTCGCTCCGAAATATTTCAAAGTCCCGCGAGTATTCAGAGTCCCTCCGCACCTTCGTCTGAACACAAATTCGTCCAATCGCTAAAAACGACCATTGATCCATGTGTCTCGTTGCATTCCGTACGTATTACCTTAATGGTTCGACCGCGGTCGTCGCGCTGGTTTTCGAGAAAATCGCGAAAAACTCCATTCGCTCCGAAATATTTCAAAGTCCCGCGAGTATTCAGAGTCCCTCCGCACCTTCGTCTGAACACAAATTCGTCCAATCGCTAAAAACGACCATTGATCCATGTGTCTCGTTGCATTCCGTACGTATTACCTTAATGGTTCGACCGCGGTCGTCGCGCTGGTTTTCGAGAAAATCGCGAAAAACTCCATTCGCTCCGAAATATTTCAAAGTCCCGCGAGTATTCAGAGTCCCTCCGCACCTTCGTCTGAACACAAATTCGTCCAATCGCTAAAAACGACCATTGATCCATGTGTCTCGTTGCATTCCGTACGTATTACCTTAATGGTTCGACCGCGGTCGTCGCGCTGGTTTTCGAGAAAATCGCGAAAAACTCCATTAGCTCCGAAATATTTCAAAGTGCCGAGAAATTATTTTTTGAATGTCGTTTGGGACCGGGTATTTATCGTGGTAATGTTCGCGGCGATTGTTTATCATAATTCGTTTAGTCGTTTTACTCTTGTATCCGACGCTCTCCGCGGCTAAGTCCCAGCGTGCCGGGCGGACGGTCTGTTGTAGCGGCGGTTTACGCCCATAAGCGCCCGTGCGTAAGGTACGGCGGCGCCGGCGTTCCGGCCGGCCGTTCGGTATCTATAAGGGAGAGCGACGGTCCGAGCGTCTCGGTCGGAGCAGCGTTGGGCGCGTGGCTATTCTATGACCTCGGTTGAGAAGTAGTCACCGCTCCTCGAGATTCTGTCTCGACTGTTCTTGCCGTGTTGCGTTTTCGGATTTCTCCACACAGCATTACCACGGGTCGGTGTCTAAGACCGAATGGCCCTTATGTGGTGAGCGTCCATAAGTGACGTTGGTGACACATATGCAATTCTGTGTATGCTTGTACTACCTAATGCAATCAACTCTTTATCCACGCAGATGGACGATTTAAACTTAACAAAACGCTAAGGAAGGCTAGCGTCGGGTACATATAAAGTATCGAACTAAAAGTTCGAACTTTG
>CAUIJW010000257.1:90000-95000 GCA_960531205.1 Andrena bicolor | reverse complement strand
CTAAAAACGACCATTGATCCTTGTGTCTCGTTGCATTCCGTACGTATTACATTAATGGTTCGACCGCGGTCGTCGCGCTGGTTTTCGAGAAAATCGCGAAAAACTCCATTCGCTCCGAAATATTTCAAAGTCCCGCGAGTTTTCAGAGTCTTTCCGCACCATCGTCCGAACACAAATTCGTCCAATCGCTAAAAACGACCATTGATCCTTGTGTCTCGTTGCATTCCGTACGTATTACATTAATGGTTCGACCGCGGTCGTCGCGCTGGTTTTCGAGAACATCACGAAAAACCCCATTCGCTCCGAAATATTTCAAAGTCCCGCGAGTTTTCAGAGTCCTTCCGCACCATCGTCCGAACACAAATTCGTCCAATCGCTAAAAACGACCATTGATCCTTGTGTCTCGTTGCATTCCGTACGTATTACATTAATGGTTCGACCGCGGTCGTCGCGCTGGTTTTCGAGAACATCACGAAAAACCCCATTCGCTCCGAAATATTTCAAAGTCCCGCGAGTTTTCAGAGTCTTTCCGCACCATCGTCCGAACACAAATTCGTCCAATCGCTAAAAACGACCATTGATCCTTGTGTCTCGTTGCATTCCGTACGTATTACATTAATGGTTCGACCGCGGTCGTCGCGCTGGTTTTCGAGAAAATCGCGAAAAACTCCATTCGCTCCGAAATATTTCAAAGTCCCGCGAGTTTTCAGAGTCTTTCCGCACCATCGTCCGAACACAAATTCGTCCAATCGCTAAAAACGACCATTGATCCTTGTGTCTCGTTGCATTCCGTACGTATTACATTAATGGTTCGACCGCGGTCGTCGCGCTGGTTTTCGAGAACATCACGAAAAACCCCATTCGCTCCGAAATATTTCAAAGTCCCGCGAGTTTTCAGAGTCTTTCCGCACCATCGTCCGAACACAAATTCGTCCAATCGCTAAAAACGACCATTGATCCTTGTGTCTCGTTGCATTCCGTACGTATTACATTAATGGTTCGACCGCGGTCGTCGCGCTGGTTTTCGAGAACATCGCGAAAAACCCCATTCGCTCCGAAATATTTCAAAGTCCCGCGAGTTTTCAGAGTCCTTCCGCACCATCGTCCGAACACAAATTCGTCCAATCGCTAAAAACGACCATTGATCCTTGTGTCTCGTTGCATTCCGTACGTATTACCTTAATGGTTCGACCGCGGTCGTCGCGCTGGTTTTCGAGAAAATCGCGAAAAACTCCATTCGCTCCGAAATATTTCAAAGTCCCGCGAGTTTTCAGAGTCTTTCCGCACCATCGTCCGAACACAAATTCGTCCAATCGCTAAAAACGACCATTGATCCTTGTGTCTCGTTGCATTCCGTACGTATTACATTAATGGTTCGACCGCGGTCGTCGCGCTGGTTTTCGAGAACATCACGAAAAACCCCATTCGCTCCGAAATATTTCAAAGTCCCGCGAGTTTTCAGAGTCCTTCCGCACCATCGTCCGAACACAAATTCGTCCAATCGCTAAAAACGACCATTGATCCTTGTGTCTCGTTGCATTCCGTACGTATTACATTAATGTTTCGACCGCGGTCGTCGCGCTGGTTTTCGAGAACATCACGAAAAACCCCATTCGCTCCGAAATATTTCAAAGTCCCGCGAGTTTTCAGAGTCCTTCCGCACCATCGTCCGAACACAAATTCGTCCAATCGCTAAAAACGACCATTGATCCTTGTGTCTCGTTGCATTCCGTACGTATTACATTAATGGTTCGACCGCGGTCGTCGCGCTGGTTTTCGAGAACATCACGAAAAACCCCATTCGCTCCGAAATATTTCAAAGTCCCGCGAGTTTTCAGAGTCTTTCCGCACCATCGTCCGAACACAAATTCGTCCAATCGCTAAAAACGACCATTGATCCTTGTGTCTCGTTGCATTCCGTACGTATTACATTAATGGTTCGACCGCGGTCGTCGCGCTGGTTTTCGAGAACATCGCGAAAAACCCCATTCGCTCCGAAATATTTCAAAGTCCCGCGAGTTTTCAGAGTCCTTCCGCACCATCGTCCGAACACAAATTCGTCCAATCGCTAAAAACGACCATTGATCCTTGTGTCTCGTTGCATTCCGTACGTATTACCTTAATGGTTCGACCGCGGTCGTCGCGCTGGTTTTCGAGAAAATCGCGAAAAACTCCATTCGCTCCGAAATATTTCAAAGTCCCGCGAGTTTTCAGAGTCTTTCCGCACCATCGTCCGAACACAAATTCGTCCAATCGCTAAAAACGACCATTGATCCTTGTGTCTCGTTGCATTCCGTACGTATTACCTTAATGGTTCGACCGCGGTCGTCGCGCTGGTTTTCGAGAAAATCGCGAAAAACTCCATTCGCTCCGAAATATTTCAAAGTCCCGCGAGTTTTCAGAGTCTTTCCGCACCATCGTCCGAACACAAATTCGTCCAATCGCTAAAAACGACCATTGATCCTTGTGTCTCGTTGCATTCCGTACGTATTACATTAATGGTTCGACCGCGGTCGTCGCGCTGGTTTTCGAGAACATCACGAAAAACCCCATTCGCTCCGAAATATTTCAAAGTCCCGCGAGTTTTCAGAGTCCTTCCGCACCATCGTCCGAACACAAATTCGTCCAATCGCTAAAAACGACCATTGATCCTTGTGTCTCGTTGCATTCCGTACGTATTACATTAATGTTTCGACCGCGGTCGTCGCGCTGGTTTTCGAGAACATCACGAAAAACCCCATTCGCTCCGAAATATTTCAAAGTCCCGCGAGTTTTCAGAGTCCTTCCGCACCATCGTCCGAACACAAATTCGTCCAATCGCTAAAAACGACCATTGATCCTTGTGTCTCGTTGCATTCCGTACGTATTACATTAATGGTTCGACCGCGGTCGTCGCGCTGGTTTTCGAGAACATCACGAAAAACCCCATTCGCTCCGAAATATTTCAAAGTCCCGCGAGTTTTCAGAGTCTTTCCGCACCATCGTCCGAACACAAATTCGTCCAATCGCTAAAAACGACCATTGATCCTTGTGTCTCGTTGCATTCCGTACGTATTACATTAATGGTTCGACCGCGGTCGTCGCGCTGGTTTTCGAGAACATCGCGAAAAACCCCATTCGCTCCGAAATATTTCAAAGTCCCGCGAGTTTTCAGAGTCCTTCCGCACCATCGTCCGAACACAAATTCGTCCAATCGCTAAAAACGACCATTGATCCTTGTGTCTCGTTGCATTCCGTACGTATTACCTTAATGGTTCGACCGCGGTCGTCGCGCTGGTTTTCGAGAAAATCGCGAAAAACTCCATTCGCTCCGAAATATTTCAAAGTCCCGCGAGTTTTCAGAGTCTTTCCGCACCATCGTCCGAACACAAATTCGTCCAATCGCTAAAAACGACCATTGATCCTTGTGTCTCGTTGCATTCCGTACGTATTACCTTAATGGTTCGACCGCGGTCGTCGCGCTGGTTTTCGAGAAAATCGCGAAAAACTCCATTCGCTCCGAAATATTTCAAAGTCCCGCGAGTTTTCAGAGTCTTTCCGCACCATCGTCCGAACACAAATTCGTCCAATCGCTAAAAACGACCATTGATCCTTGTGTCTCGTTGCATTCCGTACGTATTACATTAATGGTTCGACCGCGGTCGTCGCGCTGGTTTTCGAGAACATCACGAAAAACCCCATTCGCTCCGAAATATTTCAAAGTCCCGCGAGTATTCAGAGTCCCTCCGCACCTTCGTCCGAACACAAATTCGTCCAATCGCTAAAAACGACCATTGATCCTTGTGTCTCGTTGCATTCCGTACGTATTACATTAATGGTTCGACCGCGGTCGTCGCGCTGGTTTTCGAGAACATCACGAAAAACCCCATTCGCTCCGAAATATTTCAAAGTCCCGCGAGTATTCAGAGTCCCTCCGCACCTTCGTCCGAACACAAATTCGTCCAATCGCTAAAAACGACCATTGATCCTTGTGTCTCGTTGCATTCCGTACGTATTACCTTAATGGTTCGACCGCGGTCGTCGCGCTGGTTTTCGAGAAAATCGCGAAAAACTCCATTCGCTCCGAAATATTTCAAAGTCCCGCGAGTTTTCAGAGTCTTTCCGCACCATCGTCCGAACACAAATTCGTCCAATCGCTAAAAACGACCATTGATCCTTGTGTCTCGTTGCATTCCGTACGTATTACATTAATGGTTCGACCGCGGTCGTCGCGCTGGTTTTCGAGAACATCACGAAAAACCCCATTCGCTCCGAAATATTTCAAAGTCCCGCGAGTTTTCAGAGTCCTTCCGCACCATCGTCCGAACACAAATTCGTCCAATCGCTAAAAACGACCATTGATCCTTGTGTCTCGTTGCATTCCGTACGTATTACATTAATGTTTCGACCGCGGTCGTCGCGCTGGTTTTCGAGAACATCACGAAAAACCCCATTCGCTCCGAAATATTTCAAAGTCCCGCGAGTTTTCAGAGTCCTTCCGCACCATCGTCCGAACACAAATTCGTCCAATCGCTAAAAACGACCATTGATCCTTGTGTCTCGTTGCATTCCGTACGTATTACCTTAATGGTTCGACCGCGGTCGTCGCGCTGGTTTTCGAGAAAATCGCGAAAAACTCCATTCGCTCCGAAATATTTCAAAGTCCCGCGAGTTTTCAGAGTCTTTCCGCACCATCGTCCGAACACAAATTCGTCCAATCGCTAAAAACGACCATTGATCCTTGTGTCTCGTTGCATTCCGTACGTATTACCTTAATGGTTCGACCGCGGTCGTCGCGCTGGTTTTCGAGAAAATCGCGAAAAACTCCATTCGCTCCGAAATATTTCAAAGTCCCGCGAGTATTCAGAGTCCCTCCGCACCTTCGTCTGAACACAAATTCGTCCAATCGCTAAAAACGACCATTGATCCATGTGTCTCGTTGCATTCCGTACGTATTACCTTAATGGTTCGACCGCGGTCGTCGCGCTGGTTTTCGAGAAAATCGCGAAAAACTCCATTCG
>CAUIJW010000257.1:72500-85000 GCA_960531205.1 Andrena bicolor | reverse complement strand
CTTCGACGGTGTTTCGCGTCCAGGACACAAATCACATCACTGTGTCGTCTACGCTGGCGACGCCCGGACCTCCTTCGCGCGCTGGTTGGAGGTGCACGGGCCTCGGCTTCATCCGAACCGAGAACAAAGATAATGTCGAACATATTTAATAACACGATTACCCTGAACGGTGGATCACTTGGCTCGTGGGTCGATGAAGAACGCAGCTAATTGCGCGTCAACGTGTGAACTGCAGGACACATGAACATCGACATTTCGAACGCACATTGCGGTCCACGGATACAATTCCTGGACCACGCCTGGCTGAGGGTCGTTATCACATACAAAAGACTGCTTGCGTCGGTTCTGCGTATCATCACATCCTCGCCGTCTCGCGTTTCCGACGATGTAACGCGTTTCGGAGTCGGGTCGGATGATGATATATACACGCCAGATACTCGACGTACGAGCGAAAGTTGGGCCGTTCGTCGGCGTTTGCAACGGCTCGCGTGAGAATCGTGAAGCGGTGAGTACTCTATCCCGTGCGAGAACCAGAAAGAGAGGCGAAATGTCGTGATGAATGATCGCGTTGGGACTCGCGTGCGTGCGTGCTTTCACGGCGTTGTGCGTCGTTGCTTTATAACGACCGCCCGTGTGCTGCACCGCTCCCTGGATCATCACACACAGCGCGACCTCTCTCGGCTCGCACTGGCGTTTTAGAGTTTGCTGCCTTCGCGTCCCGCGCGAGATCTTTTACCGTGCTCCCGACGTCGCCTGAAATGATAAATTTGTCCTGAGAAAGAGAGAGATCAAAGAGCGGGTGAGATACAAGATAGATGGAGAGAAAGAGCGGAGTGCGCGTCATATGTGCGCCGATCTGTGTATCGTTGCGTTCACGCGGCCCCAGGGATTTTAAAAAGAGGGTCGTCGTTGACGACAAGTGAGAGAGAAAAGTCAATCTATACATCGAGGGCACAACACACACTCGTTCTTCGGGACGCCGTGAAGATCCAAAGGGTGGTGTACATGAATAATGGTGGAGGCTCTGTGCGGGATGATAAATTATAGAAAACCACTCGTTAACATGATCGGGTCGATGTATTTCCCCGTCGTTGCGCGTGTGTCCTCGCCTAGCCGCCCTATATTTATTCCCTCCCTATGGCCACGTTCCGTCGACACACAAAGAGTGTTTGTGCCAAACGTCCGATGAGAAGAGTGATTGCTCCACACGTCGTTTAAAACGTTTCTGTACCCCGGAATCCTCGTTGGCGCGGCTGCGCGAATTTGAACTTCGACGAACCAAAAAGGCGCCGATGCCGCGAAAGGTGTGTAAGAAGACTCTTCTTCGTAGAATTGAAGAAGACGAGTCTCCCCGATCGCCCCATGTCTTTGTCGCGTTGTTGGTCGATCGCATACGAGACCGCGTGTCTCACCGGTCGTCCAGTCCACGGAAAAGCTTATTTTTCCACGGTTCCCACTGCTGCGAGAGTTCTCACACTGCTCGAGGCGTGAAGGGATAGCGGAATCTCAAAGCTAATAATAGCGGACGGACGTTAAAGTAAAAACCGGATCGAATCGACGATGCGCGACGAAAAGACACTTTGGCGAGGCGCAAATAGAGGTAGGGGGGACTCTAATTCTCTCTACAAGAGAAGAAGAGAGTTTCAATCATACCTTTTCTCTGGAATCGTGCGATGGCACCTCTGGATGTAGGCCCGTTCGAGGTAAAGTATATCCAAAAGAGGGAGCACGATTATAATACCGGAGGCACGCGCCCGTTTCTCCAAAATATCTTCTCTCTACTTGGCGGTCTCTGCTTTTTTTTCTCTGGTGGGACACAATATATTTATATATAATATAATAACGATTGACGACCTCAGAGTAGGCGAGATTACCCGCTGAATTTAAGCATATTACTAAGCGGAGGAAAAGAAACTAACAAGGATTTCCTTAGTAGCGGCGAGCGAACAGGAATTAGCCCAGCACTGAATCCCGCGGTTCCGCCGCAGGGAATTGTAGTGTTCAGGAGGATCCGTTTATCCCGTGACGTCGCACCGCGTCCAAGTCCATCTTGAATGGGGCCACTTACCCGGAGAGGGTGCCAGGCCCGTAGCGACCGGTACGCGTTTCGGGAGGATCTCTCCATAGAGTCGGGTTGCTTGAGAGTGCAACCCTAAGTGGGTGGTAAACTCCATCTAAGGCTAAATACAACCACGAGACCGATAGCGAACAAGTACCGTGAGGGAAAGTTGAAAAGAACTTTGAAGAGAGAGTTCAAGAGTACGTGAAACCGTTCAGGGGTAAACCTGAGAAACCCAAAAGATCGAATGGGGAGATTCATCGTCGACGAGGCTGGCTCCCGTCGGTGCGCGATACTCCGGGTGGACCTTCGTGGTTCCATTAGCGAGGGTACACCACCGGCGGCGAATGTTCCGGCCACGTAGTCGTGCACTTCTCCCCTAGTAGAACGTCGCGACCCGTTGCGTGTCGGTCTACGGCCCGAGCGGTTGCCTGTTTCGTTGCTCCCAGAGCACGCGACAGACCCTCGGCCGCCCGGCCGGCTGCGCGACGGTACTCTGAGACGGTATCGGGCCGCAACCAATCCATTTTCGAATGTGCGTGCGTCAGGCCCGCCGCAAGCCCGGTCAGTTCTTACCCGGAGGCACGGACCTGGTGCCGTCCCCGGGCCTGGCTAGCTGTTAGCAGGCGGTGTCCTTGGACTGGGCCAAGCTTCGAATTACCGGTCGGCGACGCTACTGCTTTGGGTACTCTCAGGACCCGTCTTGAAACACGGACCAAGGAGTCTAACATGTGCGCGAGTCATTGGGAGAAAGAAACCTAAAGGCGGAATGAAAGTGAAGGTCGACCTTTGCGTCGACCGAGGGAGGATCGGCCGCGTTACGATGCGGCCTCGCACTCCCGGGGCGTCTCGTTCTCATTGCGAGAAGAGGCGCACCTAGAGCGTACACGTTGGGACCCGAAAGATGGTGAACTATGCCTGGTCAGGACGAAGTCAGGGGAAACCCTGATGGAGGTCCGTAGCGATTCTGACGTGCAAATCGATCGTCGGAACTGGGTATAGGGGCGAAAGACTAATCGAACCATCTAGTAGCTGGTTCCCTCCGAAGTTTCCCTCAGGATAGCTGGCACTCGCTCGTTCCTACGTGAACGTGTGCGAGTTTCATCTGGTAAAGCGAATGATTAGAGGCCTTGGGGCCGAAACGACCTCAACCTATTCTCAAACTTTAAATGGGTGAGATCTCTGGCTTGCTTGGATCATGAAGCCACGAGATTATATTGAATCAGAGTGCCAAGTGGGCCAATTTTGGTAAGCAGAACTGGCGCTGTGGGATGAACCAAACGCAGAGTTAAGGCGCCTAAGTCGACGCTTATGGGATACCATGAAAGGCGTTGGTTGCTTAAGACAGCAGGACGGTGGCCATGGAAGTCGGAATCCGCTAAGGAGTGTGTAACAACTCACCTGCCGAAGCAACTAGCCCTGAAAATGGATGGCGCTGAAGCGTCGCGCCTATACTCCGCCGTCAGCGGCAAGTGGGGAGGGACGTGCCACCCGCTCGCGGGTGACCGTCCTCCATGAAGCCCTGACGAGTAGGAGGGTCGCGGCGGTGTGCGCAGAAGGGTCTGGGCGTGAGCCTGCCTGGAGCCACCGTCGGTGCAGATCTTGGTGGTAGTAGCAAATACTCCAGCGAGGCCCTGGAGGACTGACGTGGAGAAGGGTTTCGTGTGAACAGCCGTTGCACACGAGTCAGTCGATCCTAAGCCCTAAGAGAAATCCTATGCAGATGTGGTGTCCTAAAACAGAGTTTTTTTTGAGACACACACCCGTTGGGCGAAAGGGAATCCGGTTCCTATTCCGGAACCCGGTAGCGGAACCGCAAACCATTCGGGCCCTCGTAAGAGTGTTCGTCGGGGTAACCCAAAATGACCTGGAGACGCCGTCGGGAGATCCGGGAAGAGTTTTCTTTTCTGTATAAGCGTTCGAGTTCCCTGGAAACCTCTAGCAGGGAGATAGGGTTTGGAACGCGAAGAGCACCGCAGTTGCGGCGGTGTCCGGATCTTCCCCTCGGACCTTGAAAATCCAGGAGAGGGCCACGTGGAGGTGTCGCGCCGGTTCGTACCCATATCCGCAGCAGGTCTCCAAGGTAAAGAGCCTCTAGTCGATAGATTAATGTAGGTAAGGGAAGTCGGCAAATTGGATCCGTAACTTCGGAATAAGGATTGGCTCTGAGGAGCGGGGCGTGTCGGGCTTGGTTGGGAAACGGGTTTGGTTGACGAGCCGGGCCTGGGTGAGGTGAACGGTCGGGATTTCGGTCTCGCATCCGGGATCCGAGCTCGGTCCCGTGCCATCGCCTCCCGCGGATCTTCCTTGCTGCGAGGCTTCCGTGTCGGTTTCACCGTCGTGGTCGTCCTCTTCGGCCGCCATTCAACGCTCAGCTCAGAACTGGCACGGACTAGGGGAATCCGACTGTCTAATTAAAACAAAGCATTGCGATGGCCCCCGAGGGTGTTGACGCAATGTGATTTCTGCCCAGTGCTCTGAATGTCAACGTGAAGAAATTCAAAAAAGCGCGGGTAAACGGCGGGAGTAACTATGACTCTCTTAAGGTTAAGGCAGGGCACTGGTTAAGGCAGGGCACTGGTTCGCCGGTGACGGGCTTAACGATCCCGACTTACCCGAGTTGGCTCACTCTAAGGGTCTTCGGACTCATGCGCCTGCCCCCCGCCTTAGGGCCGGAGTGAGTCGGCGTCTTCGGACGTCCGGGGGAGGCTGGAGCTCATAGAGCTCCCCCGGTGCGTAGGGTTGCCAGCCCTTCGCGCCGGGTTATTATCTGTAGGCCCAAAGAATAATGAGAGAATATATAATCTCCGGCGAGGGCCTCGGCTCGCCGGACCTACAGACCAGGACGTGAACGACGTGCCAGCCGCTCGTCCACCACCGCCGCAACGATTCCACCCTTACCGTCGCCCCCCGACTGTTCCACCGACCCTTTCAACGCCACCACCAACCACCAGTGGTACAGACCCCGGACCCTCGGGTACGCGTAGCCCACGCTTGGGAGTTACATGTCCCGACTGCGATCGCTCCTTCCCAAACGCAATCGGTTTGGGAGTGCACCGACGTCGCGCACATCCGGACCAAGCGAACGCGGAAGTCAACGTCGAACGAGTTAAGAAACGCTGGAGCGCCGAAGAACTGCGCTTGATGGCGAGAGAGGAGGCACTGGCTGTCGCCCAGAATGTGCGGTTCGTGAACCAACACCTCATGGATACACTCCCCATGAACCGCACCCTTGAGGCTATTAAGGGCGTGAGGCGGAGGGCGGATTACAAGGACCTTGTAGCCCAAGCCCTCGATGACCTCCAAACCTTAAGGGAAACGGGCGACAGCCAGAACAACAGCGACTCCTCCCTTCGCCCCGCCGCTGATGAACTCAGTGTAAGTCCACCGCGGGGCGAAGAGGCGTCCGGACTCATACCATCCGCGAGTCCGGCAAGCCCACCATCACCTCGTTCGACGCGAGGGAGTGATGTCCGGCACAACGGATTCACACTGGCCATGCAGGACTTAATCCCTGTGGTCAGCTGTATCCGGGGGTTTAGCTCACCCACTCTTGTACGGATAGCCGACAGCTTTATCCGTGGGAGTGATGTGACCGCCCAACTCTGTGCTTGGCTCCGGGAAGTGTTCCCGGTCCGTCCCCCGAGACGACCGCGTCTGTTTATGGAACCGGATCCGACCATCAAGGTGTCGAAGAACCGGCGACGTCGCCGGGAGTATGCCCGTGTACAGCAGCTCATGAAGACAAATATGTCTAGAGCTGCCAGGGAGATCCTCGACGGACGACCGGAGGCACGGACACCAGATGCTGCCACCATGGCAGCACACTGGGGCCCATTCGTGTCTCAGGAGTCCTTCCCCGTCGCGGAAACGAGGCGCGCTCCACCTTCGCCCTCCCTGGAGTACATGTGGCACCCGGTAACGTGTGACGAAGTCATCCAAGTCACAATGGCCAATTCTTCGGCACCTGGTACAGATGGTATCACGACCAGGCAGTGGAAGGCAGTTCCGGCGAGCATAAAAACCCTCTTCTTCAACATCGTGCTCGCGTCGGGTGGTTTTCCTCCGGACATGCTTGTAAGCCGGACCGTGTTCGTTCCCAAGAAGGATGGGGCTGCGGAACCGAGTGACTTCCGCCCCATCAGCATCGCATCAGTGACCGTCCGCCATCTCCACAAGATACTGGCTAAGCGTTTACGTGAAGCTGGCCTTGTGGATGTAAGGCAGCGATGCTTAGATGATGGGTGCGCGGAGAATATCTCAATGGTGGCTACACTGCTCGAAGATGCACGGACACATCTAAGAGAGATCCATATAGTCTCATTAGATGTGGCCAAAGCCTTCGACTCAGTGAGCCATCATGCCATCTCCGCCATCCTGGGACGAACGGGTCTGCCGGAGGGTTTCTCCAACTACACCGCTCGGTTGTACGCGAATAGCACCACGATGTTTGAAGTTGAGGGTGTTCGCTCGGAGCCCTTCCATGTTCGCAGAGGGGTTAGACAGGGTGATCCACTGTCTTCCCTTCTGTTTTGCCTTATCGTGGATGAGGTACTAAGATCCGTACCCCGTGACGTCGGTTACGAGATTGGAGGATGTCGTGTCAACGCGTTTGCGTACGCGGATGACATCGTCCTGATCTCGTCGACCAAGCTAGGCATGACCGCGGCACTGCGGGAGGTCGAATCGCGGGCTGGGGAACAGGGGCTCTCGTTCAATGCACGCAAAAGCGCGTGTTTGTCCATTGTACCTGCCGGTAAGCAGAAGAAGTATAAGGTCTTGACCGACCCCCAGTATCGCCTTGCCGACGGTGAACCAGTCAAACAACTGTCACCGTCGGAGCAGTGGCGGTATTTGGGGGTGGATTTTAGACCTGTAGGCCTGAAGCGTGCCGGCAGCGTCATGAACACCGAGTTGGATCGGCTCACGAGGGCCCCCTTGAAGCCGCAACAGCGGCTCAAGATACTACGATCGTTCCTCATCCCGCGATACTATCACGTGCTAGTTTTGTCGGGTACAACCCTGGGGAAACTCAGGGCCCTTGACAAACAGGTGCGTGTGGCCATCCGCAGGTGGCTGCGGCTCCCGCACGATACTGCCGTTGGGTACTTCCACACTCCTTGCAAGATGGGGGGCCTAGGCATCCCATCTCTTACCACCACCATACCCGGTCTAATGCTCACCCGCCTGGCGAACCTGGCTACCTCTTCCTCCTCGACCGTGAGAGCGATTGCCGCGAGTGGCTGGGTCGAACGACGACTTGGCTGGGCGGAATCAGCTCTTACGGCGGACGGCGAATACCTTTCGTCCAAGGAGAAGAGGGATGAATGGTGGGCAAAACGGTTGTACCGGACAGTGGACGGGTATGAGCTGCGTGAGTGTGGAGTATCCAACCTTTCCAACTGGTGGATCGATGCGGGATCCTACGGTGTACCCGGACGGGACTATGTCCAATACCATCACGTCCGGGTCAACAGTCTACCCACGCGTATTCGAACGTCGCGTGGCATTCGGAGGGAAACCAGGGAGCTGCAGTGCCGGGCTGGCTGTCGCGTCACCGAAACAGCCGCCCATATTATACAGGCCTGCCACCGTACACATGGCGGTCGCATTAAGCGACACGACGCCGTGTGTAAGGTCTTAGCCTCTGGTCTCCGTAATGCTGGGTGGACTGTCACCGTAGAGCCTCGGCTCCAGACTACGGCTGGACTGAGGAAGCCTGACCTGGTCGCAAAAAGGGGCGATTGCATCAGCGTGATCGACGCGCAGGTGGTTGGCGGAGCAAGATCTCTGGACGAACAACATGAGAGGAAGAGGAACTATTACGCGGATAACCCTGACGTAGCCCGCATATTAGCGGAGGAGTCACGGATCTCCCCGCGTAATATCTCCTTTTCCTCCTGTACACTCTCTTGGAGAGGTGTGTGGTCGTCCGAATCCGCTAACTACCTCCAGGGTCTAGGGCTCCCCAAGAAGCTACTTTATGGGATCACCACAAGGGTGCTTCAGGGGAGCCATACGAATTGGGTCCGGTGGAACAAGATGGTGGACATACGGGAAGGGCATCCGCGCGTCGGGATTGGATAGGCGGATGGCATGGCGTTTATGCGCCTCTACTGGTAGGGTTACCCGTCCCCGCAACATCCCTGACGGGCAATATGCCATATTTGCAGCCATCGCAGCTGTACTGGAGGGGTTTTAGTCGGTAGTCCGCATGGCAGCGGGAGTCCGACACTACCCCCTGACATCAGGGGGTGTGCATTAAGCATTTCCCCTCCAAGGCAAAAAAAAAAAAAAAAAAAAAAAAAAAAAATAGCCAAATGCCTCGTCATCTAATTAGTGACGCGCATGAATGGATTAACGAGATTCCCTCTGTCCCTATCTACTACCAGCACGGCGGAGCTCTCGCAAAAACAAATCCGCATGCGAAAACGGAAAATCTCAGCAAGCAGTGGCTCCGATAAACAACTCAGTCAGGACTCTGCCGTTAAAAAGTCCACTAAGGCGAACAAGAAGAAGCCCGCCCCTGCTGCCATAGACACCGGCGCCCGTACAGTCCTGACACAGGCTAGTGACACGGAACAGCAATTCGCCACTCCACCATCAGGCATTCTCAGCCTCAAATCAAAGTCTGAACGCATCCAAAGCAGCATACTCGCGTTCCTCACCAACCCCGGCAACTCCATCAGTCCCGAAGCAGTGAACTATATCATGGGAAAATTTGCAAAATCGCACGGACTCTTAAGTGAGGCCCTCATCCTAAACAGCCATTTAGAGGGAAAAATCGAGGCTCTGAAGGACGAAAGCGAGGATCAGAGGAAAATCTTTAAAGATACAGTGGGGAAAGCCAATACGCAGCCGTCAAACTCCCGACCCATGACGTACGCGGAACGCGTCGGTGTAAAATCGAAAACCGCAGCCCGATCTAATCTGAGACAGGACCCACCTAATGTCGTCACGATCATGCCACAAGACCTGAATACGTACGATTCAAGCGACAAAACGAAAGAAGCCGTCCTCCGTCTGGTCTCGCCAAAGGATGAGAAGCTACAGGTAAAAAACGTCCGCAGGATTCAAGGTAACGGCATCCTGGTCGAGACCGCCAAACAAACGGACATCTCCGCCCTTCTCACAAACGAGAAGCTGAAAGCAGCCGGCCTCATCGCCGGAGCCCCAGCAAAAAGGAACCCGAGGATAATAATATACGAAGTACCCAGGGGAGACGACGACGAGGCCACGCTCACAACGATCATCGACCAGAACGTCGACGACAGCGAGAAACAGAAAACCCGAAAACAAGTAAAGTTAGCCTTTAAAACCGGGAATAGAACGCGCGATTATTGCAACTGGGTCCTAGACGTATCCAAGGAAACCAGAGACCTCTTAATAAAAAAAGAGCGGATATATGTAGGGTGGAGCTGTTGCAAAGTCCACGACTACGTCGCCGCCACCAGGTGTTACAAATGTCACTCCTTTGGACATACGTCCAAGCACTGTAAAACCGAGGAAGATGTCTGCGGGCATTGCGCAGTTCCGGGACACTCATTCAAAAACTGCCCCAACAAATCCCAAGTAGCAGCATGCACGAATTGCAAGAAATCCGGAAAGCACTACGATCACAGCGTCACGAGCAAAAACTGCCCCGCGTACATCTCAGCAATCAACCTAACTCTCTCTCGCACGGATTATGGTTATTAAGCCTAATACTTCAGAGTCTCGGGGAATAACAATCGCGCAACTGAACATGAGGCGTTCCCAGGCGGTTACCCTGGAAATGGCCAAAAACATGGATTCGAAAGGCATTGATGTGCTCCTAATGCAGGAGCCTTATAACCCTAAAGGGAAGTCCATTGGCTTTGGCTCACGCACTCTCGTCATCTTCGGAGGACCCGCAGGAACCCCCTCACAAGCAGGAATCGTGATCAAGAACCCGCATATTACGGTTCTAAAACTCTCACACCTCAGCAACGAACACTGCACATGTGTGGAGGTGTCCGGATCGTTCGGAAATCTCTATTTGGCAAGCATGTATTTTCAGTGCTCACACAGTATAGAGCCGTACCTCGCGCACCTGCGAAAACTCCTAGCGCACCTCCCGCGGCAACGCCTGATAATTGGAGCAGACGTAAATGCCAAGTCCACCATGTGGCACGGCCCGTTCTCAGACGACCGCGGCGAAGCTCTTGAACTCGCAATCCTGGATCTCAATCTCGTGGTCCTTAATGAGCCCGGAACGATTCCCACTTTCCGATCACACTTCGGCGACTCGCGCATCGACATCACTCTTACCACAGAAGCGGCTCTGAGGTACGTGCGTAACTGGCGTGTCAAGGAGGGCTGGACAACAAGCGACCACAATATATTAATCTTCACCTACCGCTCGCACACACCTGCCGCTCTTTCGAGGCAACTCCCCCGCTATAATACCAAGAAAGCGAACTGGGATAAATACCTGGAAGTACTGTCACACGCAAGGGAACAGAATTTAACAAACCTCTCTCTTAACAACGCGGAGGAAGTCGAACTAGCCGCCGTCTCCATCCGGGACACCATCCAATCGGCATGCGAACAGTCCATGCGTGAAAAATCTCCGTACTCCAGATCTGTGCCCTGGTGGACAAGCACATTGACGACGTTGAAGAAGCGTACCTACAAAGCCCGAAGGGAATTTCAACGCGAAAAGGATCCGAACACGAGATCCGAAAGGCAACGAGCCTACACGAGAATCAGAAGGGAATATACTTCAGAGGTCCACCGAGCAAAGAAAGCCAGCATCCACGAATTCATAACGGAGGAAGGTAACAGCAACCCTTGGGGAGTGGTGTACAAACTCCGCATGAATAAGATCACGCCCGAGAGAGCCTTCGCGGTCTCGGCCCGCGCACCAACTGACCCAATAACCTGGTCTGGGGCTGCATCGAAACTTCTGGACTCTCTCGTTCCGGACGACACGGAGGACACAATGGATATACAGCGCGACCAAAGAAGAAACCGCGACACCCCTCCGGACACAGACGACGCCGAAGAATTCAATGCAGACGAGATCCGCAGTGCGCTCCGCTGCCTTCGTAACGGAAAGGCCCCTGGCACCGACAGAATCGAGGTGGAAGTATTAAAAGCCTCCTACGGAACCCTACACAAGGAGCTGCAACAGCTGTATAATGGATGCATGCGACACGGAGTTTTTCCGAACACGTGGAAAATCGGCAACATCCGTGCCCTCCTAAAAAACCTGGACAAGGATGAGACCCTCTCGTCCTCGTATCGCCCGATTTGCCTCCTGTCGGTACTCGGAAAGTGCTTCGAGAAGCTCCTGGTACAACGGCTCCAACCAGTGCTTAACCACCCCCACTTTGCGTCGGACCGGCAATTCGGCTTCAGGAAAAGCAGATCCACCGAGGATGCCATTATTAGAGCCAGAGAGCTCGCTGATCAGTTCGATAACCCTCGTTACATCCTGGCGATCCTGTTTGATATCTCGGGCGCATTCGACAATGTATGGTGGCCTAGTATCCTACACCGGCTCAAGGAGAGACAATGCCCGAAAAACATCTACCGAGTCATCGCGGATTATCTAAGGAACCGCACGGTAAAACTCGCCGGCAAACACGATGAAATATCGAAGGCTGTAACGAGAGGATGCCCGCAGGGCTCCATCTTAGGACCGAGCCTCTGGAACCTAATCTTCGATAATCTCCTGATCACCCTCGCAGCAGAGGGCCACGAGACGATCGCTTACGCAGACGATTTGCTAATTCTCGTCCCCGGTAACAGCAGACGCGAACTCGAGAGACGGGGACAGCACGCAACCACCCTGGTCGAGAATTGGTGTCAACAGGAAAAGCTCTCACTCTCTGCACCAAAATCAGAGCTGATGCTGCTCAAGGGAAAACTAGACATCAAGAGGCCTCCAACAATTAAAGTGTCAAACCGACAAATCCGTATGACCAACACCGTGAAGTACCTTGGCGTGCATTTCGATAACGGGTTCGGCGTTAGAACCCATGCAGCACAAACAAAGGCCAAGTGCCTCCAGAAATTTAACTCCCTGGCAGTAATCGCGAGGCGAGAATGGGGCCTGAAGCACAGATGCCTTCAAACGCTGTACCGCGGACTCTTCGTTCCTATTGCCACCTACGCCGCGGCGGCATGGTTTGATAAACTGGATCGAATTAGCACGAGAGAACTTCTTCGAGCACAAAGATACGCCCTGCTAAAAATCACTAAGGCCTACAGTACGACTTCTACCGAGGCACTACCGGTCATTGCAGGAGTGCTCCCGATCGATCTAAGGGTCAGGGAGGCAGCCCTTTCGTACAAAATTAGGAGAAACCTACCTTTCCATATTGGAGGGTACAGTTTCCCCGAGGACATCGAAACCATGACCCCGGAACGAGCCATCAGATCAGCACTCCTGGCCGAATGGCAACAACGATGGGAA
>CAUIJW010000257.1:62500-67500 GCA_960531205.1 Andrena bicolor | reverse complement strand
GTATTACATTAATGGTTCGACCGCGGTCGTCGCGCTGGTTTTCGAGAACATCACGAAAAACCCCATTCGCTCCGAAATATTTCAAAGTCCCGCGAGTATTCAGAGTCCCTCCGCACCTTCGTCCGAACACAAATTCGTCCAATCGCTAAAAACGACCATTGATCCTTGTGTCTCGTTGCATTCCGTACGTATTACATTAATGGTTCGACCGCGGTCGTCGCGCTGGTTTTCGAGAACATCACGAAAAACCCCATTCGCTCCGAAATATTTCAAAGTCCCGCGAGTATTCAGAGTCCCTCCGCACCTTCGTCCGAACACAAATTCGTCCAATCGCTAAAAACGACCATTGATCCTTGTGTCTCGTTGCATTCCGTACGTATTACATTAATGGTTCGACCGCGGTCGTCGCGCTGGTTTTCGAGAACATCACGAAAAACCCCATTCGCTCCGAAATATTTCAAAGTCCCGCGAGTATTCAGAGTCCCTCCGCACCTTCGTCCGAACACAAATTCGTCCAATCGCTAAAAACGACCATTGATCCTTGTGTCTCGTTGCATTCCGTACGTATTACCTTAATGGTTCGACCGCGGTCGTCGCGCTGGTTTTCGAGAAAATCGCGAAAAACTCCATTCGCTCCGAAATATTTCAAAGTCCCGCGAGTTTTCAGAGTCTTTCCGCACCATCGTCCGAACACAAATTCGTCCAATCGCTAAAAACGACCATTGATCCTTGTGTCTCGTTGCATTCCGTACGTATTACATTAATGGTTCGACCGCGGTCGTCGCGCTGGTTTTCGAGAACATCACGAAAAACCCCATTCGCTCCGAAATATTTCAAAGTCCCGCGAGTATTCAGAGTCCCTCCGCACCTTCGTCCGAACACAAATTCGTCCAATCGCTAAAAACGACCATTGATCCTTGTGTCTCGTTGCATTCCGTACGTATTACATTAATGGTTCGACCGCGGTCGTCGCGCTGGTTTTCGAGAACATCACGAAAAACCCCATTCGCTCCGAAATATTTCAAAGTCCCGCGAGTTTTCAGAGTCTTTCCGCACCATCGTCCGAACACAAATTCGTCCAATCGCTAAAAACGACCATTGATCCTTGTGTCTCGTTGCATTCCGTACGTATTACATTAATGGTTCGACCGCGGTCGTCGCGCTGGTTTTCGAGAAAATCGCGAAAAACTCCATTCGCTCCGAAATATTTCAAAGTCCCGCGAGTTTTCAGAGTCTTTCCGCACCATCGTCCGAACACAAATTCGTCCAATCGCTAAAAACGACCATTGATCCTTGTGTCTCGTTGCATTCCGTACGTATTACATTAATGGTTCGACCGCGGTCGTCGCGCTGGTTTTCGAGAACATCACGAAAAACCCCATTCGCTCCGAAATATTTCAAAGTCCCGCGAGTTTTCAGAGTCTTTCCGCACCATCGTCCGAACACAAATTCGTCCAATCGCTAAAAACGACCATTGATCCTTGTGTCTCGTTGCATTCCGTACGTATTACCTTAATGGTTCGACCGCGGTCGTCGCGCTGGTTTTCGAGAAAATCGCGAAAAACTCCATTCGCTCCGAAATATTTCAAAGTCCCGCGAGTATTCAGAGTCCCTCCGCACCTTCGTCTGAACACAAATTCGTCCAATCGCTAAAAACGACCATTGATCCATGTGTCTCGTTGCATTCCGTACGTATTACCTTAATGGTTCGACCGCGGTCGTCGCGCTGGTTTTCGAGAAAATCGCGAAAAACTCCATTCGCTCCGAAATATTTCAAAGTCCCGCGAGTATTCAGAGTCCCTCCGCACCTTCGTCTGAACACAAATTCGTCCAATCGCTAAAAACGACCATTGATCCATGTGTCTCGTTGCATTCCGTACGTATTACCTTAATGGTTCGACCGCGGTCGTCGCGCTGGTTTTCGAGAAAATCGCGAAAAACTCCATTCGCTCCGAAATATTTCAAAGTCCCGCGAGTATTCAGAGTCCCTCCGCACCTTCGTCTGAACACAAATTCGTCCAATCGCTAAAAACGACCATTGATCCATGTGTCTCGTTGCATTCCGTACGTATTACCTTAATGGTTCGACCGCGGTCGTCGCGCTGGTTTTCGAGAAAATCGCGAAAAACTCCATTCGCTCCGAAATATTTCAAAGTCCCGCGAGTTTTCAGAGTCTTTCCGCACCATCGTCCGAACACAAATTCGTCCAATCGCTAAAAACGACCATTGATCCATGTGTCTCGTTGCATTCCGTACGTATTACCTTAATGGTTCGACCGCGGTCGTCGCGCTGGTTTTCGAGAACATCACGAAAAACCCCATTCGCTCCGAAATATTTCAAAGTCCCGCGAGTTTTCAGAGTCTTTCCGCACCATCGTCCGAACACAAATTCGTCCAATCGCTAAAAACGACCATTGATCCTTGTGTCTCGTTGCATTCCGTACGTATTACATTAATGGTTCGACCGCGGTCGTCGCGCTGGTTTTCGAGAAAATCGCGAAAAACTCCATTCGCTCCGAAATATTTCAAAGTCCCGCGAGTTTTCAGAGTCTTTCCGCACCATCGTCCGAACACAAATTCGTCCAATCGCTAAAAACGACCATTGATCCTTGTGTCTCGTTGCATTCCGTACGTATTACATTAATGGTTCGACCGCGGTCGTCGCGCTGGTTTTCGAGAACATCACGAAAAACCCCATTCGCTCCGAAATATTTCAAAGTCCCGCGAGTTTTCAGAGTCTTTCCGCACCATCGTCCGAACACAAATTCGTCCAATCGCTAAAAACGACCATTGATCCTTGTGTCTCGTTGCATTCCGTACGTATTACCTTAATGGTTCGACCGCGGTCGTCGCGCTGGTTTTCGAGAAAATCGCGAAAAACTCCATTCGCTCCGAAATATTTCAAAGTCCCGCGAGTATTCAGAGTCCCTCCGCACCTTCGTCTGAACACAAATTCGTCCAATCGCTAAAAACGACCATTGATCCATGTGTCTCGTTGCATTCCGTACGTATTACCTTAATGGTTCGACCGCGGTCGTCGCGCTGGTTTTCGAGAAAATCGCGAAAAACTCCATTCGCTCCGAAATATTTCAAAGTCCCGCGAGTATTCAGAGTCCCTCCGCACCTTCGTCTGAACACAAATTCGTCCAATCGCTAAAAACGACCATTGATCCATGTGTCTCGTTGCATTCCGTACGTATTACCTTAATGGTTCGACCGCGGTCGTCGCGCTGGTTTTCGAGAAAATCGCGAAAAACTCCATTCGCTCCGAAATATTTCAAAGTCCCGCGAGTATTCAGAGTCCCTCCGCACCTTCGTCTGAACACAAATTCGTCCAATCGCTAAAAACGACCATTGATCCTTGTGTCTCGTTGCATTCCGTACGTATTACCTTAATGGTTCGACCGCGGTCGTCGCGCTGGTTTTCGAGAAAATCGCGAAAAACTCCATTCGCTCCGAAATATTTCAAAGTCCCGCGAGTTTTCAGAGTCTTTCCGCACCATCGTCCGAACACAAATTCGTCCAATCGCTAAAAACGACCATTGATCCTTGTGTCTCGTTGCATTCCGTACGTATTACATTAATGGTTCGACCGCGGTCGTCGCGCTGGTTTTCGAGAACATCACGAAAAACCCCATTCGCTCCGAAATATTTCAAAGTCCCGCGAGTTTTCAGAGTCTTTCCGCACCATCGTCCGAACACAAATTCGTCCAATCGCTAAAAACGACCATTGATCCTTGTGTCTCGTTGCATTCCGTACGTATTACATTAATGGTTCGACCGCGGTCGTCGCGCTGGTTTTCGAGAAAATCGCGAAAAACTCCATTCGCTCCGAAATATTTCAAAGTCCCGCGAGTTTTCAGAGTCTTTCCGCACCATCGTCCGAACACAAATTCGTCCAATCGCTAAAAACGACCATTGATCCTTGTGTCTCGTTGCATTCCGTACGTATTACATTAATGGTTCGACCGCGGTCGTCGCGCTGGTTTTCGAGAACATCACGAAAAACCCCATTCGCTCCGAAATATTTCAAAGTCCCGCGAGTTTTCAGAGTCTTTCCGCACCATCGTCCGAACACAAATTCGTCCAATCGCTAAAAACGACCATTGATCCTTGTGTCTCGTTGCATTCCGTACGTATTACCTTAATGGTTCGACCGCGGTCGTCGCGCTGGTTTTCGAGAAAATCGCGAAAAACTCCATTCGCTCCGAAATATTTCAAAGTCCCGCGAGTATTCAGAGTCCCTCCGCACCTTCGTCTGAACACAAATTCGTCCAATCGCTAAAAACGACCATTGATCCATGTGTCTCGTTGCATTCCGTACGTATTACCTTAATGGTTCGACCGCGGTCGTCGCGCTGGTTTTCGAGAAAATCGCGAAAAACTCCATTCGCTCCGAAATATTTCAAAGTCCCGCGAGTATTCAGAGTCCCTCCGCACCTTCGTCTGAACACAAATTCGTCCAATCGCTAAAAACGACCATTGATCCATGTGTCTCGTTGCATTCCGTACGTATTACCTTAATGGTTCGACCGCGGTCGTCGCGCTGGTTTTCGAGAAAATCGCGAAAAACTCCATTCGCTCCGAAATATTTCAAAGTCCCGCGAGTATTCAGAGTCCCTCCGCACCTTCGTCTGAACACAAATTCGTCCAATCGCTAAAAACGACCATTGATCCATGTGTCTCGTTGCATTCCGTACGTATTACCTTAATGGTTCGACCGCGGTCGTCGCGCTGGTTTTCGAGAAAATCGCGAAAAACTCCATTAGCTCCGAAATATTTCAAAGTGCCGAGAAATTATTTTTTGAATGTCGTTTGGGACCGGGTATTTATCGTGGTAATGTTCGCGGCGATTGTTTATCATAATTCGTTTAGTCGTTTTACTCTTGTATCCGACGCTCTCCGCGGCTAAGTCCCAGCGTGCCGGGCGGACGGTCTGTTGTAGCGGCGGTTTACGCCCATAAGCGCCCGTGCGTAAGGTACGGCGGCGCCGGCGTTCC
>CAUIJW010000257.1:35000-52500 GCA_960531205.1 Andrena bicolor | reverse complement strand
GTAACCGGACCACAAAAAAAAAAAATACTTCTTTATGGATTATAGTGACGAAGATGAAGAAGCCTCGGACGCTGGAGCCCACGGTCCCGGGTCTCCAGTGGCGGACTTGTCCGCTAACCGGGAGGGGACCATTGACGAAACCGGCAATGTCCATGGACAGGCAAATGAGCAGATGGTGGTGCTACCACTGGGTAGCCCCATAAGGTGCGCGGGATGCCTGAATGAGCATAGGGATTGCCAATTCCTAAATGAAAGCGACTTTGCAAAACATGTCAGCAAGCAACATAGTCGAATGGCAATCTTGTGGACATGCAAAAAGTGCGGCAAAGTATATAAGAAAACGCACGCCTTAGCATGTCACATTCCAAAATGTAAAGGCCCCAAAATAGCCCAAGAAAGAGATTTTAAATGCAGCGAATGTGCAGACTCATTCGACTCGCAGAGGGGTCTTTCTACCCATGAGCGATACAGGCACCCTGCACTAAGAAATGCTAAACGTAAAGGCACGGATGGGGATGCCCCAGTGGTGGCCAGGAGAGGAGCCAAGGCTTCCGTCTGGTCGGAAGAGGAAACTCTCCTGTTAAGAGAGCTGAATCAGCGATTCCAGGGCAGCTCTCAAATGAATGCCCGAATGAGGGAATTTTTTCCCAATAAGACGCTGAAACAAATTAGCGACAAGCGTCGACAAATTAAGCCTCAGCCAGAGGAGGCGCTGTCATTGTCAGCAGAGTCTGACTCTGAACCAGAAAGCCAGGCGACTGAAGAGGTAGGAACACCTCCTCGAAGCGACGAAGCACGCCCAATATCAGTCGAAGACGATGACTGGCGGGAGGCACTTAAGATCGCGGTCGTCACCGAGCGAACTGACGCCGCAGAATGGTCATCCATCCAAGACCGGCTAAGGGAGGTAGCGATGAGCGAGACCCTTGACGGTGCTTTGGTGGATGAGATAATAAAAGACGTAGTGCAAATTCTGGTTGGCGACAAGGTGGTCGAGCCTGCGAAGGCTAAGAAAAAGGGCAGCAAAGACAGTGTAGGCCCTAGTGGAGTCAGACGAGAGAAGGACAGGACAAGGGAGGCCAAGTACAGATACGCTAAATACCAAGAAGCGTACAACAAATGTCCTGGTAAGCTGGCCAACCTTGCAATGGCAGGGAAGGATTTGGTAGATGGTGAGGAAGGCACCATTTACCCAGAGACGGTGGCGATCAGAGAATTGTACACCAATCTCTGGGGGACTGAGGGACCCCAGTGGAAAGATGTAGTTCGGGTCAAAGACCCAGACACAGAGATTACAATGGACGATCTCTGGTCGCCCATAACAGCCGACGAAATTATAAAGAAAATGGCGAAAATTAAATCAAATACGGCGGCAGGCACCGATGGGGTTAAGAAAGCCGACCTTAGAGGAAAAGGGACAGTACAAATACTGTCCCAACTTTTCAACACGCTTCTCCTCAAGGAATACTTCCCTGCACATTTCGGACAAAACAGGACAACCTTAATCCCCAAGCCAGGCAAGGACACAAGGAATCCAGGCAATTGGAGGCCGATCACAATCGGCTCCCTGCTTGGAAGATTGTTCTCAGGCGCAATCGATAGCAGGTTGCGCCAGTCGGTAACCATATCGGAACGACAGAAAGGCTTCAAAAACGAAAATGGTTGCCGACACAACATCGCGATCCTGGGCTCTACCCTGGCCGCGATGAAGAGCGGCAAGGGCGGAGTACTCACGATCGTAGATGTTTCGAAAGCCTTTGACACGGTACCCCACGCAGCGCTTGATCCAACGCTAGCAAAGAAAGGGGTACCGAGAAAGGCTAGAGAGTACATCAAGAAAATGTACGGAAATTGTAGCACCTCCATAAGAACAAAGGAGGGAGGGTCAATGCGAATAACCCTCAAACGTGGTGTAAAGCAGGGAGACCCGCTATCTCCGCTGCTTTTCAATGTAATAATGGACCCCATAATCGAGGCCATCAACGACACCTCACAAGGTGTCAGTCTAGATGGCACCAATGTGGCCATACTGGCATTTGCCGACGATATTGTGCTCGTTGGCAAAGATAAGAAAGAAGCGAGCAAACAGCTGGCCCTGCTGTCCAAGTACTTGGACAACCTGGGGATGGAGCTGTCCATTCCCAAGTGCGCAGCTGTAGAGGTGGTGGCGAAGGGGAAAACGTGGTACCTGCAGGACCCCGAATTGAAACTGGGTGAAGAGGGAGTCCCCACGATTAAGGCCGAGGAGGCATCTGAGTACCTAGGAGTGACGCTGGACCCATGGATCGGGTTCAGAGTCAGTAAAAATAAAATCGAAAAGGTACTTAACGCAGCCAGCGCAATAAAGATGATGGGGCTCAAGCCTTACCAAAAAATAGAGTTGGTCAGAACTTATCTGATACCCAAAATCATCTATGCGTTAGTGGCGAACCCGCCGCCTATAGGAACACTAAAGGAGCTCGATCACGAATTGAAGCAAGTGATAAAGAGCATCCTAAAACTTCACCCGTCAACAGCTGACGGGATAATATACGCCGATAGGAGCCATGGAGGCATTGGCCTCCAAAGGATTGAGAACATTGTTAAGATGGCTGTCCTGAGGAGCGGCATAAAAATGCAATCGTCCACAGACGATGCAGTGAAAAGCGCGCTACTAGACCAAGTAAGCGTGTTGGACAAGTACGCTCAATCATTGGGCATAAGGTGGCCTGCCACCATGGAGCAAGTGGAGGAGGCTCGGAAACAGGCCAAACGGCTTGAAACCGAAAAGTGGAGACAGCTTATCTCCCAGGGTCAAGGAGTTGCAGACTTTTGCCACGACAAGGTGGGAAATGCCTGGCTCTACAACCCTAAGCTACTGAAGTCGTCTAGGTATTTGGACGCCTTAAAACTACGAACAAATACGTTCGGCACTAAAGTTGCATTAAGGCGTGCCAAGAAAGACGTCGATGCAACTTGCAGGAGATGTAGGGCTCAAATCGAGACCCTAGGGCACGTGTTAGGCAATTGCCTACACACCAAGCCAATGCGTATCAGAAGACACGACGAGATAAAAGATTTTATCAAGGATCGGGTAGCGTTGCGCTGCACGGTATTTGATGAGCCCACCGTGAACGTGATCGGAGAATTAAAGAAGCCGGATCTGGTGATCAAAGACCAGGATAGGCTGATAATTGCCGATGTCACGGTTAGATACGAGGACAAGGACAACTTGAGGAAAGCATTCTTGGACAAAAAATCCAAGTATGAAGATACGCTGGAGTTTATAAGAATAAAGACCAACAGCCTCCAGGCTTGTATAATGCCCATAGTGGTGGGCACGAGAGGGGCCATGCCCGCTAAAACACAAGAAAACCTAAAAGCCCTAGGAATGAGGAAGAAAGACATGGTCACCATCTCCTTAATGGCACTCCGGTCATCGCTAGAAATATCCAATGCGTTCCTAGATTACGACCGGATAAGGTAAGAACAGTCCTGTTCAATGACCTGGTGGGGTAGCCTACCGGTAAAGCCAAAAGTGATCGTCCATCTATGTGGACCAGGCGCCGGAGCGGATGAACACCATGCGTACGTACATGGTGACCGCCCGGGCCGGTAAGTTATAATGTGAACGTCCCACTTGACAACCAAGGAGCGGAGCAGCACCGTGCGTATGTACGCGGTGACCGCCCGGGCCATAAGGCATTTATGTTGACCAGGCTTGGAGCAGACTAGCACCATGCGTGGGTACATGGTGACTGCCCAAGCCAGTAAGTTATACTAGTTATACCCCTAAGAACGATGCAGCTGCCGCTGACTTATTCATTAGCCCGCTTGGCCTTTACACCAAGCGGTGCGAGTCGCATCTACTATTGTAGTGCGGCGCGGAGCGGACGACTACCGAGGTAGAAGTCCGGGCGACGCCTTCGCGTGGCCTTTCCCTGAACACGCTAGTCGTGACCAAGATCGCTTCCCCAGAAGGGGACTCCGTTCCTAATTTTTCCAGGCCTGTGCGGCAGAGCCCTTGGCAGTGAAAGCAAGAAAGTGGAATTTTGTTAAAGTTTTTAAATCGTTGTTATTGGCCCCAATTTGGGGTCAACTTAACGCCTCACGAGGTGGCGAATGAAACCCTCGGAAGTATCCGGCCGCCACTTTGGCGCATCCGGACAGATATTAGCCAAATGCCTCGTCATCTAATTAGTGACGCGCATGAATGGATTAACGAGATTCCCTCTGTCCCTATCTACTCCCCGCGCAAATAGAGAACGCGAGAAATAGGGTAAAGGTTGAGGCGCTAAAAATGTGGCAAGCCTCGTGGGAAATTTCCCACAAGGGCCGCAACACGTACGCCTTCTTTAGGGACGTTCGAAAGAGGTTGGCGGCAAAGTGGATGATGCCGAATCACTACAGCACACAGGCGCTGACAGGCCACGGAAATTTCCGTGCTCACCTCAGATCCCTGGAGATCACAGAGGATGGGACCTGTGTCTGTGGAAACGAAGCAGACACGGTAGGCCACTTCCTCATTGAATGTCCACTGTTTGATCCGCAGAGAGCGGCGCTGCGAGATCTCGTTCCTACCGGAGAATGGAGGTGGCCGGAGGCGGCACAATATTTTGTGTCGTCCGAGGAGGCCTCCTCTATATTCTCTGGATTTTGTGAAGAAACCCTTTGGCTAAAGGGATTAGAGTAGAAGCGCAAAGACTCGCCCGAATCTGTGTCGGAAGAATTCGGGAATGGCGAGGCAGCCCTGTAAGCATCGCAGGGTTACAGTCTCGCCTGAGCCTTTTAGTAGTAGGCCCGGGTCACTTGAGTTTTGTCTCAAGTGATCCCCAAAACCCCTAAATTAAACTAATGCAAATATTACCTTTTCAGGAAAACAAGTGTGAGTGCTGGCGAGCACCAATGAGCCCGCCTTCCCGAGGTTCCCCATGAATGCGAAGGAGACTGAAAGTGGAGATATCCACTTTCAATCTCTGGAGTAACCAAAGGGCTCATCCGCAGAAACGCCCTGCGGCACTCATGGATTTTTCCATCGCCCGTTTCGGTGGCGTGGTGTGGCTGGACTGTAGATTCCGTGGCGTATACCCGTTCTGGGTGAGGCAGCATATCCGGTGCATCCTAAGGGTGGCCGGATTCACATTAAATGTCCCTATCTACTTTCTAGCGAAACCACTGTAAGGTAAGGCCCGGCTTGCCATGATCAGTGGTTTCACGTGGTCCTGAAGTCGTGAGGGCTCAGTACCACCAGGCTAGAAGCATTACTAGAAAGCGTGGGAGTGTTGTATTGCATTGAGAACAGAACAATGATATTCGAACAGAACAATGATATGAAAACTGCTATGCTATGTGCTTAGTGCCTATGCTTATGCTTATGTTGCTAGTGTTGCTAAAATTGCTAAAACGCAAAGCTTGTTGCATTGAGAACAGAACAATGATATGGGAACAGAACAATGATATTCGAACAAGAACAATGATATGAAAACTGCTATGCTATGTGCTTATGTGCTTAGTGCCTATACCTATGCTTATGCTTATGCTTATGTTGCTAGTGTTGCCGAAACACAAAGCTTAAGTTGCTCTATATACCAATCATGAGGGGCGGCATGATTCGATATGATGGAAAGAGAGAGTTGGAGGAATACAGGGTGCTGCATGCAGCACTCTGTTTTATTTTGCTTTAAGGCTAAATTGCTGTGCTGTGCTGTGCTTTGCTTTGCGCTACGTTGCGTTGCAATGTATACCAGCCATGTTTAGGAGGTGGCATGGCTGGATACAAGATAGAGAACAGTTGGAGCAAACAGGGTGCCACTTGTGGCACTCTGTTTTATTTTGCTTTGAGCTTAAATAGCCATTGCTTATGCTTATGCTGAGGTGATGCACCAATTGTATTCTAATCATGAGAGTTGCATGATGAATACAAAGTGTGAGAGATTGGCGGCTTGTGCTTTTTAGAACAGATACGGGGCCACGCCCCCGGTACTCTGTCAAAGCAATACGCCGTAAAAATTTCTAAGTCCCACGGCAACGATGCCGTATGGATCGTCCCAAGGCAAAGCAATACGTCGCTGGAACTTCATGTTTCAGGGCGACAAGCAACACGCCGCCAGGCTCTGATGGCCTGCGGCTGCAAGCAATACGCTGCCAGGACACCGGGGATTCGTCTTGTAGGCTAGACGAGACCCCACGAAGTCAGGCAGCCAGTTTGTCCAGCGCAAAGCAAGGCAACACGCCGCCGGGACTTGGAAACAAGTGCCCGGGGTAAAGTGAAGCAAAAGCAAGCAATACGCCGGTGGGACTTAAGGTCCCACGGCAACGATGCCGTATGGATCGTCCCAAGGCAAAGCAATACGTCGCTGGAACTTCATGTTTCAGGGCGACAAGCAACACGCCGCCAGGCTCTGATGGCCTGCGGCTGCAAGCAATACGCTGCCAGGACACCGGGGATTCGTCTTGTAGGCTAGACGAGACCCCACGAAGTCAGGCAGCCAGTTTGTCCAGCGCAAAGCAAGGCAACACGCCGCCGGGACTTGGAAACAAGTGCCCGGGGTAAAGTGAAGCAAAGCAAGGTAAGGCAATACGCCGGTGGGACTTAAGATCGTCCCACGGCAAAGCAACACGCCGCCGGAACTTGGAAACAAGTGGTACGAACGCTACACTGTCGAGACCCCGGGAATCCGCCCGTTATAGACTGGACGAGACCCCGGTGAGTCCGATAAGATCGGCATTAACTACCATGCGGTCCATGCTGTCCGAGGCGAAGCAAAGTAAAGCAATACGCCGGTGGGACTTAAGATCGTCCCACGGCAAAGCAACACGCCGCCGGAACTTGGAAACAAGTGGTACGAACGCTACACTGTCGAGACCCCGGGAATCCGCCCGTCATAGACTGGACGAGACCCCGGTGAGTCCGATACGATCGGCATTAACTACCATGCGGTCCATGCTGTCCGAGGCGAAGCAAAGCAAATTAAAGCAATACGCCGGTGGGACTTAAGATCGTCCCACGGCAAAGCAACACGCCGCCGGAACTTGGAAACAAGTGGTACGAACGCTACACTGTCGAGACCCCGGGAATCCGCCCGTCATAGACTGGACGAGACCCCGGTGAGTCCGATACGATCGGCATTAACTACCATGCGGTCCATGCTGTCCGAGGCGAAGCAAAGCAAAGTAAAGCAATACGCCGGTGGGACTTAAGATCGTCCCACGGCAAAGCAACACGCCGCCGGAACTTGGAAACAAGTGGTACGAACGCTACACTGTCGAGACCCCGGGAATCCGCCCGTCATAGACTGGACGAGACCCCGGTGAGTCCGATACGATCGGCATTAACTACCATGCGGTCCATGCTGTCCGAGGCGAAGCAAAGCAAAGTAAAGCAATACGCCGGTGGGACTTAAGATTGTCCCACGGCAAAGCAACACGCCGCCGGAACTTGGAAACCAGTGGTACGAACGCTACACTGTCGAGACCCCGGGAATCCGCCCGTCATAGACTGGACGAGACCCCGGTGAGTCCGATACGATCGGCAATAACTACCGTGTGTTCCAAGCAGCCCAGGGCAAAATAAGCGCAGCTAGGTAATGTGAAAGGTACTAGGTGCTGAGCTGCATGAGTCCCAGGGACCGCGGATTTGGGGGCGCCGTGCGAATACACAGCCTCCGGCGCCCCAAGTCACGATCAATGCCTTCGCGCGGCGCTAGAAGTTACGGCTTGCCCGTTGGGGCACATGAGCTAACGGAATTGGTCGGGGCGGACTCGAAACCGGAGGAATCCTACCCACTTTGTCCAAATGTCACAAATATCCCGAACCTGTGAGTGGGCTCGCCACTTCCTTCCTTCCCTCGCTTGACCTAAAGTGAGGAAAGGAAAAGAGCCTACACACGGCCTCCAGGCCCAGCGTTCCCGAACCAGGGAGCGATGGAACTAAGGTCGTTCCCCGCTAATAAATATATTACATTTTCAGGGAAATCCTACCCGCTTAGTCCCTATGTCAAACGTCCTAAACCTGTGAGTGGGCTCGCCGCTTCCTTCCTTCCCTCGCTTGACTTAAAGTGAGGAAAGGAAAAGAGCTTACACACGGCCCTCAGGCCCAGCATTCCCGAACAAGGGGGTGATGGAACTGCGGCCGTTCCCCGCTAACGAAAATATTACACTTTCAGGAAACAAACTCATAAAAATCATGATGGCACGCCCGAGTCCAAAATTCTCCGGAGGTAAACTCGCTCCCCATTCGGATCTCCGGGTGGGAGCTGGACTCGGGCGAGTCATCGTGGAGTGTCGGCGGAGTTCCAGAATCTCCTCCAAAAACCTCTCTCGTATGGGAGGAACGGAGGGGATAGAAACAACAACGATGGATGCGCCCGCTGTTGCTGTCGAGTCGCGGAGCCGCCCGGTAACGCGCTCGACAACGCGGGAGGCTAACTCTGGGTACTCCGCCTGTCGGGTTGCGCCCGGGCGTGCGTCCTCTACGGCCACGACGACGGCGGCGCAGTCCCAACAGGTTCTCGGTCTTCATACCGTCCAAATTACGCTAGATACGCGCGAAAAGCGAGTCAGGCGCGGGCGAGAAAGCCCGGCTGAACTAAATAATAATAATAGTAGTGCAGTAGCTGCACAGGAAGGCACTAGCTCCGCGAATAGCTCCGGGACCGCGTTCGCGCCCGCGAATAGGATGGCGTGTAGAAAAGCGTCATTGCTCACGCCCGCTACGTCCGAAATAGAGTTAGATCCCAATGAGGTAGGACCCCACCCGAGCGACGCGAATATGGAAAGGCCTTCAAGGCGCGCGATTTCGGCCGCGAACGCGATTGCGACCATGGGAGTCAGAGTGTTGCAGCTGAACATGCAACGATCTGGCAAAGTAGCAGGAGAAGTTAGGCAGCTTGTAGCCAAGAAACGCCTTGACGTCCTGCTATTGCAGGAACCACACGTCAGGCGCAATGGTTCGAGCTATTCAGTTGCTGGATTAGGGATACGAGCAAAGGTAGCAACCGTGAGCTCACGGAAACCGTGGGCTGCGGTTGCCCTATGTAATGACCTGCTTGAGTTAGTTTTTGTCTCGCAGCTAAGCACGACTCACTGTGCGTGTGCGGAAGTGCTGGCTCCCGGCTTCTCGTTCTACGTAGCTTCACTGTACTTTCAGTTTAGCGAGGGGATCGAGGAGCACCTCAGGCACCTCGAGATGGTGTTTCAGTCACTGAGGGGGAAGAGACTGTTAGTCTCGGTTGATGCCAACGCCCGGTCGTCACTCTGGGGCCCGCAGAGCACAGACGATAGAGGTGCACAATTCGAAGCCCTCATACGGTCGTATGGCTTAGAAGTAATTAATGACACGACCCAGCCACCAACATACTGGACGTCGAAGGGAGAATCGTTCATCGATGTTACTTTGGCGTCCGCTTCCATGCTAAATAACATCAAAAGCTGGAACGTGAGGTGCGACTGGGTCACAAGCGATCATAGGGCCGTGGACATCAGTTTGGGAGTCCGGAAAGCCCGAGCGGTGGAGCGGGGTCCCGTTGGTAGTCGTTTCGACATTCGTCGAGCCGATTGGGAGCGGTACGCCGAAAGCCTAGCCGATCTTTCTAGATCGAGGCTCGAGGGCCTCCGGCTGGAGTCTGCGGAAGAAGTACAGGAAATGGCAAGTGCGCTAACAGGTGTCATCACTGATGCCTGCAGTGCGGCTATGCCAAGAAAGAGAATATTTAGGAAGTCCAACCCATGGTGGACACAAGAGCTAACCGAGCTCAAGAAGACCGTACACAGGCAACGGCGTAGATTCCAAAAGGAGCAAGACGCGCCGGCTCGCCACCAACTTAAACTGTTGTATCGCCATTCTTTGCGAAATTATAACAGGGTGGTGAAAAGGACGAAGCTCAAGAGCTGGCGACGATATGTTACGTCGAACGGGAACTCGGAGCCCTGGGGTTTCGTATATAAGCTCCAGGCGAATAAACTCCAAGTAGCGAAAGTGATTAGCACTCTCCGGCGTGGTAATGGATATACATTGAACGCGAGTGAAACTGCCAGCTCACTTTTGGACGTCCACGTCCCCGATGACCGGGAGGAAGATGACACGCCGGCGCAGCGTGTTATCAGGGAAAGTGCGCGTATCGCGCCCGGCACAACGGACGCTGATCCTTTCACGGAAGCGGACGTGGTAGAAGCCGTTAGAACTTTTAAGAATAATAAAGCGCCAGGGACAGATCTTATTGAAGTCTGTGCCCTAAAGGCAGCATGTAAGGTAATCCCCGGTCAGCTTGTGCGGCTCTTCAACGGGTGCCTTCAGTGGGGTGTCTTTCCGTCAACTTGGAAGGAAGGTTCGCTTCGAATCCTTCTAAAAGGTGACGACAAAGACGAGAAGGACCCGAAATCTTACCGTCCAATCTGTCTCCTCTCCGTAGTAGGGAAACTTCTTGAGAAGCTCATTAAAGAGCGACTCACCCAGACGTCGCTGGCCCCGGGACGGATCTCGGGCCGACAGTTCGGGTTTTCGCTCGGAAAGTCGACGGAGGACGCAATCGTGGAGCTGCGCCAGACGGTCGATGCCTTAGAACATCGATACGTTATTGGACTGCTCTTCGACATCGCGGGTGCCTTCGACAATGTCTGGTGGCCCCTAGTATTAGAAAGCCTAAAAGCCAGAGATTGCCCGCGAAATGTTTTTAAAGTAATTGCAAATTACTTCGAAGATCGTAGAGTCAAGATAGCGATAGGCTCGCTAGAAGTGTCCAAGCAGGCAACAAGAGGATGCCCACAGGGCTCCGTTCTTGGTCCCGCCTGCTGGAACTTGATGTTTGATGATCTTCTGAGGTCCCTTCAGGACTCAGTCGAAGAAAGGTTCGTCGCGTACGCGGACGACCTAATAGTAATAGTTAGTGCAGACGATAGGCGCACACTGGAAGTCGAGGGCCAACGTATCGTTGACCAAATCGACCAGTGGTGCAAATCAGCAAAATTAGAGATTTCAGCCCGCAAAACTGAAGCGATCGTGCTCAGAAGCGGCTGGATCGATAGAGCCCCGATAGGCAGACGGGGAGGAGCACGTCCCGACCGAAAGCGAAAGGCTGTCCGGGCGAATAAGGCAGACCTTAAGAGTAGGCCACCGACCATCCGAATAGGAGAAACCAATATTAAATTCAAGCCCGTGGTACGATACCTTGGCGTCAACTTTGATAGTGGCATGCGTGTTCACACGCATTGCAGATATTTAAGCGACAAGGTCGGGTCGCTCTTTAACAAAATGAGTAGGATAGCGAGATGTCAATGGGGACTCCGCTTCGGTGTCCTTTCTGGCATGTACAGAGGGGTCTTCGCACCTATGGTAGCATACGCTGCGACCGGTTGGGCTGACCTGTGCACGGTGAAGGACATTGCAGTATTGCAGTCCATGCAGCGCCGAGCGCTAATCTCGATAACCCGTTCCTACAGAACGGCGTCTTGGGAGAGTTTGTGTGTAGTGGCGGGCGCTGTACCCGTTGGCATCTTGCTCGAGCAGCATAGGGCCCTCTTCGAGCTTCGAAGAGGAAATGACGCCAAGATCGGGAACGTCGTTATCCCCGCGCAAATAGAGAACGCGAGAAATAGGGTAAAGGTTGAGGCGCTAAAAATGTGGCAAGCCTCGTGGGAAATTTCCCACAAGGGCCGCAACACGTACGCCTTCTTTAGGGACGTTCGAAAGAGGTTGGCGGCAAAGTGGATGATGCCGAATCACTACAGCACACAGGCGCTGACAGGCCACGGAAATTTCCGTGCTCACCTCAGATCCCTGGAGATCACAGAGGATGGGACCTGTGTCTGTGGAAACGAAGCAGACACGGTAGGCCACTTCCTCATTGAATGTCCACTGTTTGATCCGCAGAGAGCGGCGCTGCGAGATCTCGTTCCTACCGGAGAATGGAGGTGGCCGGAGGCGGCACAATATTTTGTGTCGTCCGAGGAGGCCTCCTCTATATTCTCTGGATTTTGTGAAGAAACCCTTTGGCTAAAGGGATTAGAGTAGAAGCGCAAAGACTCGCCCGAATCTGTGTCGGAAGAATTCGGGAATGGCGAGGCAGCCCTGTAAGCATCGCAGGGTTACAGTCTCGCCTGAGCCTTTTAGTAGTAGGCCCGGGTCACTTGAGTTTTGTCTCAAGTGATCCCCAAAAAACCCCTAAATTAAACTAATGCAAATATTACCTTTTCAGGAAAACAAGTGTGAGTGCTGGCGAGCACCAATGAGCCCGCCTTCCCGAGGTTCCCCATGAATGCGAAGGAGACTGAAAGTGGAGATATCCACTTTCAATCTCTGGAGTAACCAAAGGGCTCATCCGCAGAAACGCCCTGCGGCACTCATGGATTTTTCCATCGCCCGTTTCGGTGGCGTGGTGTGGCTGGACTGTAGATTCCGTGGCGTATACCCGTTCTGGGTGAGGCAGCATATCCGGTGCATCCTAAGGGTGGCCGGATTCACATTAAATGTCCCTATCTACTTTCTAGCGAAACCACTGTAAGGTAAGGCCCGGCTTGCCATGATCAGTGGTTTCACGTGGTCCTGAAGTCGTGAGGGCTCAGTACCACCAGGCTAGAAGCATTACTAGAAAGCGTTGAAGTGTTGTATTGCATTGAGAACAGAACAATGATATTCGAACAGAACAATGATATGAAAACTGCTATGCTATGTGCTTAGTGCCTATGCTTATGCTTATGTTGCTAGTGTTGCTAAAACGCAAAGCTTGTTGCATTGAGAACAGAACAATGATATGAGAACAGAACAATGATATTCGAACAAGAACAATGATATGAAAACTGCTATGCTATGTGCTTATGTGCTTAGTGCCTATACCTATGCTTATGCTTATGCTTATGTTGCTAGTGTTGCCGAAACACAAAGCTTAAGTTGCTCTATATACCAATCATGAGGGGCGGCATGATTCGATATGATGGAAAGAGAGAGTTGGAGGAATACAGGGTGCTGCATGCAGCACTCTGTTTTGTTTTATTTTGCTTTAAGGCTAAATTGCTGTGCTGTGCTGTGCTTTGCTTTGCGCTACGTTGCGTTGCAATGTATACCAGCCATGTTTAGGAGGTGGCATGGCTGGATACAAGATAGAGAACAGTTGGAGCAAACAGGGTGCCACTTGTGGCACTCTGTTTTATTTTGCTTTGAGCTTAAATAGCCATTGCTTATGCTTATGCTGAGGTGATGCACCAATTGTATTCTAATCATGAGAGTTGCATGATGAATACAAAGTGTGAGAGATTGGCGGCTTGTGCTTTTTAGAACAGATACGGGGCCACGCCCCCGGTACTCTGTCAAAGCAATACGCCGTAAAAATTTCTAAGTCCCACGGCAACGATGCCGTATGGATCGTCCCAAGGCAAAGCAATACGTCGCTGGAACTTCATGTTTCAGGGCGACAAGCAACACGCCGCCAGGCTCTGATGGCCTGCGGCTGCAAGCAATACGCTGCCAGGACACCGGGGATTCGTCTTGTAGGCTAGACGAGACCCCACGAAGTCAGGCAGCCAGTTTGTCCAGCGCAAAGCAAGGCAACACGCCGCCGGGACTTGGAAACAAGTGCCCGGGGTAAAGTGAAGCAAAAGCAAGCAATACGCCGGTGGGACTTAAGATCGTCCCACGGCAAAGCAACACGCCGCTGGAACTTAGTAACAAGTGTCCAGGGCGAAATAAAGCAAAATAAAGCAGAAGTAAGCAATACGCCGGTGGGACTTCATGTCCCAGAGCGACAAGTAATACGCTGCCGGGACACCGGGGATTCGTCTTGTAGGCTAGACGAGACCCCACGAAGTCAGGCAGCCAGTTTGTCCAACGGCAAAGCAACACGCCGCCGGGACTTGGAAACAAGTGCCCGGGGTAAAGTGAAGCAAAGCAAGGTAAGGCAATACGCCGGTGGGACTTAAGATCGTCCCACGGCAAAGCAACACGCCGCCGGAACTTGGAAACAAGTGGTACGAACGCTACACTGTCGAGACCCCGGGAATCCGCCCGTCATAGACTGGACGAGACCCCGGTGAGTCCGATACGATCGGCATTAACTACCATGCGGTCCATGCTGTCCGAGGCGAAGCAAAGCAAAGTAAAGCAATACGCCGGTGGGACTTAAGATCGTCCCACGGCAAAGCAACACGCCGCCGGAACTTGGAAACAAGTGGTACGAACGCTACACTGTCGAGACCCCGGGAATCCGCCCGTCATAGACTGGACGAGACCCCGGTGAGTCCGATACGATCGGCATTAACTACCATGCGGTCCATGCTGTCCGAGGCGAAGCAAAGCAAAGTAAAGCAATACGCCGGTGGGACTTAAGATCGTCCCACGGCAAAGCAACACGCCGCCGGAACTTGGAAACAAGTGGTACGAACGCTACACTGTCGAGACCCCGGGAATCCGCCCGTCATAGACTGGACGAGACCCCGGTGAGTCCGATACGATCGGCATTAACTACCATGCGGTCCATGCTGTCCGAGGCGAAGCAAAGCAAAGTAAAGCAATACGCCGGTGGGACTTAAGATCGTCCCACGGCAAAGCAACACGCCGCCGGAACTTGGAAACAAGTGGTACGAACGCTACACTGTCGAGACCCCGGGAATCCGCCCGTCATAGACTGGACGAGACCCCGGTGAGTCCGATACGATCGGCATTAACTACCATGCGGTCCATGCTGTCCGAGGCGAAGCAAAGCAAAGTAAAGCAATACGCCGGTGGGACTTAAGATTGTCCCACGGCAAAGCAACACGCCGCCGGAACTTGGAAACCAGTGGTACGAACGCTACACTGTCGAGACCCCGGGAATCCGCCCGTCATAGACTGGACGAGACCCCGGTGAGTCTGATACGATCGGCAATAACTACCGTGTGTTCCAAGCAGCCCAGGGCAAAATAAGCGCAGCTAGGTAATGTGAAAGGTACTAGGTGCTGAGCTGCATGAGTCCCAGGGACCGCGGATTTGGGGGCGCCGTGCGAATACACAGCCTCCGGCGCCCCAAGTCACGATCAATGCCTTCGCGCGGCGCTAGAAGTTACGGCTTGCCCGTTGGGGCACATGAGCTAACGGAATTGGTCGGGGCGGACTCGAAACCGGAGGAATCCTACCCACTTTGTCCAAATGTCACAAATATCCCGAACCTGTGAGTGGGCTCGCCACTTCCTTCCTTCCCTCGCTTGACCTAAAGTGAGGAAAGGAAAAGAGCCTACACACGGCCTCCAGGCCCAGCGTTCCCGAACCAGGGAGCGATGGAACTAAGGTCGTTCCCCGCTAATAAATATATTACATTTTCAGGGAAATCCTACCCGCTTAGTCCCTATGTCAAACGTCCTAAACCTGTGAGTGGGCTCGCCGCTTCCTTCCTTCCCTCGCTTGACTTAAAGTGAGGAAAGGAAAAGAGCTTACACACGGCCCTCAGGCCCAGCATTCCCGAACAAGGGGGTGATGGAACTGCGGCCGTTCCCCGCTAACGAAAATATTACACTTTCAGGAAACAAACTCATAAAAATCATGATGGCACGCCCGAGTCCAAAATTCTCCGGAGGTAAACTCGCTCCCCATTCGGATCTCCGGGTGGGAGCTGGACTCGGGCGAGTCATCGTGGAGTGTCGGCGGAGTTCCAGAATCTCCTCCAAAAACCTCTCTCGTATGGGAGGAACGGAGGGGATAGAAACAACAACGATGGATGCGCCCGCTGTTGCTGTCGAGTCGCGGAGCCGCCCGGTAACGCGCTCGACAACGCGGGAGGCTAACTCTGGGTACTCCGCCTGTCGGGTTGCGCCCGGGCGTGCGTCCTCTACGGCCACGACGACGGCGGCGCAGTCCCAACAGGTTCTCGGTCTTCATACCGTCCAAATTACGCTAGATACGCGCGAAAAGCGAGTCAGGCGCGGGCGAGAAAGCCCGGCTGAACTAAATAATAATAATAGTAGTGCAGTAGCTGCACAGGAAGGCACTAGCTCCGCGAATAGCTCCGGGACCGCGTTCGCGCCCGCGAATAGGATGGCGTGTAGAAAAGCGTCATTGCTCACGCCCGCTACGTCCGAAATAGAGTTAGATCCCAATGAGGTAGGACCCCACCCGAGCGACGCGAATATGGAAAGGCCTTCAAGGCGCGCGATTCCGGCCGCGAACGCGATTGCGACCATGGGAGTCAGAGTGTTGCAGCTGAACATGCAACGATCTGGCAAAGTAGCAGGAGAAGTTAGGCAGCTTGTAGCCAAGAAACGCCTTGACGTCCTGCTATTGCAGGAACCACACGTCAGGCGCAATGGCTCGAGCTATTCAGTTGCTGGATTAGGGATACGAGCAAAGGTAGCAACCGTGAGCTCACGGAAACCGTGGGCTGCGGTTGCCCTATGTAATGACCTGCTTGAGTTAGTTTTTGTCTCGCAGCTAAGCACGACTCACTGTGCGTGTGCGGAAGTGCTGGCTCCCGGCTTCTCGTTCTACGTAGCTTCACTGTACTTTCAGTTTAGCGAGGGGATCGAGGAGCACCTCAGGCACCTCGAGATGGTGTTTCAGTCACTGAGGGGGAAGAGACTGTTAGTCTCGGTTGATGCCAACGCCCGGTCGTCACTCTGGGGCCCGCAGAGCACAGACGATAGAGGTGCACAATTCGAAGCCCTCATACGGTCGTATGGCTTAGAAGTAATTAATGACACGACCCAGCCACCAACATACTGGACGTCGAAGGGAGAATCGTTCATCGATGTTACCTTGGCGTCCGCTTCCATGCTAAATAACATCAAAAGCTGGAACGTGAGGTGCGACTGGGTCACAAGCGATCATAGGGCCGTGGACATCAGTTTGGGAGTCCGGAAAGCCCGAGCGGTGGAGCGGGGTCCCGCTGGTAGTCGTTTCGATATTCGTCGAGCCGATTGGGAGCGGTACGCCGAAAGCCTAGCCGATCTTTCTAGATCGAGGCTCGAGGGCCTCCGGCTGGAGTCTGCGGAAGAAGTACAGGAAATGGCAAGTGCGCTAACAGGTGTCATCACTGATGCCTGCAGTGCGGCTATGCCAAGAAAGAGAATATTTAGGAAGTCCAACCCATGGTGGACACAAGAGCTAACCGAGCTCAAGAAGACCGTACACAGGCAACGGCGTAGATTCCAAAAGGAGCAAGACGCGCCGGCTCGCCACCAACTTAAACTGTTGTATCGCCATTCTTTGCGAAATTATAACAGGGTGGTGAAAAGGACGAAGCTCAAGAGCTGGCGACGATATGTTACGTCGAACGGGAACTCGGAGCCCTGGGGTTTCGTATATAAGCTCCAGGCGAATAAACTCCAAGTAGCGAAAGTGATTAGCACTCTCCGGCGTGGTAATGGATATACATTGAACGCGAGTGAAACTGCCAGCTCACTTTTGGACGTCCACGTCCCCGATGACCGGGAGGAAGATGACACGCCGGCGCAGCGTGTTATCAGGGAAAGTGCGCGTATCGCGCCCGGCACAACGGACGCTGATCCTTTCACGGAAGCGGACGTGGTAGAAGCCGTTAGAACTTTTAAGAATAATAAAGCGCCA
>CAUIJW010000257.1:15000-30000 GCA_960531205.1 Andrena bicolor | reverse complement strand
ACGTCGCTGAAGAGCAAACATAACAAACGGCGAAGAAATACGCCGCTGGGACTTTGACAATTTCGGCTGCGCAACAATACGCCGCTGGAGAGAAAACCTAACCAAATCACGAAAAACTCCATTCGCTCCGAAATATTTCAAAGTCCCGCGAGTATTCAGAGTCCCTCGGCACCTTCGTCCGAACACAAATTCGTCCAATCGCTAAAAACGACCATTGATCCTTGTGTCTCGTTGCATTCCGTACGTATTACCTTAATGGTTCGACCGCGGTCGTCGCGCTGGTTTTCGAGAAAATCGCGAAAAACTCCATTCGCTCCGAAATATTTCAAAGTCCCGCGAGTATTCAGAGTCCCTCGGCACCTTCGTCCGAACACAAATTCGTCCAATCGCTAAAAACGACCATTGATCCTTGTGTCTCGTTGCATTCCGTACGTATTACATTAATGGTTCGACCGCGGTCGTCGCGCTGGGTTTCGAGAACATCACGAAAAACCCCATTCGCTCCGAAATATTTCAAAGTCCCGCGAGTTTTCAGAGTCTTTCCGCACCATCGTCCGAACACAAATTCGTCCAATCGCTAAAAACGACCATTGATCCTTGTGTCTCGTTGCATTCCGTACGTATTACATTAATGGTTCGACCGCGGTCGTCGCGCTGGTTTTCGAGAACATCACGAAAAACCCCATTCGCTCCGAAATATTTCAAAGTCCCGCGAGTATTCAGAGTCCCTCCGCACCTTCGTCCGAACACAAATTCGTCCAATCGCTAAAAACGACCATTGATCCTTGTGTCTCGTTGCATTCCGTACGTATTACATTAATGGTTCGACCGCGGTCGTCGCGCTGGTTTTCGAGAACATCACGAAAAACCCCATTCGCTCCGAAATATTTCAAAGTCCCGCGAGTATTCAGAGTCCCTCCGCACCTTCGTCCGAACACAAATTCGTCCAATCGCTAAAAACGACCATTGATCCTTGTGTCTCGTTGCATTCCGTACGTATTACCTTAATGGTTCGACCGCGGTCGTCGCGCTGGTTTTCGAGAAAATCGCGAAAAACTCCATTCGCTCCGAAATATTTCAAAGTCCCGCGAGTTTTCAGAGTCTTTCCGCACCATCGTCCGAACACAAATTCGTCCAATCGCTAAAAACGACCATTGATCCTTGTGTCTCGTTGCATTCCGTACGTATTACATTAATGGTTCGACCGCGGTCGTCGCGCTGGTTTTCGAGAACATCACGAAAAACCCCATTCGCTCCGAAATATTTCAAAGTCCCGCGAGTATTCAGAGTCCCTCCGCACCTTCGTCCGAACACAAATTCGTCCAATCGCTAAAAACGACCATTGATCCTTGTGTCTCGTTGCATTCCGTACGTATTACATTAATGGTTCGACCGCGGTCGTCGCGCTGGTTTTCGAGAACATCACGAAAAACCCCATTCGCTCCGAAATATTTCAAAGTCCCGCGAGTTTTCAGAGTCTTTCCGCACCATCGTCCGAACACAAATTCGTCCAATCGCTAAAAACGACCATTGATCCTTGTGTCTCGTTGCATTCCGTACGTATTACATTAATGGTTCGACCGCGGTCGTCGCGCTGGTTTTCGAGAAAATCGCGAAAAACTCCATTCGCTCCGAAATATTTCAAAGTCCCGCGAGTTTTCAGAGTCTTTCCGCACCATCGTCCGAACACAAATTCGTCCAATCGCTAAAAACGACCATTGATCCTTGTGTCTCGTTGCATTCCGTACGTATTACATTAATGGTTCGACCGCGGTCGTCGCGCTGGTTTTCGAGAACATCACGAAAAACCCCATTCGCTCCGAAATATTTCAAAGTCCCGCGAGTTTTCAGAGTCTTTCCGCACCATCGTCCGAACACAAATTCGTCCAATCGCTAAAAACGACCATTGATCCTTGTGTCTCGTTGCATTCCGTACGTATTACATTAATGGTTCGACCGCGGTCGTCGCGCTGGTTTTCGAGAACATCGCGAAAAACCCCATTCGCTCCGAAATATTTCAAAGTCCCGCGAGTTTTCAGAGTCCTTCCGCACCATCGTCCGAACACAAATTCGTCCAATCGCTAAAAACGACCATTGATCCTTGTGTCTCGTTGCATTCCGTACGTATTACATTAATGGTTCGACCGCGGTCGTCGCGCTGGTTTTCGAGAACATCGCGAAAAACCCCATTCGCTCCGAAATATTTCAAAGTCCCGCGAGTTTTCAGAGTCTTTCCGCACCATCGTCCGAACACAAATTCGTCCAATCGCTAAAAACGACCATTGATCCTTGTGTCTCGTTGCATTCCGTACGTATTACATTAATGGTTCGACCGCGGTCGTCGCGCTGGTTTTCGAGAACATCACGAAAAACCCCATTCGCTCCGAAATATTTCAAAGTCCCGCGAGTTTTCAGAGTCCTTCCGCACCATCGTCCGAACACAAATTCGTCCAATCGCTAAAAACGACCATTGATCCTTGTGTCTCGTTGCATTCCGTACGTATTACATTAATGTTTCGACCGCGGTCGTCGCGCTGGTTTTCGAGAACATCACGAAAAACCCCATTCGCTCCGAAATATTTCAAAGTCCCGCGAGTTTTCAGAGTCCTTCCGCACCATCGTCCGAACACAAATTCGTCCAATCGCTAAAAACGACCATTGATCCTTGTGTCTCGTTGCATTCCGTACGTATTACCTTAATGGTTCGACCGCGGTCGTCGCGCTGGTTTTCGAGAAAATCGCGAAAAACTCCATTCGCTCCGAAATATTTCAAAGTCCCGCGAGTTTTCAGAGTCTTTCCGCACCATCGTCCGAACACAAATTCGTCCAATCGCTAAAAACGACCATTGATCCTTGTGTCTCGTTGCATTCCGTACGTATTACATTAATGTTTCGACCGCGGTCGTCGCGCTGGTTTTCGAGAACATCACGAAAAACCCCATTCGCTCCGAAATATTTCAAAGTCCCGCGAGTTTTCAGAGTCCTTCCGCACCATCGTCCGAACACAAATTCGTCCAATCGCTAAAAACGACCATTGATCCTTGTGTCTCGTTGCATTCCGTACGTATTACCTTAATGGTTCGACCGCGGTCGTCGCGCTGGTTTTCGAGAAAATCGCGAAAAACTCCATTCGCTCCGAAATATTTCAAAGTCCCGCGAGTTTTCAGAGTCTTTCCGCACCATCGTCCGAACACAAATTCGTCCAATCGCTAAAAACGACCATTGATCCTTGTGTCTCGTTGCATTCCGTACGTATTACCTTAATGGTTCGACCGCGGTCGTCGCGCTGGTTTTCGAGAAAATCGCGAAAAACTCCATTCGCTCCGAAATATTTCAAAGTCCCGCGAGTTTTCAGAGTCTTTCCGCACCATCGTCCGAACACAAATTCGTCCAATCGCTAAAAACGACCATTGATCCTTGTGTCTCGTTGCATTCCGTACGTATTACATTAATGGTTCGACCGCGGTCGTCGCGCTGGTTTTCGAGAACATCACGAAAAACCCCATTCGCTCCGAAATATTTCAAAGTCCCGCGAGTATTCAGAGTCCCTCCGCACCTTCGTCCGAACACAAATTCGTCCAATCGCTAAAAACGACCATTGATCCTTGTGTCTCGTTGCATTCCGTACGTATTACATTAATGGTTCGACCGCGGTCGTCGCGCTGGTTTTCGAGAACATCACGAAAAACCCCATTCGCTCCGAAATATTTCAAAGTCCCGCGAGTATTCAGAGTCCCTCCGCACCTTCGTCCGAACACAAATTCGTCCAATCGCTAAAAACGACCATTGATCCTTGTGTCTCGTTGCATTCCGTACGTATTACCTTAATGGTTCGACCGCGGTCGTCGCGCTGGTTTTCGAGAAAATCGCGAAAAACTCCATTCGCTCCGAAATATTTCAAAGTCCCGCGAGTTTTCAGAGTCTTTCCGCACCATCGTCCGAACACAAATTCGTCCAATCGCTAAAAACGACCATTGATCCTTGTGTCTCGTTGCATTCCGTACGTATTACATTAATGGTTCGACCGCGGTCGTCGCGCTGGTTTTCGAGAACATCACGAAAAACCCCATTCGCTCCGAAATATTTCAAAGTCCCGCGAGTATTCAGAGTCCCTCCGCACCTTCGTCCGAACACAAATTCGTCCAATCGCTAAAAACGACCATTGATCCTTGTGTCTCGTTGCATTCCGTACGTATTACATTAATGGTTCGACCGCGGTCGTCGCGCTGGTTTTCGAGAACATCACGAAAAACCCCATTCGCTCCGAAATATTTCAAAGTCCCGCGAGTATTCAGAGTCCCTCCGCACCTTCGTCCGAACACAAATTCGTCCAATCGCTAAAAACGACCATTGATCCTTGTGTCTCGTTGCATTCCGTACGTATTACCTTAATGGTTCGACCGCGGTCGTCGCGCTGGTTTTCGAGAAAATCGCGAAAAACTCCATTCGCTCCGAAATATTTCAAAGTCCCGCGAGTTTTCAGAGTCTTTCCGCACCATCGTCCGAACACAAATTCGTCCAATCGCTAAAAACGACCATTGATCCTTGTGTCTCGTTGCATTCCGTACGTATTACATTAATGGTTCGACCGCGGTCGTCGCGCTGGTTTTCGAGAACATCACGAAAAACCCCATTCGCTCCGAAATATTTCAAAGTCCCGCGAGTATTCAGAGTCCCTCCGCACCTTCGTCCGAACACAAATTCGTCCAATCGCTAAAAACGACCATTGATCCTTGTGTCTCGTTGCATTCCGTACGTATTACATTAATGGTTCGACCGCGGTCGTCGCGCTGGTTTTCGAGAACATCACGAAAAACCCCATTCGCTCCGAAATATTTCAAAGTCCCGCGAGTTTTCAGAGTCTTTCCGCACCATCGTCCGAACACAAATTCGTCCAATCGCTAAAAACGACCATTGATCCTTGTGTCTCGTTGCATTCCGTACGTATTACCTTAATGGTTCGACCGCGGTCGTCGCGCTGGTTTTCGAGAAAATCGCGAAAAACTCCATTCGCTCCGAAATATTTCAAAGTCCCGCGAGTTTTCAGAGTCTTTCCGCACCATCGTCCGAACACAAATTCGTCCAATCGCTAAAAACGACCATTGATCCTTGTGTCTCGTTGCATTCCGTACGTATTACATTAATGGTTCGACCGCGGTCGTCGCGCTGGTTTTCGAGAACATCACGAAAAACCCCATTCGCTCCGAAATATTTCAAAGTCCCGCGAGTTTTCAGAGTCTTTCCGCACCATCGTCCGAACACAAATTCGTCCAATCGCTAAAAACGACCATTGATCCTTGTGTCTCGTTGCATTCCGTACGTATTACATTAATGGTTCGACCGCGGTCGTCGCGCTGGTTTTCGAGAACATCACGAAAAACCCCATTCGCTCCGAAATATTTCAAAGTCCCGCGAGTATTCAGAGTCCCTCCGCACCTTCGTCCGAACACAAATTCGTCCAATCGCTAAAAACGACCATTGATCCTTGTGTCTCGTTGCATTCCGTACGTATTACCTTAATGGTTCGACCGCGGTCGTCGCGCTGGTTTTCGAGAACATCACGAAAAACCCCATTCGCTCCGAAATATTTCAAAGTCCCGCGAGTTTTCAGAGTCTTTCCGCACCATCGTCCGAACACAAATTCGTCCAATCGCTAAAAACGACCATTGATCCTTGTGTCTCGTTGCATTCCGTACGTATTACATTAATGGTTCGACCGCGGTCGTCGCGCTGGTTTTCGAGAAAATCGCGAAAAACTCCATTCGCTCCGAAATATTTCAAAGTCCCGCGAGTTTTCAGAGTCTTTCCGCACCATCGTCCGAACACAAATTCGTCCAATCGCTAAAAACGACCATTGATCCTTGTGTCTCGTTGCATTCCGTACGTATTACATTAATGGTTCGACCGCGGTCGTCGCGCTGGTTTTCGAGAACATCACGAAAAACCCCATTCGCTCCGAAATATTTCAAAGTCCCGCGAGTTTTCAGAGTCTTTCCGCACCATCGTCCGAACACAAATTCGTCCAATCGCTAAAAACGACCATTGATCCTTGTGTCTCGTTGCATTCCGTACGTATTACATTAATGGTTCGACCGCGGTCGTCGCGCTGGTTTTCGAGAACATCGCGAAAAACCCCATTCGCTCCGAAATATTTCAAAGTCCCGCGAGTTTTCAGAGTCCTTCCGCACCATCGTCCGAACACAAATTCGTCCAATCGCTAAAAACGACCATTGATCCTTGTGTCTCGTTGCATTCCGTACGTATTACCTTAATGGTTCGACCGCGGTCGTCGCGCTGGGTTTCGAGAACATCACGAAAAACCCCATTCGCTCCGAAATATTTCAAAGTCCCGCGAGTTTTCAGAGTCTTTCCGCACCATCGTCCGAACACAAATTCGTCCAATCGCTAAAAACGACCATTGATCCTTGTGTCTCGTTGCATTCCGTACGTATTACATTAATGGTTCGACCGCGGTCGTCGCGCTGGTTTTCGAGAACATCACGAAAAACCCCATTCGCTCCGAAATATTTCAAAGTCCCGCGAGTATTCAGAGTCCCTCCGCACCTTCGTCCGAACACAAATTCGTCCAATCGCTAAAAACGACCATTGATCCTTGTGTCTCGTTGCATTCCGTACGTATTACATTAATGGTTCGACCGCGGTCGTCGCGCTGGTTTTCGAGAACATCACGAAAAACCCCATTCGCTCCGAAATATTTCAAAGTCCCGCGAGTATTCAGAGTCCCTCCGCACCTTCGTCCGAACACAAATTCGTCCAATCGCTAAAAACGACCATTGATCCTTGTGTCTCGTTGCATTCCGTACGTATTACCTTAATGGTTCGACCGCGGTCGTCGCGCTGGTTTTCGAGAAAATCGCGAAAAACTCCATTCGCTCCGAAATATTTCAAAGTCCCGCGAGTTTTCAGAGTCTTTCCGCACCATCGTCCGAACACAAATTCGTCCAATCGCTAAAAACGACCATTGATCCTTGTGTCTCGTTGCATTCCGTACGTATTACATTAATGGTTCGACCGCGGTCGTCGCGCTGGTTTTCGAGAACATCGCGAAAAACCCCATTCGCTCCGAAATATTTCAAAGTCCCGCGAGTTTTCAGAGTCCTTCCGCACCATCGTCCGAACACAAATTCGTCCAATCGCTAAAAACGACCATTGATCCTTGTGTCTCGTTGCATTCCGTACGTATTACCTTAATGGTTCGACCGCGGTCGTCGCGCTGGTTTTCGAGAAAATCGCGAAAAACTCCATTCGCTCCGAAATATTTCAAAGTCCCGCGAGTTTTCAGAGTCTTTCCGCACCATCGTCCGAACACAAATTCGTCCAATCGCTAAAAACGACCATTGATCCTTGTGTCTCGTTGCATTCCGTACGTATTACATTAATGGTTCGACCGCGGTCGTCGCGCTGGTTTTCGAGAACATCACGAAAAACCCCATTCGCTCCGAAATATTTCAAAGTCCCGCGAGTTTTCAGAGTCCTTCCGCACCATCGTCCGAACACAAATTCGTCCAATCGCTAAAAACGACCATTGATCCTTGTGTCTCGTTGCATTCCGTACGTATTACATTAATGTTTCGACCGCGGTCGTCGCGCTGGTTTTCGAGAACATCACGAAAAACCCCATTCGCTCCGAAATATTTCAAAGTCCCGCGAGTTTTCAGAGTCCTTCCGCACCATCGTCCGAACACAAATTCGTCCAATCGCTAAAAACGACCATTGATCCTTGTGTCTCGTTGCATTCCGTACGTATTACCTTAATGGTTCGACCGCGGTCGTCGCGCTGGTTTTCGAGAAAATCGCGAAAAACTCCATTCGCTCCGAAATATTTCAAAGTCCCGCGAGTTTTCAGAGTCTTTCCGCACCATCGTCCGAACACAAATTCGTCCAATCGCTAAAAACGACCATTGATCCTTGTGTCTCGTTGCATTCCGTACGTATTACATTAATGTTTCGACCGCGGTCGTCGCGCTGGTTTTCGAGAACATCACGAAAAACCCCATTCGCTCCGAAATATTTCAAAGTCCCGCGAGTTTTCAGAGTCCTTCCGCACCATCGTCCGAACACAAATTCGTCCAATCGCTAAAAACGACCATTGATCCTTGTGTCTCGTTGCATTCCGTACGTATTACCTTAATGGTTCGACCGCGGTCGTCGCGCTGGTTTTCGAGAAAATCGCGAAAAACTCCATTCGCTCCGAAATATTTCAAAGTCCCGCGAGTTTTCAGAGTCTTTCCGCACCATCGTCCGAACACAAATTCGTCCAATCGCTAAAAACGACCATTGATCCTTGTGTCTCGTTGCATTCCGTACGTATTACCTTAATGGTTCGACCGCGGTCGTCGCGCTGGTTTTCGAGAAAATCGCGAAAAACTCCATTCGCTCCGAAATATTTCAAAGTCCCGCGAGTTTTCAGAGTCTTTCCGCACCATCGTCCGAACACAAATTCGTCCAATCGCTAAAAACGACCATTGATCCTTGTGTCTCGTTGCATTCCGTACGTATTACATTAATGGTTCGACCGCGGTCGTCGCGCTGGTTTTCGAGAACATCACGAAAAACCCCATTCGCTCCGAAATATTTCAAAGTCCCGCGAGTATTCAGAGTCCCTCCGCACCTTCGTCCGAACACAAATTCGTCCAATCGCTAAAAACGACCATTGATCCTTGTGTCTCGTTGCATTCCGTACGTATTACATTAATGGTTCGACCGCGGTCGTCGCGCTGGTTTTCGAGAACATCACGAAAAACCCCATTCGCTCCGAAATATTTCAAAGTCCCGCGAGTATTCAGAGTCCCTCCGCACCTTCGTCCGAACACAAATTCGTCCAATCGCTAAAAACGACCATTGATCCTTGTGTCTCGTTGCATTCCGTACGTATTACCTTAATGGTTCGACCGCGGTCGTCGCGCTGGTTTTCGAGAAAATCGCGAAAAACTCCATTCGCTCCGAAATATTTCAAAGTCCCGCGAGTTTTCAGAGTCTTTCCGCACCATCGTCCGAACACAAATTCGTCCAATCGCTAAAAACGACCATTGATCCTTGTGTCTCGTTGCATTCCGTACGTATTACATTAATGGTTCGACCGCGGTCGTCGCGCTGGTTTTCGAGAACATCACGAAAAACCCCATTCGCTCCGAAATATTTCAAAGTCCCGCGAGTATTCAGAGTCCCTCCGCACCTTCGTCCGAACACAAATTCGTCCAATCGCTAAAAACGACCATTGATCCTTGTGTCTCGTTGCATTCCGTACGTATTACATTAATGGTTCGACCGCGGTCGTCGCGCTGGTTTTCGAGAACATCACGAAAAACCCCATTCGCTCCGAAATATTTCAAAGTCCCGCGAGTATTCAGAGTCCCTCCGCACCTTCGTCCGAACACAAATTCGTCCAATCGCTAAAAACGACCATTGATCCTTGTGTCTCGTTGCATTCCGTACGTATTACCTTAATGGTTCGACCGCGGTCGTCGCGCTGGTTTTCGAGAAAATCGCGAAAAACTCCATTCGCTCCGAAATATTTCAAAGTCCCGCGAGTTTTCAGAGTCTTTCCGCACCATCGTCCGAACACAAATTCGTCCAATCGCTAAAAACGACCATTGATCCTTGTGTCTCGTTGCATTCCGTACGTATTACATTAATGGTTCGACCGCGGTCGTCGCGCTGGTTTTCGAGAACATCACGAAAAACCCCATTCGCTCCGAAATATTTCAAAGTCCCGCGAGTATTCAGAGTCCCTCCGCACCTTCGTCCGAACACAAATTCGTCCAATCGCTAAAAACGACCATTGATCCTTGTGTCTCGTTGCATTCCGTACGTATTACATTAATGGTTCGACCGCGGTCGTCGCGCTGGTTTTCGAGAACATCACGAAAAACCCCATTCGCTCCGAAATATTTCAAAGTCCCGCGAGTTTTCAGAGTCTTTCCGCACCATCGTCCGAACACAAATTCGTCCAATCGCTAAAAACGACCATTGATCCTTGTGTCTCGTTGCATTCCGTACGTATTACATTAATGGTTCGACCGCGGTCGTCGCGCTGGTTTTCGAGAACATCGCGAAAAACCCCATTCGCTCCGAAATATTTCAAAGTCCCGCGAGTTTTCAGAGTCCTTCCGCACCATCGTCCGAACACAAATTCGTCCAATCGCTAAAAACGACCATTGATCCTTGTGTCTCGTTGCATTCCGTACGTATTACCTTAATGGTTCGACCGCGGTCGTCGCGCTGGGTTTCGAGAACATCACGAAAAACCCCATTCGCTCCGAAATATTTCAAAGTCCCGCGAGTTTTCAGAGTCTTTCCGCACCATCGTCCGAACACAAATTCGTCCAATCGCTAAAAACGACCATTGATCCTTGTGTCTCGTTGCATTCCGTACGTATTACATTAATGGTTCGACCGCGGTCGTCGCGCTGGTTTTCGAGAACATCACGAAAAACCCCATTCGCTCCGAAATATTTCAAAGTCCCGCGAGTATTCAGAGTCCCTCCGCACCTTCGTCCGAACACAAATTCGTCCAATCGCTAAAAACGACCATTGATCCTTGTGTCTCGTTGCATTCCGTACGTATTACATTAATGGTTCGACCGCGGTCGTCGCGCTGGTTTTCGAGAACATCACGAAAAACCCCATTCGCTCCGAAATATTTCAAAGTCCCGCGAGTATTCAGAGTCCCTCCGCACCTTCGTCCGAACACAAATTCGTCCAATCGCTAAAAACGACCATTGATCCTTGTGTCTCGTTGCATTCCGTACGTATTACCTTAATGGTTCGACCGCGGTCGTCGCGCTGGTTTTCGAGAAAATCGCGAAAAACTCCATTCGCTCCGAAATATTTCAAAGTCCCGCGAGTTTTCAGAGTCTTTCCGCACCATCGTCCGAACACAAATTCGTCCAATCGCTAAAAACGACCATTGATCCTTGTGTCTCGTTGCATTCCGTACGTATTACATTAATGGTTCGACCGCGGTCGTCGCGCTGGTTTTCGAGAACATCACGAAAAACCCCATTCGCTCCGAAATATTTCAAAGTCCCGCGAGTATTCAGAGTCCCTCCGCACCTTCGTCCGAACACAAATTCGTCCAATCGCTAAAAACGACCATTGATCCTTGTGTCTCGTTGCATTCCGTACGTATTACATTAATGGTTCGACCGCGGTCGTCGCGCTGGTTTTCGAGAACATCACGAAAAACCCCATTCGCTCCGAAATATTTCAAAGTCCCGCGAGTTTTCAGAGTCTTTCCGCACCATCGTCCGAACACAAATTCGTCCAATCGCTAAAAACGACCATTGATCCTTGTGTCTCGTTGCATTCCGTACGTATTACATTAATGGTTCGACCGCGGTCGTCGCGCTGGTTTTCGAGAAAATCGCGAAAAACTCCATTCGCTCCGAAATATTTCAAAGTCCCGCGAGTTTTCAGAGTCTTTCCGCACCATCGTCCGAACACAAATTCGTCCAATCGCTAAAAACGACCATTGATCCTTGTGTCTCGTTGCATTCCGTACGTATTACATTAATGGTTCGACCGCGGTCGTCGCGCTGGTTTTCGAGAACATCACGAAAAACCCCATTCGCTCCGAAATATTTCAAAGTCCCGCGAGTTTTCAGAGTCTTTCCGCACCATCGTCCGAACACAAATTCGTCCAATCGCTAAAAACGACCATTGATCCTTGTGTCTCGTTGCATTCCGTACGTATTACATTAATGGTTCGACCGCGGTCGTCGCGCTGGTTTTCGAGAACATCGCGAAAAACCCCATTCGCTCCGAAATATTTCAAAGTCCCGCGAGTTTTCAGAGTCCTTCCGCACCATCGTCCGAACACAAATTCGTCCAATCGCTAAAAACGACCATTGATCCTTGTGTCTCGTTGCATTCCGTACGTATTACCTTAATGGTTCGACCGCGGTCGTCGCGCTGGTTTTCGAGAAAATCGCGAAAAACTCCATTCGCTCCGAAATATTTCAAAGTCCCGCGAGTTTTCAGAGTCTTTCCGCACCATCGTCCGAACACAAATTCGTCCAATCGCTAAAAACGACCATTGATCCTTGTGTCTCGTTGCATTCCGTACGTATTACATTAATGGTTCGACCGCGGTCGTCGCGCTGGTTTTCGAGAACATCACGAAAAACCCCATTCGCTCCGAAATATTTCAAAGTCCCGCGAGTTTTCAGAGTCCTTCCGCACCATCGTCCGAACACAAATTCGTCCAATCGCTAAAAACGACCATTGATCCTTGTGTCTCGTTGCATTCCGTACGTATTACATTAATGTTTCGACCGCGGTCGTCGCGCTGGTTTTCGAGAACATCACGAAAAACCCCATTCGCTCCGAAATATTTCAAAGTCCCGCGAGTTTTCAGAGTCCTTCCGCACCATCGTCCGAACACAAATTCGTCCAATCGCTAAAAACGACCATTGATCCTTGTGTCTCGTTGCATTCCGTACGTATTACCTTAATGGTTCGACCGCGGTCGTCGCGCTGGTTTTCGAGAAAATCGCGAAAAACTCCATTCGCTCCGAAATATTTCAAAGTCCCGCGAGTTTTCAGAGTCTTTCCGCACCATCGTCCGAACACAAATTCGTCCAATCGCTAAAAACGACCATTGATCCTTGTGTCTCGTTGCATTCCGTACGTATTACATTAATGTTTCGACCGCGGTCGTCGCGCTGGTTTTCGAGAACATCACGAAAAACCCCATTCGCTCCGAAATATTTCAAAGTCCCGCGAGTTTTCAGAGTCCTTCCGCACCATCGTCCGAACACAAATTCGTCCAATCGCTAAAAACGACCATTGATCCTTGTGTCTCGTTGCATTCCGTACGTATTACCTTAATGGTTCGACCGCGGTCGTCGCGCTGGTTTTCGAGAAAATCGCGAAAAACTCCATTCGCTCCGAAATATTTCAAAGTCCCGCGAGTTTTCAGAGTCTTTCCGCACCATCGTCCGAACACAAATTCGTCCAATCGCTAAAAACGACCATTGATCCTTGTGTCTCGTTGCATTCCGTACGTATTACCTTAATGGTTCGACCGCGGTCGTCGCGCTGGTTTTCGAGAAAATCGCGAAAAACTCCATTCGCTCCGAAATATTTCAAAGTCCCGCGAGTTTTCAGAGTCTTTCCGCACCATCGTCCGAACACAAATTCGTCCAATCGCTAAAAACGACCATTGATCCTTGTGTCTCGTTGCATTCCGTACGTATTACATTAATGGTTCGACCGCGGTCGTCGCGCTGGTTTTCGAGAACATCACGAAAAACCCCATTCGCTCCGAAATATTTCAAAGTCCCGCGAGTATTCAGAGTCCCTCCGCACCTTCGTCCGAACACAAATTCGTCCAATCGCTAAAAACGACCATTGATCCTTGTGTCTCGTTGCATTCCGTACGTATTACCTTAATGGTTCGACCGCGGTCGTCGCGCTGGGTTTCGAGAACATCACGAAAAACCCCATTCGCTCCGAAATATTTCAAAGTCCCGCGAGTTTTCAGAGTCTTTCCGCACCATCGTCCGAACACAAATTCGTCCAATCGCTAAAAACGACCATTGATCCTTGTGTCTCGTTGCATTCCGTACGTATTACATTAATGGTTCGACCGCGGTCGTCGCGCTGGTTTTCGAGAACATCACGAAAAACCCCATTCGCTCCGAAATATTTCAAAGTCCCGCGAGTATTCAGAGTCCCTCCGCACCTTCGTCCGAACACAAATTCGTCCAATCGCTAAAAACGACCATTGATCCTTGTGTCTCGTTGCATTCCGTACGTATTACATTAATGGTTCGACCGCGGTCGTCGCGCTGGTTTTCGAGAACATCACGAAAAACCCCATTCGCTCCGAAATATTTCAAAGTCCCGCGAGTATTCAGAGTCCCTCCGCACCTTCGTCCGAACACAAATTCGTCCAATCGCTAAAAACGACCATTGATCCTTGTGTCTCGTTGCATTCCGTACGTATTACATTAATGGTTCGACCGCGGTCGTCGCGCTGGTTTTCGAGAACATCACGAAAAACCCCATTCGCTCCGAAATATTTCAAAGTCCCGCGAGTTTTCAGAGTCTTTCCGCACCATCGTCCGAACACAAATTCGTCCAATCGCTAAAAACGACCATTGATCCTTGTGTCTCGTTGCATTCCGTACGTATTACCTTAATGGTTCGACCGCGGTCGTCGCGCTGGTTTTCGAGAAAATCGCGAAAAACTCCATTCGCTCCGAAATATTTCAAAGTCCCGCGAGTATTCAGAGTCCCTCCGCACCTTCGTCTGAACACAAATTCGTCCAATCGCTAAAAACGACCATTGATCCATGTGTCTCGTTGCATTCCGTACGTATTACCTTAATGGTTCGACCGCGGTCGTCGCGCTGGTTTTCGAGAAAATCGCGAAAAACTCCATTCGCTCCGAAATATTTCAAAGTCCCGCGAGTATTCAGAGTCCCTCCGCACCTTCGTCTGAACACAAATTCGTCCAATCGCTAAAAACGACCATTGATCCATGTGTCTCGTTGCATTCCGTACGTATTACCTTAATGGTTCGACCGCGGTCGTCGCGCTGGTTTTCGAGAAAATCGCGAAAAACTCCATTAGCTCCGAAATATTTCAAAGTGCCGAGAAATTATTTTTTGAATGTCGTTTGGGACCGGGTATTTATCGTGGTAATGTTCGCGGCGATTGTTTATCATAATTCGTTTAGTCGTTTTACTCTTGTATCCGACGCTCTCCGCGGCTAAGTCCCAGCGTGCCGGGCGGACGGTCTGTTGTAGCGGCGGTTTACGCCCATAAGCGCCCGTGCGTAAGGTACGGCGGCGCCGGCGTTCCGGCCGGCCGTTCGGTATCTATAAGGGAGAGCGACGGTCCGAGCGTCTCGGTCGGAGCAGCGTTGGGCGCGTGGCTATTCTATGACCTCGGTTGAGAAGTAGTCACCGCTCCTCGAGATTCTGTCTCGACTGTTCTTGCCGTGTTGCGTTTTCGGATTTCTCCACACAG
>CAUIJW010000257.1:0-5000 GCA_960531205.1 Andrena bicolor | reverse complement strand
ATGAGAAATAAGGGCATAGTAATTGAAGTAAAAGATAAAAAAGATGTAGAACTCATAAATGAAGCTAAACTAGAAAATATAGGATTAAAAATAGATAAACCAAAAAAGATAAGCCCGTCTATAATTATATATGATGTTGAGAAAGATTACAAAGCGGAAGACTTGAAAGAGGACTTGATAAAAAAGAATTTTGATATAAATAATGAGAGAGAACTGGATGAACTGAGAAATGGCATCTTATTTAGACATTGTTTCAAATCAAAGGAAAACAGAGTCAACTGGATTGTTCAGGTTCCCGGACAGGTTCTTACAAGCCTTACCGACAAAGGAAGAGTCTTTATGCTTTGGAGAGTTTATAGAATTAAAGAATATCTTAATATAATAAGATGCTTTAAATGTCATGCATATGGACACTTTGCAAAGTTCTGCAATGCACAAGATCAGTTATGCGAAACGTGTAGTTCTAAAGACCACGTAAAAGCAGATTGTAATAAAAAGGATGCTCCTCGATGTGCGAACTGTATACGTTTCAAAAGAAAAGACGTTAACCATGATGTGAGGAGTAAATCTTGTCCGGAATATATAAAATACCTGGAAATATATCGCAACAAACTAGAATGCGGATAAAAATAGGACAAATCAATGCTCAAAGGTCGATGGCTGCAGCAGCAGATTTGGAAATGCAAATCCAGGAACATAAATTTGATATCTTATGCGTTCAAGAGCCTTATACATGTAAAGGGCTGGCGAGAGGATACACCTCTCCCAGCTTAAAATTAATCCAACCTAATGTGGTAAATCCTTGGGTTGCTGCAGTCGTCTCAAATAACAAAAATATAGATATATTTCAATATACTTTTGAAGAATCTGAGCATATACTGTGTTTCCAGGTATTTACAAAACAAGACAACTTTTATGTTATCAATGTTTACTGTCAATGTTCGCATCCAATCGAGCAATTTCTTAAAAGGATTGAAAATATAATATCTAAGTTGAAAGGAAAGAAAATAATAATCACAATGGATTCAAATGCAAAATCTAAAGTCTGGTTTTCTGAAACTACGGATGAAAGAGGCAAAATTGTAGAGGAATTCTTAGCAGCTAACGAAATGTTTTGCATCAATGAACCTAATAACCCATATACTTTCTCCACCATAAATGGTGAGTCGAACATAGATGTTACTTTTGTTTCGAGAAATATGCTAAACAAGATATTAGATTGGAAGGTAACAACAATATGCCCAGTCAGCGACCACAATTTAATACAGTTTGATGTAGAGTTTGAAGTTCCAGGACAAGTAAAATGGCATAAACAAGATACATATAACTTGAGAAAAGCTGACTGGACTGGTTTTGAGAAATTGTCAAAAGAGAAATTTAACGAGAATTTGATCAATTTGATAAAAGAAAAGACACCTTGTGAGGCGGTCGACCTGTTTAATGAAACCCTTAAAGAAATTTGTGATGGTTCAATACCGACAAGAAGAACAAAAAACGGGTCCGTCCCATGGTGGAGTAATCAGCTGCTATTACTGCGTACGGAAGCAAACCTACGTAAAGGAGAGTTAGCAAGAGCTCGAAGGCTAGGCCAAGTAAACCTCATAGAAGAAGTTAAACAGAAATATAAAAACGCAAGAAATAAATACGTAGCAGAAACAAAAAGAAGTAAAAAAACAACGTGGTATAATTTTGTTTCGACGGAAGGAAATAAAGACCCATGGAGTATTGTATATAAAATAGTTCGAGAAAAATTTAATAAACCAGAATGTATGTGCTCGCTTGCTCTTTCAGATGGAGAAATTACGACAAATTGGAACGATACAATGAGTAAATTAATGGATAAATGCGTGCCGGAAGATGACAAAGCGGAAGAAACAGACGCCCACAAAAGAATAAGAGTCGAAAATAGCAGATATATAAACTTAGATGTAGAAGAAGATATTACAATAAGTGAAATTGATAGCGCTATACGTAGGATAAAAAATAAGAAAGCGCCGGGCTTCGATGGTTTCACCTCAGAAATAATTAAAGCACTTTGGAAGAGCAGCCCGATGGTTATTTATAACCTTTTTAACAACTGTCTGCGTAGCAACAGCTTCCCCCAAAAATGGAAAGTGGCATCGCTTAAAATAATTTTAAAAGATAGAAATAAGGATAGAATGAAACTAAACTCTTACCGACCTATAGCACTATTGCCTGTTCTGGGAAAAATTTATGAAAGAGTGATAGTTAACCGATTAGAAATAAAATATATTGAGAAAGGAATGCAAAATCAGCGACAATTTGGATTTAGGTCGGGAAAGTCAACCGAAGATGCAATCAACAAACTTAAGAAAGGCATATTCCTAACAGAAAAGAAATTAGTTGTAACGCTTTTTATAGACATTGAAGGCGCCTTCGATAACCTTTGGTGGCCAACAATTAAGAGCAGGCTTGCTGATGCCCAGTGCAGCAGCAACCTATTAAAAATTGTTAGTAGTTATTTTAGAAATAGAGAAATGATTGTTAAGAGCAAAAATGAAAAAATAAGGAGAAAAATGAGAAAAGGCTGCCCTCAGGGGTCAGTTATTGGACCTATGGCCTGGAATTGGTGCATGGATGCACTTTTGAATCAGATTGAAAGTAGTGAAGATGAAGATGAAATTGAGGCTGTTGCTTATGCGGACGATTTAGCAATTCTGATAAAAGGAAATTCGAGAAGAGAAATAGAGACACGTGCGAAGAGATTAGTGGGGACTATTGGAGATTGGTGCTCATTACATAAGTTAAAAATATCTACATCTAAGACAGTTGCAATGTTGATGAAGGGCAAGCTGAGTCGGGATAGAATGCCGATTATAAAAGTTAATGATGAAAATGTTAAATATAAGACAGAAACTAGATATCTAGGGATTATTATAGACGAAAAAATGAACTTTATTGCCCATGCAAAATACTTAAGAGACAAATTAACCAAATTTATAATGTCAATAAGGAGAGTGGCTAAAGAGCAATGGGGACTGAAAACACATATATTAAAAATTTTATATAAAGCGGTGGCCTTACCCATCGCTTGCTACGGGGCGTCCGTTTGGTTCGAGAAAGTAGAGCACACATTAGTAAAGAGACATCTATTAGCTGCACAGAGGATACTACTCTTGGCCCTAACCAGGGCATGCAGAACAACAGCGACAGTTACTTTGCAAATAATAAGTGGCATGAAGCCGTTAGATTTGGAAATAGTAGAACGAGGTATTATCTACCGAGTCAAACATAATATGACGACAAATTGGAAAAATTATAGTTTTAGAGAAAAAGAATTGATCACAGATATAAATATAGACGAAGAAACAGGAAAACTAAGAACAGAAATTGAAAGGATATGGCAAGAAAGATGGAATACTGATACTCACGGTAGAGAGACATATAATTTTATAAAAAATGTTAACTTTGTCTCTAAAAACCCTTGGTTTAACCCGAGCAAACACAGTGTATATATTTTAACAGGCTATGGTCCATTTAGAGGAACATTATACAAAAGAGGATTAATAGAAGAAAAGATATGCCCATTATGTGAAGAAAAAGAGGAAACCATTGAACATATTCTTTATGACTGCGTGTCTTATGAAAATATAAGATACCCTGAATTAAGAACAACAAGAACAAATAAAGAAAAGTTAATAGAAAGTAAATCTAACTTTGAAAAGTTCTCGCAATATGTTAAAGATTTATTTGATGTCAGAGAAGCTTACCTTATTAATTAGTAGAAACTGGGTCCGCCTCCACGCGGCTAGGGACGGGAACGGCAGAAATCTGCTGGCTAAGAGACCCTGAAAACCTGAAAAAAAAAAAGAAAAAAAAGAAAGAAAGAAATATTAAATAAAAGTTGAGAAATTTAAAACTCAAAATTTAAAATATACAATTTAAAAACTCGGAAAGTAGAAACTAAATTTACATTATCAAATCAATAGTACTAAATTACGAGTCTAGAATTAAGATTAAATTTGGGAAATATATACAGCACAAATCATAAGTTTATATTGTTCCTTTTATTATGTAAAATATAATTTAACACAGAATCAAATCCAAAAGATAAAATAAATAGTTTTATTTTAACATGCGTTAGGTTCCAAGGTGGCAATGAGTGAAAGCTCGATAGCCACACAAGTTTCGGAATTAAATGAAAAAAAAAAAAAAATGTCCCTATCTACTAGTACCTACCTGACCGCCGAAGGGGACGGACGTGTTTCGACCCGCTCCGCCGCTACCTGAGTCGTGACCGTGGGAAGTGACGCGATCGTGGATTTACCGAGGATTTCTAGCATTTAATGCTCAGAGTTCGTGGAGTTTCGCGAGTCAAATCACGTGCTAGTAGTGTTTTCTTCGCCTGTGTGTTTACTGTGTGCCGATCGTAACGGGAATTTTTCAGAAACTTTTTAAGATCTGCGATTTTCGTGTCCGTGGTTCGGCCGTGCGGGTCTCCGCTTGATATCTCTGCTTTCGAGCGAGATACACGTGTGTGCCTGCGGCAGTGAGCTCAGGGCGAGGAGACGAATAAGAGGAGCTTTTCGCCATCCAGTTTGGACGAAAATTGCGATAGTTAGGATAGATTTAGGATCCGAAAGTAAACGACGCCGACGCGCGGCCATCTTGGGTCGACCCAAGCATCGGCCACGTCAGCGCCAATTTCGGACGAAAGCATTCTGTTCTGTAGTGTGCTTGGATTTTGTAATATCAATTATAAGAGTGCGTGGATTGAGTGCTTGCTGGGTGGAAGTGCGACGGGATAAATATTGTAAATCCCAGAGAGAGAAGAAAGCGGGCTTTGACGGAGGTTTTCCACTTCGGTGTGAGAAATCCACAAACGCCCAGAGTAGAAATAGGAACGAATTATATGCCGCCGAGAGCGACCAAAATGAACCAGTAATAAGAGAGATACGGTACTTTTCTGTTTTAGGAGTAGCATCCAGGGCGTCGGCGCCGAACGGTGGGAAAACCCAAGCGGGTGACGTCACCGCCGC
>CAUIJW010000256.1:0-208000 GCA_960531205.1 Andrena bicolor | reverse complement strand
TTGTACAACCGTCTTCTATATCTAGACTAACGAGATCCGTCTGTACAACCGTCTTCAATATCTAGACTAACGAGAACCGTCTGTACAACCGTCTTCTATATCTAGACTAACGAGATCCGTCGTTGTACAACCGTCTTCTATATCTCCACTAACGAGATCTCTCGTTGTACAACCGTCTTCTATATCTAGACTAACGAGATCCGTCGTTGTAGAACCGTCTTCTATATCTCGACTAACGAGATCTCTCGTTGTACAACCGTCTTCTATATCTAGACTAACGAGATACGTCGTTGGACAAACGTCTTCAATATCTAGACTAACGAGATCCGTCTGTACAACCGTCTTCTATATCTAGACTAACGAGATCCGTCGTTGTACATCCGTCTTCTATATCTAGACTAACGAGATCCGTCGTTGTACAACCGTCTTCTATATCTTGACTAACGAGATCCGTCTGTACAACCGTCTTCTATATCTAGACTAACGAGATCCGTCTGTACAACCGTTTTCTATATCTAGACTACCGAGATCCGTTGTTGTACAACCGTCTTCTATATCTAGATTAACGAGATCTCTCGTTGTGCAACCGTCTTCTATATCTAGACTAACATGATCCGTCCGTACAACCGTCTTCTATATCTAGACTAACGAGATCCGTCGTTGTACACCCGTCTTCTATATCTCCACTAACGAGATCTCTCGTTGTACAACCGTCTTCAATATCTAGACTAACGAGATCCGTCTGTACAACCGTCTTCTATATCTAGACTAACGAGATCCGTCGTTGTACAACCGTCTTCTATATCTCCACTAACGAGATCTCTCGTTGTACAACCGTCTTCTATATCTAGACTAACGAGATCCGTCGTTGTACAACCGTCTTCTATATCTCGACTAACGAGATCTCTCGTTGTACAACCGTCTTCTATATCTAGACTAACGAGATCCGTCGTTGTACAACCGTCTTCTATATCTCGACTAACGAGATCTATCGTTGTACAACCGTCTTCTATATCTAGACTAACGAGATACGTCGTTGGACAAACGTCTTCAATATCTAGACTAACGAGAGATACGTCTGTACAACCGTTTTCTATATCTAGACTAACGAGATCCGTCTGTACAACCGTCTTCTATATCTAGACTAACGAGATCCGTCTGTACAACCGTCTTCTATATCTAGACTAACGAGATCCGTCGTTGTACAATCGTCTTCTATATTTAGACTTACGAGATCCGTCGTTGTACAACCGTCTTCTATATCTAGACTAACGAGATCCGTCTGTACAACCGTCTTCTATATCTAGACTAACGAGATCCATCTGTACAACCGTTTTCTATATCTAGACTACCGAGATCCGTCGTTGTACAACCGTCTTCTATATCTAGACTAACGAGATCTCTCGTTGTGCAACCGTCTTCTATATCTAGACTAACGAGATCCGTCTGTACAACCGTCTTCAATATCTAGACTAACGAGATCCGTCTGAACACACCTCTTTTATATCAAGACTAACGAGATCCGTCTGTACAACCGTCTTTTATATCTAGACTAACGAGATCCGTCGTTGGACAAACGTCTTCTATATCTAGACTAACGAGATCCGTCGTTGTACAACCGTCTTCTATATCTCGACTAACGAGAGATACGTCTGTACAACCGTTTTCTATATCTAGACTAACGAGATCCGTCTGTACAACCGTCATCTATATCTAGACTAACGAGATCCGTCTGTACAACCGTCTTCTATATCTAGACTAACGAGATCCGTCGTTGTACAATCGTCTTCTATATCTAGACTAACGAGATCCGTCGTTGGACAAACGTCTTCAATATCTAGACGAACGAGATCCGTCTGTACAACTGTCTTCTATATCTAGACTAACGAGATCCGTCGTTGTACAACCGTCTTCTATATCTAGACTAACGAGATCCGTCGTTGTACAACCGTTTTCTATATCTAGACTAACGAGATCCGTCGTTGTACAACCGTCTTCTATATCTAGACTAACGAGATCCGTCGTTGTACAACCGTCTTCTATATCTAGACTAACGAGATCCGTCGTTGTACAACCGTTTTCTATATCTAGACTACCGAGATCCGTCGTTGTACAACCGTCTTCTATATCTAGACTAACGAGATCTCTCGTTGTGCAACCGCCTTCTATATCTAGACTAACGAGATCCGTCTGTACAACCGTCTTCTATATCTAGACTAACGCGATCCGTCGTTGTACAACCGTCTTCTATATCTCGACTAACGAGATCTCTCGTTGTACAACCGTCTTCTATATCTAGACTAACGAGATCCGTCGTTGTACAACCGTCTTCTATATCTCGACTAACGAGATCTATCGTTGTACAACCGTCTTCTATATCTAGACTGACGAGATACGTCGTTGGACAAACGTCTTCAATATCTAGACTAACGAGATCCGTCTGTACAACTGTCTTCTATATCTAGACTAACGAGATCCGTCTGTACAACCGTCTTCTATATCTAGACTAACGAGATCCGTCGTTGTACAACCGTTTTCTATATCTAGACTAACGAGATCCGTCGTTGTACAACCGTCTTCTATATCTAGACTAACGAGATCCGTCGTTGTACAACCGTCTTCTATATCTAGACTAACGAGATCCGTCGTTGTACAACCGTTTTCTATATCTAGACTACCGAGATCCGTCGTTGTACAACCGTCTTCTATATCTAGACTAACGAGATCTCTCGTTGTGCTACCGCCTTCTATATCTAGACTAACGAGATCCGTCTGTACAACCGTCTTCTATATCTAGACTAACGCGATCCGTCGTTGTACAACCGTCTTCTATATCTCGACTAACGAGATCTCTCGTTGTACAACCGTCTTCTATATCTAGAATAACGAGATCCGTCGTTGTACAACCGTCTTCTATATCTCGACTAACGAGATCTATCGTTGTACAACCGTCTTCTATATCTAGACTAACGAGATACGTCGTTGGACAAACGTCTTCAATATCTAGACTAACGAGATCCGTCTGTACAACCGTCTTCTATATCTAGACTAACGAGATCCGTCTGTACAACCGTCTTCTATATCTAGACTAACGAGATCCGTCGTTGTACAACCGTTTTCTATATCTAGACTAACGAGATCCGTCGTTGTACAACCGTCTTCTATATCTAGACTAACGAGATCCGTCGTTGTACAACCGTCTTCTATATCTAGACTAACGAGATCCGTCGTTGTACAACCGTTTTCTATATCTAGACTACCGAGATCCGTCGTTGTACAACCGTCTTCTATATCTAGACTAACGAGATCTCTCGTTGTGCTACCGCCTTCTATATCTAGACTAACGAGATCCGTCTGTACAACCGTCTTCTATATCTCGACTAACGAGATCTCTCGTTGTACAACCGTCTTCTATATCTAGAATAACGAGATCCGTCGTTGTACAACCGTCTTCTATATCTCGACTAACGAGATCTATCGTTGTACAACCGTCTTCTATATCTAGACTAACGAGATACGTCGTTGGACAAACGTCTTCAATATCTAGACTAACGAGATCCGTCTGTACAACCGTCTTCTATATCTAGACTAACGAGATCCGTCTGTGCAACCGTCTTCTATATCTAGACAACGAGATCCGTCGTTGTACAACCGTCTTCTATATCTCGTCTAACGAGATCTCTCGTTGTACAACCGTCTTCTATATCTTGACTAACGAGATCCGTCTGTACAACCGTCTTCTATATCTAGACTAACGAGATCGATCGTTGTAGAACCGTCTTCTATATCTAGACTAACGAGATCCGTCGTTGCACAACCGTCTTCAATATCTGGACTAACGAGATCCGTCTGAACAACCCTCTTCTATATCAAGACTAACGAGATCCGTCTGTACAACCGTCTTCTATATCTAGACTAACGAGAACCGTCGTTGGACAAACGTTTTCAATATCTAGACTAACATGATCCGTCCGTACAACCGTCTTCTATATCTAGACTAACGAGATCCGTCGTTGTACAACCGTCTTCTATATCTCCACTAACGAGATCTCTCGTTGTACAACCGTCTTCTATATCTAGACTAACGAGATCCGTCTGTACAACCGTCTTCAATATCTAGACTAACGAGATCCGTCTGTACAACCGTCTTCTATATCTAGACTAACGAGATCCGTCGTTGTACAACCGTCTTCTATATCTCCACTAACGAGATCTCTCGTTGTACAACCGTCTTCTATATCTAGACTAACGAGATCCGTCGTTGTACAACCGTCTTCTATATCTCGACTAACGAGATCTCTCGTTGTACAACCGTCTTCTATATCTAGACTAACGAGATACGTCGTTGTACAACCGTCTTCTATATCTAGACTAACGAGATCTCTCGTTGTGCAACCGTCTTCTATATCTAGACTAACGAGATCCGTCTGTACAACCGTCTTCAATATCTAGACTAACGAGATCCGTCTGTACAACCGTCTTCTATATCTAGACTAACGAGATCCGTCGTTGTACAACCGTCTTCTATATCTCCACTAACGAGATCTCTCGTTGTACAACCGTCTTCTATATCTAGACTAACGAGATCCGTCGTTGTAGAACCGTCTTCTATATCTCGACTAACGAGATCTCTCGTTGTACAACCGTCTTCTATATCTAGACTAACGAGATACGTCGTTGGACAAACGTCTTCAATATCTAGACTAACGAGATCCGTCTGTACAACCGTCTTCTATATCTAGACTAACGAGATCCGTTGTTGTACAACCGTCTTCTATATCTAGACTAACGAGATCCGTCTGTACAACCGTCTTCTATATCTAGACTAACGAGATCCGTCTGTACAACCGTTTTCTATATCTAGACTACCGAGATCCGTTGTTGTACAACCGTCTTCTATATCTAGACTAACGAGATCTCTCGTTGTGCAACCGTCTTCTATATCTAGACTAACGAGATCCGTCTGTACAACCGTCTTCTATATCTAGACTAACGAGATCCGTCGTTCTACAACCGTCTTCTATATCTAGACTAACGATATCCGTCGTTGTACAACCGTCTTCTATATCTAGACTAACGAGATCCGTCTGTACAACCGTCTTCTATATCTAGACTAACGAGATCCGTCGTTGTACAACCGTCTTCTATATCTTGACTAACGAGATCTCTCGTTGTACAACCGTCTTCTATATCTAGGCTAACGAGATCCGTCTGTACAACCGTCTTCTATATCTAGACTAACGAGATCCGTCGTTGTACAACCGTCTTCTATATCTAGACTAACGAGATCCGTCGTTGTACAACCGTCTTCTATATCTTGACTAACGAGATCCGTCTGTACAACCGTCTTCTATATCTCCACTAACGAGATCTCTCGTTGTACAACCGTCTTCTATATCTAGACTAACGAGATCCGTCTGTACAACCGTCTTCAATATCTAGACTAACGAGATCCGTCTGTACAACCGTCTTCTATATCTAGACTAACGAGATCCGTCGTTGTACAACCGTCTTCTATATCTCCACTAACGAGATCTCACGTTGTACAACCGTCTTCTATATCTAGACTAACGAGATACGTCGTTGTACAACCGTCTTCTATATCTAGACTAACGAGATCTCTCGTTGTGCAACCGTCTTCTATATCTAGACTAACGAGATCCGTCTGTACAACCGTCTTCAATATCTAGACTAACGAGATCCGTCTGTACAACCGTCTTCTATATCTAGACTAACGAGATCCGTTGTTGTACAACCGTCTTCTATATCTAGACTAACGAGATCCGTCTGTACAACCGTCTTCTATATCTAGACTAACGAGATCCGTCTGTACAACCGTTTTCTATATCTAGACTACCGAGATCCGTTGTTGTACAACCGTCTTCTATATCTAGACTAACGAGATCTCTCGTTGTGCAACCGTCTTCTATATCTAGACTAACGAGATCCGTCTGTACAACCGTCTTCTATATCTAGACTAACGAGATCCGTCGTTGTACAACCGTCTTCTATATCTAGACTAACGAGATCCGTCGTTGTACAACCGTCTTCTATATCTAGACTAACGAGATCCGTCGTTGTACAACCGTTTTCTATATCTAGACTACCGAGATCCGTCGTTGTACAACCGTCTTCTATATCTAGACTAACGAGATCTCTCGTTGTGCAACCGCCTTCTATATCTAGACTAACGAGATCCGTCTGTACAACCGTCTTCTATATCTAGACTAACGCGATCCGTCGTTGTACAACCGTCTTCTATATCTCGACTAACGAGATCTCTCGTTGTACAACCGTCTTCTATATCTAGACTAACGAGATCCGTCGTTGTACAACCGTCTTCTATATCTCGACTAACGAGATCTATCGTTGTACAACCGTCTTCTATATCTAGACTAACGAGATACGTCGTTGGACAAACGTCTTCAATATCTAGACTAACGAGAGATACGTCTGTACAACCGTTTTCTATATCTAGACTAACGAGATCCGTCTGTACAACCGTCTTCTATATCTAGACTAACGAGATCCGTCTGTACAACCGTCTTCTATATCTAGACTAACGAGATCCGTCGTTGTACAATCGTCTTCTATATTTAGACTTACGAGATCCGTCGTTGTACAACCGTCTTCTATATCTAGACTAACGAGATCCGTCTGTACAACCGTCTTCTATATCTAGACTAACGAGATCCATCTGTACAACCGTTTTCTATATCTAGACTACCGAGATCCGTCGTTGTACAACCGTCTTCTATATCTAGACTAACGAGATCTCTCGTTGTGCAACCGTCTTCTATATCTAGACTAACGAGATCCGTCTGTACAACCGTCTTCAATATCTAGACTAACGAGATCCGTCTGAACACACCTCTTTTATATCAAGACTAACGAGATCCGTCTGTACAACCGTCTTTTATATCTAGACTAACGAGATCCGTCGTTGGACAAACGTCTTCAATATCTAGACTAACGTGATCCGTCTGTACAACCGTCTTCTATATCTAGACTAACGAGATACGTCGTTGTACAAGCGTCTTCTATATCCAGACTAACGAGATCCGTCGTTGTACAACCGTCATCTATATCTAGACTAACGAGATCCGTCGTTGTACAACCGTCTTCTATATCTAGACTAGCGAGATACGTCGTTGGACAAACGTCTTCAATATCTAGACTAACGAGAGATACGTCTGTACAACCGTTTTCTATATCTAGACTAACGAGATCCGTCTGTACAACCGTCTTCTATATCTAGACTAACGAGATCCGTCTGTACAACCGTCTTCTATATCTAGACTAACGAGATCCGTCGTTGTACAATCGTCTTCTATATCTAGACTAACGAGATCCGTCGTTGTACAACCGTCTTCTATAACTAGACTAACGAGATCCGTCGTTGTACAACCGTCTTCTATATCTAGACTAACGAGATCCGTCTGTACAACCGTTTTCTATATCTAGACTACCGAGATCCGTCGTTGTACAACCGTTTTCTATATCTAGACTAACGAGATCCGTCGTTGTACAACCGTCTTCTATATCTAGACTAACGAGATCCGTCGTTGTACAACCGTCTTCTATATCTATACTAGAGAGATCCGTCTGTACAACCGTCTTCTATATCTAGACTAACGAGATCCGTCTGTACAACCGTCTTCTATATCCAGACTAACGAGATCCGTCGCTGTACAACCGTCTTCTATATCTAGACTAACGAGATCTCTCGTTGTGCAACCGTCTTCTATATCTAGACTAACGAGATCCGTCTGTACAACCGTCTTCTATATCTAGACTAACGAGATCCGTCGTTGTACAACCGTCTTCTATGTCTAGACTAACGATATCCGTCGTTGTACAACCGTCTTCTATATCTAGACTAACGAGATCCGTCTGTACAACCGTCTTCTATATCTAGACTAACGATATCCGTCGTTGTACAACCGTCTTCTATATCTCGACTAACGAGATCTCTCGTTGTACAACCGTCTTCTATATCTAGGCTAACGAGATCCGTCTGTACAACCGTCTTCTATATCTAGACTAACGAGATCCGTCGTTGTACAACCGTCTTCTATATCTAGACTAACGAGATCCGTCATTGGACAAACGTCTTCAATATCTAGACTAACGTGATCCGTCTGTACAACCGTCTTCTATATCTAGACTAACGAGATACGTCGTTGTACAAGCGTCTTCTATATCCAGACTAACGAGATCCGTCGTTGTACAACCGTCATCTATATCTAGACTAACGAGATCCGTCGTTGTACAACCGTCTTCTATGTCTAGACTAGCGAGATACGTCGTTGGACAAACGTCTTCAATATCTAGACTAACGAGAGATACGTCTGTACAACCGTTTTCTATATCTAGACTAACGAGATCCGTCTGTACAACCGTCTTCTATATCTAGACTAACGAGATCCGTCGTTGTACAATCGTCTTCTATATCTAGACTAACGAGATCCGTCGTTGTACAATCGTCTTCTATATCTAGACTAACGAGATCCGTCGTTGTACAACCGTCTTCTATATCTAGACTAACGAGATCCGTCTGTACAACCGTCTTCTATATCTAGACTAACGAGATCCATCTGTACAACCGTTTTCTATATCTAGACTACCGAGATCCGTCGTTGTACAACCGTCTTCTATATCTAGACTAACGAGATCTCTCGTTGTGCAACCGTCTTCTATATCTAGACTAACGAGATCCGTCTGTACAACCGTCTTCAATATCTAGACTAACGAGATCCGTCTGAACAACCCTCTTTTATATCAAGACTAACGAGATCCGTCTGTACAACCGTCTTCTATATCTAGACTAACGAGATCCGTCGTTGGACAAACGTCTTCAATATCTAGACTAACGTGATCCGTCTGTACAACCGTCTTCTATATCTAGACTAACGAGATACGTCGTTGTACAAGCGTCTTCTATATCCAGACTAACGAGATCCGTCGTTGTACAACCGTCATCTATATCTAGACTAACGAGATCCGCCGTTGTACAACCGTCTTCTATATCTAGACTAGCGAGATATGTCGTTGGACAAACGTCTTCAATATCTAGACTAACGAGAGATACGTCTGTACAACCGTTTTCTATATCTAGACTAACGAGATCTCTCGTTGTGCAACCGTCTTCTATATCTAGACTAACGAGATCCGTCTGTACAACCGTCTTCAATATCTAGACTAACGAGATCCGTCTGAACAACCCTCTTTTATATCAAGACTAACGAGATACGTCTGTACAACCGTTTTCTATATCTAGACTAACGAGATCCGTCTGTACAACCGTCTTCTATATCTAGACTAACGAGATCCGTCGTTGTACAATCGTCTTCTATATCTAGACTAACGAGATACGTCGTTGGATAAACGTCTTCAATATCTAGACCAACGAGATCCGTCTGTACAACTGTCTTCTATATCTAGACTAACGAGATCCGTCTGTACAACCGTCTTCTATATCTAGACTAACGAGATCCGTCGTTGTTCAACCGTTTTCTATATCTAGACTAACGAGATCCGTCGTTGTACAACCGTCTTCTATATCTAGACTAACGAGATCCGTCGTTGTACAACCGTCTTCTATATCTAGACTAACGAGATCCGTCGTTGTACAACCGTCTTCTATATCTAGACTAACGAGATACGTCGTTGGACAAACGTCTTCAATATCTAGACTAACGAGATCCGTCTGTACAACCGTTTTCTATATCTAGACTACCGAGATCCGTCGTTGTACAACCGTCTTCTATATCTAGACTAACGAGATCTCTCGTTGTGCAACCGCCTTCTATATCTAGACTAACGAGATCCGTCGTTGTACAACCGTCTTCTATATCCAGACTAACGTGATCCGTCTGTACAACCGTCTTCTATATCTAGACTAACGAGATACGTCGTTGTACAAGCGTCTTCTATATCCAGACTAACGAGATCCGTCGTTGTACAACCGTCATCTATATCTAGACTAACGAGATCCGTCGTTGTACAACCGTCTTCTATGTCTAGACTAGCGAGATACGTCGTTGGACAAACGTCATCAATATCTAGACTAACGAGAGATACGTCTGTACAACCGTTTTCTATATCTAGACTAACGGGATCCGTCTGTACAACCGTCTTCTATATCTAGACTAACGAGATCCGTCGTTGTACAATCGTCTTCTATATCTAGACTAACGAGATCCGTCGTTGTACAACCGTCTTCTATAACTAGACTAACGAGATCCGTCGTTGTACAACCGTCTTCTATATCTAGACTAACGAGATCCGTCGTTGTTCAACCGTCTTCTATATCTCGACTAACGAGATCTATCGTTGTACAACCGTCTTCTATATCTAGACTAACGAGATACGTCGTTGGATAAACGTCTTCAATATCTAGACCAACGAGATCCGTCTGTACAACTGTCTTCTATATCTAGACTAACGAGATCCGTCTGTACAACCGTCTTCTATATCTAGACTAACGAGATCCGTCGTTGTACAACCGTTTTCTATATCTAGACTAACGAGATCCGTCGTTGTACAACCGTCTTCTATATCTAGACTAACGAGATCCGTCGTTGTACAACCGTCTTCTATATCTAGACTAACGAGATCCGTCGTTGTACAACCGTCTTCTATATCTAGACTAACGAGATACGTCGTTGGACAAACGTCTTCAATATCTAGACTAACGAGATCCGTCTGTACAACCGTTTTCTATATCTCGACTACCGAGATCCGTCGTTGTACAACCGTCTTCTATATCTAGACTAACGAGATCTCTCGTTGTGCAACCGCCTTCTATATCTAGACTAACGAGATCCGTCTGTACAACCGTCTTCTATATCTAGACTAACGAGATCCGTCGTTGTACAACGGTCTTCTATATCTCGACTAACGAGATCTCTCGTTGTACAACCGTCTTCTATATCTAGACTAACGAGATCCGTCGTTGTACAACCGTCTTCTATATCTAGACTAACGAGATCCGTCGTTGTACAACCGTCTTCTATATCTCGACTAACGAGATCTCTCGTTGTACAACCGTCTTCTATATCTAGACTAACGAGATACGTCGTTGGACAAAAGTCTTTAATATCTAGACTAACGAGATCCGTGTGTACAACCGTCTTCTATATCTAGACTAACGAGATCCGTCGTTGTACAACCGTCTTCTATATCTATACTAAAGAGATCCGTCTGTACAACCGTCTTCTATATCTAGACTAACGAGATCCGTCTGTACAACCGTCTTCTATATCTAGACTAACGAGATCCGTCGTTATACAACCGTCTTCTATATCTCGACTAACGAGATCTCTCGTTGTACAACCGTCTTCTATATCTAGACTAACGAGATACGTCGTTGGACAAACGTCTTTAATATCTAGACTAACGAGATCCGTCTGTACAACCGTCTTCTATATCTATACTAAAGAGATCCGTCTGTACAACCGTCTTCTATATCTAGACTAACGAGATCCGTCTGTACAACCGTCTTCTATATCTAGACTAACGAGATCCGTCGTTGTGCAACCGTCTTCTATATCTAGACTAACGAGATCCGTCTGTACAACCGTCTTCAATATCTAGACTAACGAGATCCGTCTGAACAACCCTCTTTTATATCAAGACTAACGAGATCCGTCTGTACAACCGTCTTCTATATCTAGACTAACGAGATCCGTCGTTGGACAAACGTCTTCAATATCTAGACTAACGTGATCCGTCTGTACAACCGTCTTCTATATCTAGACTAACGAGATACGTCGTTGTACAAGCGTCTTCTATATCCAGACTAACGAGATCCGTCGTTGTACAACCGTCATCTATATCTAGACTAACGAGATCCGTCGTTGTACAACCGTCTTCTATATCTAGACTAGCGAGATACGTCGTTGGACAAACGTCTTCAATATCTAGACTAACGAGAGATACGTCTGTACAACCGTTTTCTATATCTAGACTAACGAGATCTCTCGTTGTGCAACCGTCTTCTATATCTAGACTAACGAGTTCCGTCTGTACAACCGTCTTCAATATCTAGACTAACGAGATCCGTCTGAACAACCCTCTTTTATATCAAGACTAACGAGATACGTCTGTACAACCGTTTTCTATATCTAGACTAACGAGATCCGTCTGTACAACCGTCTTCTATATCTAGACTAACGAGATCCGTCGTTGTACAATCGTCTTCTATATCTAGACTAACGAGATACGTCGTTGGATAAACGTCTTCAATATCTAGACCAACGAGATCCGTCTGTACAACTGTCTTCTATATCTAGACTAACGAGATCCGTCTGTACAACCGTCTTCTATATCTAGACTAACGAGATCCGTCGTTGTACAACCGTTTTCTATATCTAGACTAACGAGATCCGTCGTTGTACAACCGTCTTCTATATCTAGACTAACGAGATACGTCGTTGGACAAACGTCTTCAATATCTAGACTAACGAGATCCGTCTGTACAACCGTTTTCTATATCTAGACTACCGAGATCCGTCGTTGTACAACCGTCTTCTATATCTAGACTAACGAGATCTCTCGTTGTGCAACCGCCTTCTATATCTAGACTAACGAGATCCGTCGTTGTACAACCGTCTTCTATATCTATACTAAAGAGATCCGTCTGTACAACCGTCTTCTATATCTAGACTAACGAGATCCGTCTGTACAACCGTCTTCTATATCTAGACTAACGAGATCCGTCGTTGTACAACCGTCTTCTATATCCAGACTAACGTGATCCGTCTGTACAACCGTCTTCTATATCTAGACTAACGAGATACGTCGTTGTACAAGCGTCTTCTATATCCAGACTAACGAGATCCGTCGTTGTACAACCGTCATCTATATCTAGACTAACGAGATCCGTCGTTGTACAACCGTCTTCTATGTCTAGACTAGCGAGATACGTCGTTGGACAAACGTCATCAATATCTAGACTAACGAGAGATACGTCTGTACAACCGTTTTCTATATCTAGACTAACGGGATCCGTCTGTACAACCGTCTTCTATATCTAGACTAACGAGATCCGTCGTTGTACAATCGTCTTCTATATCTAGACTAACGAGATCCGTCGTTGTACAACCGTCTTCTATAACTAGACTAACGAGATCCGTCGTTGTACAACCGTCTTCTATATCTAGACTAACGAGATCCGTCGTTGTTCAACCGTCTTCTATATCTCGACTAACGAGATCTATCGTTGTACAACCGTCTTCTATATCTAGACTAACGAGATCCGTCTGTACAACCGTCTTCTATATCTAGACTAACGAGATCCGTCGTTGTACAACCGTTTTCTATATCTAGACTAACGAGATCCGTCGTTGTACAACCGTCTTCTATATCTAGACTAACGAGATCCGTCGTTGTACAACCGTCTTCTATATCTAGACTAACGAGATCCGTCGTTGTACAACCGTCTTCTATATCTAGACTAACGAGATACGTCGTTGGACAAACGTCTTCAATATCTAGACTAACGAGATCCGTCTGTACAACCGTTTTCTATATCTCGACTACCGAGATCCGTCGTTGTACAACCGTCTTCTATATCTAGACTAACGAGATCTCTCGTTGTGCAACCGCCTTCTATATCTAGACTAACGAGATCCGTCTGTACAACCGTCTTCTATATCTAGACTAACGAGATCCGTCGTTGTACAACGGTCTTCTATATCTCGACTAACGAGATCTCTCGTTGTACAACCGTCTTCTATATCTAGACTAACGAGATCCGTCGTTGTACAACCGTCTTCTATATCTAGACTAACGAGATCCGTCGTTGTACAACCGTCTTCTATATCTCGACTAACGAGATCTCTCGTTGTACAACCGTCTTCTATATCTAGACTAACGAGATACGTCGTTGGACAAAAGTCTTTAATATCTAGACTAACGAGATCCGTGTGTACAACCGTCTTCTATATCTAGACTAACGAGATCCGTCGTTGTACAACCGTCTTCTATATCTATACTAAAGAGATCCGTCTGTACAACCGTCTTCTATATCTAGACTAACGAGATCCGTCTGTACAACCGTCTTCTATATCTAGACTAACGAGATCCGTCGTTATACAACCGTCTTCTATATCTCGACTAACGAGATCTCTCGTTGTACAACCGTCTTCTATATCTAGACTAACGAGATACGTCGTTGGACAAACGTCTTTAATATCTAGACTAACGAGATCCGTCTGTACAACCGTCTTCTATATCTATACTAAAGAGATCCGTCTGTACAACCGTCTTCTATATCTAGACTAACGAGATCCGTCTGTACAACCGTCTTCTATATCTAGACTAACGAGATCCGTCGTTGTACAACCGTCTTCTATATCCAGACTAACGAGATCCGTCGTTGTACAACCGTCTTCTATATCTAGGCTAACGAGATCCGTCTGTACAACCGTCTTCTATATCTAGACTAACGAGATCCGTCTGTACAACCGTTTTCTATATCTAGACTACCTAGATCCGTCGTTGTACAACCGTCTTCTATATCTAGACTAGCGAGATACGTCGTTGGACAAACGTCTTCAATATCTAGACTAACGAGATCCGTCTGTACAACTGTCTTCTATATCTAGACTAACGAGATCCGTCTGTACAACCGTCTTCTATATCTAGACTAACGAGATCCGTCGTTGTACAACCGTTTTCTATATCTAGACTAACGAGATCCGTCGTTGTACAACCGTCTTCTATATCTAGACTAACGAGATCCGTCGTTGTAAAACCGTCTTCTATATCTAGACTAACGAGATCCGTCGTTGTACAACCGTCTTCTATATCTAGACTAACGAGATACGTCGTTGGACAAACGTCTTCAATATCTAGACTAACGAGATCCGTCTGTACAACCGTTTTCTATATCTAGACTACCGAGATCCGTCGTTGTACAACCGTCTCCTATATCTAGACTAACCAGATCTCTCGTTGTGCAACCGTCTTCTATATCTAGACTAACGAGATCCGTCTGTACAACCGTCTTCAATATCTAGACTAACGAGATCCGTCTGAACAACCCTCTTTTATATCAACACTAACGAGATCCGTCTGTACAACCGTCTTCTATATCTAGACTAACGAGATCCGTCTGTACAACCGTCTTCTATATCTAGACTAACGAGATCCGTCGTTGTACAATCGTCTTCTATATCTAGACTAACGAGATCCGTCGTTGTACAACCGTCTTCTATAACTAGACTAACGAGATCCGTCGTTGTACAACCGTCTTCTATATCTATACTAAAGAGATCCGTCGTTGTACAACCGTCTTCTATATCTAGACTAGCGAGATACGTCGTTGGACAAACGTCTTCAATATCTAGACTATCGAGAGATACGTCTGTACAACCGTTTTCTATATCTAGACTAACGAGATCTCTCGTTGTGCAACCGTCTTCTATATCTAGACTAACGAGATCCGTCTGTACAACCGTCTTCAATATCTAGACTAACGAGATCCGTCTGAACAACCCTCTTTTATATCAAGACTAACGAGATACGTCTGTACAACCGTTTTCTATATCCAGACTAACGAGATCCGTCTGTACAACCGTCTTCTATATCTAGACTAACGAGATCCGTCGTTGTACAATCGTCTTCTATATCTAGACTAACGAGATCCGTCGTTGTACAACCGTCTTCTATAACTAGACTAACGAGATCCGTCGTTGTACAACCGTCTTCTATATCTAGACTAACGAGATCCGTCGTTGTTCAACCGTCTTCTATATCTCGACTAACGAGATCTATCGTTGTACAACCGTCTTCTATATCTAGACTAACGAGATACGTCGTTGGATAAACGTCTTCAATATCTAGACCAACGAGATCCGTCTGTACAACTGTCTTCTATATCTAGACTAACGAGATCCGTCTGTACAACCGTCTTCTATATCTAGACTAACGAGATCCGTCGTTGTACAACCGTTTTCTATATCTAGACTAACGAGATCCGTCGTTGTACAACCGTCTTCTATATCTAGACTAACGAGATCCGTCGTTGTGCAACCGCCTTCTATATCTAGACTAACGAGATCCGTCGTTGTACAACCGTCTTCTATATCTATACTAAAGAGATCCGTCTGTACAACCGTCTTCTATATCTAGACTAACGAGATCCGTCTGTACAACCGTCTTCTATATCTAGACTAACGAGATTCGTCGTTGTACAACCGTCTTCTATATCCAGACTAACGTGATCCGTCTGTACAACCGTCTTCTATATCTAGACTAACGAGATACGTCGTTGTACAAGCGTCTTCTATATCCAGACTAACGAGATCCGTCGTTGTACAACCGTCATCTATATCTAGACTAACGAGATCCGTCGTTGTACAACCGTCTTCTATGTCTAGACTAGCGAGATACGTCGTTGGACAAACGTCATCAATATCTAGACTAACGAGAGATACGTCTGTACAACCGTTTTCTATATCTAGACTAACGAGATCCGTCTGTACAACCGTCTTCTATATCTAGACTAACGAGATCCGTCGTTGTACAATCGTCTTCTATATCTAGACTAACGAGATCCGTCGTTGTACAACCGTCTTCTATAACTAGACTAACGAGATCCGTCGTTGTACAACCGTCTTCTATATCTAGACTAACGAGATCCGTCGTTGTTCAACCGTCTTCTATATCTCGACTAACGAGATCTATCGTTGTACAACCGTCTTCTATATCTCGACTAACGAGATACGTCGTTGGATAAACGTCTTCAATATCTAGACCAACCAGATCCGTCTGTACAACTGTCTTCTATATCTAGACTAACGAGATCCGTCTGTACAACCGTCTTCTATATCTAGACTAACGAGATCCGTCGTTGTACAACCGTTTTCTATATCTAGACTAACGAGATCCGTCGTTGTACAACCGTCTTCTATATCTAGACTAACGAGATCCGTCGTTGTACAACCGTCTTCTATATCTAGACTAACGAGATCCGTCGTTGTACAACCGTCTTCTATATCTAGACTAACGAGATACGTCGTTGGACAAACGTCTTCAATATCTAGACTAACGAGATCCGTCTGTACAACCGTTTTCTATATCTAGACTACCGAGATCCGTCGTTGTACAACCGTCTTCTATATCTAGACTAACGAGATCTCTCGTTGTGCAACCGCCTTCTATATCTAGACTAACGAGATCCGTCTGTACAACCGTCTTCTATATCTAGACTAACGAGATCCGTCGTTATACAACGGTCTTCTATATCTAGACTAACGAGATCCGTCTGTACAACCGTCTTCTATATCTAGACTAACGAGATCCGTCGTTGTACAACCGTCTTCTATAACTAGACTAACGAGATCCGTCGTTGTACAACCGTCTTCTATATCTAGACTAACGAGATCCGTCGTTGTTCAACCGTCATCTATATCTAGACTAACGAGATCCGTCGTTGTACAACCGTCTTCTATGTCTAGACTAGCGAGATACGTCGTTGGACAAACGTCATCAATATCTAGACTAACGAGAGATACGTCTGTACAACCGTTTTCTATATCTAGACTAACGGGATCCGTCTGTACAACCGTCTTCTATATCTAGACTAACGAGATCCGTCGTTGTACAATCGTCTTCTATATCTAGACTAGCGAGATACGTCGTTGGACAAACGTCTTCAATATCTAGACTAACGAGATCCGTCTGTACAACTGTCTTCTATATCTAGACTAACGAGATCCGTCTGTACAACCGTCTTCTATATCTAGACTAACGAGATCCGTCGTTGTACAACCGTTTTCTATATCTAGACTAACGAGATCCGTCGTTGTACAACCGTCTTCTATATCTAGACTAACGAGATCCGTCGTTGTACAACCGTCTTCTATATCCAGACTAACGTGATCCGTCTGTACAACCGTCTTCTATATCTAGACTAACGAGATACGTCGTTGTACAAGCGTCTTCTATATCCAGACTAACGAGATCCGTCGTTGTACAACCGTCATCTATATCTAGACTAACGAGATCCGTCGTTGTACAACCGTCTTCTATGTCTAGACTAGCGAGATACGTCGTTGGACAAACGTCATCAATATCTAGACTAACGAGAGATACGTCTGTACAACCGTTTTCTATATCTAGACTAACGGGATCCGTCTGTACAACCGTCTTCTATATCTAGACTAACGAGATCCGTCGTTGTACAATCGTCTTCTATATCTAGACTAACGAGATCCGTCGTTGTACAACCGTCTTCTATAACTAGACTAACGAGATCCGTCGTTGTACAACCGTCTTCTATATCTAGACTAACGAGATCCGTCGTTGTTCAACCGTCTTCTATATCTCGACTAACGAGATCTATCGTTGTACAACCGTCTTCTATATCTAGACTAACGAGATACGTCGTTGGATAAACGTCTTCAATATCTAGACCAACGAGATCCGTCTGTACAACTGTCTTCTATATCTAGACTAACGAGATCCGTCTGTACAACCGTCTTCTATATCTAGACTAACGAGATCCGTCGTTGTACAACCGTTTTCTATATCTAGACTAACGAGATCCGTCGTTGTACAACCGTCTTCTATATCTAGACTAACGAGATCCGTCGTTGTACAACCGTCTTCTATATCTAGACTAACGAGATCCGTCGTTGTACAACCGTCTTCTATATCTAGACTAACGAGATACGTCGTTGGACAAACGTCTTCAATATCTAGACTAACGAGATCCGTCTGTACAACCGTTTTCTATATCTCGACTACCGAGATCCGTCGTTGTACAACCGTCTTCTATATCTAGACTAACGAGATCTCTCGTTGTGCAACCGCCTTCTATATCTAGACTAACGAGATCCGTCTGTACAACCGTCTTCTATATCTAGACTAACGAGATCCGTCGTTGTACAACGGTCTTCTATATCTCGACTAACGAGATCTCTCGTTGTACAACCGTCTTCTATATCTAGACTAACGAGATCCGTCGTTGTACAACCGTCTTCTATATCTAGACTAACGAGATCCGTCGTTGTACAACCGTCTTCTATATCTCGACTAACGAGATCTCTCGTTGTACAACCGTCTTCTATATCTAGACTAACGAGATACGTCGTTGGACAAAAGTCTTTAATATCTAGACTAACGAGATCCGTGTGTACAACCGTCTTCTATATCTAGACTAACGAGATCCGTCGTTGTACAACCGTCTTCTATATCTATACTAAAGAGATCCGTCTGTACAACCGTCTTCTATATCTAGACTAACGAGATCCGTCTGTACAACCGTCTTCTATATCTAGACTAACGAGATCCGTCGTTATACAACCGTCTTCTATATCTCGACTAACGAGATCTCTCGTTGTACAACCGTCTTCTATATCTAGACTAACGAGATACGTCGTTGGACAAACGTCTTTAATATCTAGACTAACGAGATCCGTCTGTACAACCGTCTTCTATATCTATACTAAAGAGATCCGTCTGTACAACCGTCTTCTATATCTAGACTAACGAGATCCGTCTGTACAACCGTCTTCTATATCTAGACTAACGAGATCCGTCGTTGTACAACCGTCTTCTATATCCAGACTAACGAGATCCGTCGTTGTACAACCGTCTTCTATATCTAGGCTAACGAGATCCGTCTGTACAACCGTCTTCTATATCTAGACTAACGAGATCCGTCTGTACAACCGTTTTCTATATCTAGACTACCTAGATCCGTCGTTGTACAACCGTCTTCTATATCTAGACTAGCGAGATACGTCGTTGGACAAACGTCTTCAATATCTAGACTAACGAGATCCGTCTGTACAACTGTCTTCTATATCTAGACTAACGAGATCCGTCTGTACAACCGTCTTCTATATCTAGACTAACGAGATCCGTCGTTGTACAACCGTTTTCTATATCTAGACTAACGAGATCCGTCGTTGTACAACCGTCTTCTATATCTAGACTAACGAGATCCGTCGTTGTAAAACCGTCTTCTATATCTAGACTAACGAGATCCGTCGTTGTACAACCGTCTTCTATATCTAGACTAACGAGATACGTCGTTGGACAAACGTCTTCAATATCTAGACTAACGAGATCCGTCTGTACAACCGTTTTCTATATCTAGACTACCGAGATCCGTCGTTGTACAACCGTCTCCTATATCTAGACTAACCAGATCTCTCGTTGTGCAACCGTCTTCTATATCTAGACTAACGAGATCCGTCTGTACAACCGTCTTCAATATCTAGACTAACGAGATCCGTCTGAACAACCCTCTTTTATATCAACACTAACGAGATCCGTCTGTACAACCGTCTTCTATATCTAGACTAACGAGATCCGTCTGTACAACCGTCTTCTATATCTAGACTAGCGAGATACGTCGTTGGACAAACGTCTTCAATATCTAGACTATCGAGAGATACGTCTGTACAACCGTTTTCTATATCTAGACTAACGAGATCTCTCGTTGTGCAACCGTCTTCTATATCTAGACTAACGAGATCCGTCTGTACAACCGTCTTCAATATCTAGACTAACGAGATCCGTCTGAACAACCCTCTTTTATATCAAGACTAACGAGATACGTCTGTACAACCGTTTTCTATATCCAGACTAACGAGATCCGTCTGTACAACCGTCTTCTATATCTAGACTAACGAGATCCGTCGTTGTACAATCGTCTTCTATATCTAGACTAACGAGATCCGTCGTTGTACAACCGTCTTCTATAACTAGACTAACGAGATCCGTCGTTGTACAACCGTCTTCTATATCTAGACTAACGAGATCCGTCGTTGTTCAACCGTCATCTATATCTCGACTAACGAGATCTATCGTTGTACAACCGTCTTCTATATCTAGACTAACGAGATACGTCGTTGGATAAACGTCTTCAATATCTAGACCAACGAGATCCGTCTGTACAACTGTCTTCTATATCTAGACTAACGAGATCCGTCTGTACAACCGTCTTCTATATCTAGACTAACGAGATCCGTCGTTGTACAACCGTTTTCTATATCTAGACTAACGAGATCCGTCGTTGTACAACCGTCTTCTATATCTAGACTAACGAGATCCGTCGTTGTGCAACCGCCTTCTATATCTAGACTAACGAGATCCGTCGTTGTACAACCGTCTTCTATATCTATACTAAAGAGATCCGTCTGTACAACCGTCTTCTATATCTAGACTAACGAGATCCGTCTGTACAACCGTCTTCTATATCTAGACTAACGAGATTCGTCGTTGTACAACCGTCTTCTATATCCAGACTAACGTGATCCGTCTGTACAACCGTCTTCTATATTTAGACTAACGAGATACGTCGTTGTACAAGCGTCTTCTATATCCAGACTAACGAGATCCGTCGTTGTACAACCGTCATCTATATCTAGACTAACGAGATCCGTCGTTGTACAACCGTCTTCTATGTCTAGACTAGCGAGATACGTCGTTGGACAAACGTCATCAATATCTAGACTAACGAGAGATACGTCTGTACAACCGTTTTCTATATCTAGACTAACGAGATCCGTCTGTACAACCGTCTTCTATATCTAGACTAACGAGATCCGTCGTTGTACAATCGTCTTCTATATCTAGACTAACGAGATCCGTCGTTGTACAACCGTCTTCTATAACTAGACTAACGAGATCCGTCGTTGTACAACCGTCTTCTATATCTAGACTAACGAGATCCGTCGTTGTTCAACCGTCTTCTATATCTCGACTAACGAGATCTATCGTTGTACAACCGTCTTCTATACCTCGACTAACGAGATACGTCGTTGGATAAACGTCTTCAATATCTAGACCAACCAGATCCGTCTGTACAACTGTCTTCTATATCTAGACTAACGAGATCCGTCTGTACAACCGTCTTCTATATCTAGACTAACGAGATCCGTCGTTGTACAACCGTTTTCTATATCTAGACTAACGAGATCCGTCGTTGTACAACCGTCTTCTATATCTAGACTAACGAGATCCGTCGTTGTACAACCGTCTTCTATATCTAGACTAACGAGATCCGTCGTTGTACAACCGTCTTCTATATCTAGACTAACGAGATACGTCGTTGGACAAACGTCTTCAATATCTAGACTAACGAGATCCGTCTGTACAACCGTTTTCTATATCTAGACTACCGAGATCCGTCGTTGTACAACCGTCTTCTATATCTAGACTAACGAGATCCGTCTGTACAACCGTCTTCTATATCTAGACTAACGAGATCCGTCGTTGTACAACGGTCTTCTATATCTAGACTAACGAGATCCGTCTGTACAACCGTCTTCTATATCTAGACTAACGAGATCCGTCGTTGTACAATCGTCTTCTATATCTAGACTAACGAGATCCGTCGTTGTACAACCGTCTTCTATAACTAGACTAACGAGATCCGTCGTTGTACAACCGTCTTCTATATCTAGACTAACGAGATCCGTCGTTGTTCAACCGTCTTCTATATCTCGACTAACGAGATCTATCGTTGTACAACCGTCTTCTATATCTCGACTAACGAGATACGTCGTTGGATAAACGTCTTCAATATCTAGACCAACCAGATCCGTCTGTACAACTGTCTTCTATATCTAGACTAACGAGATCCGTCTGTACAACCGTCTTCTATATCTAGACTAACGAGATCCGTCGTTGTACAACCGTTTTCTATATCTAGACTAACGAGATCCGTCTGTACAACCGTCTTCTATATCTAGACTAACGAGATCCGTCGTTGTACAACGGTCTTCTATATCTCGACTAACGAGATCTCTCGTTGTACAACCGTCTTCTATATCTAGACTAACGAGATCCGTCGTTGTACAACCGTCTTCTATATCCAGACTAACGAGATCCGTCGTTGTACAACCGTCTTCTATATCTAGACTAACGAGATCCGTCTGTACAACCGTCTTCTATATCTAGACTAACGAGATCCGTCTGTACAACCGTTTTCTATATCTAGACTACCGAGATCCGTCGTTGTACAACCGTCTTCTATATCTAGACTAACGAGATCTCTCGTTGTGCAACCGTCTTCTATATCTAGACTAACGAGATCCGTCTGTACAACCGTCTTCAATATCTAGACTAACGAGATCCGTCTGTACAACCGTCTTCTATATCTAGACTAACGAGATCTCTCGTTGTGCAACCGTCTTCTATATCTAGACTAACGAGATCCGTCTGTACAACCGTCTTCAATATCTAGACTAACGAGATCCGTCTGAACAACCCTCTTTTTTATCAAGACTAACGAGATCCGTCTGTACAACCGTCTTCTATATCTAGACTAACGAGATCCGTCGTTGGACAAACGTCTTCAATATCTAGACTAACGTGATCCGTCTGTACAACCGTCTTCTATATCTAGACTAACGAGATACGTCGTTGTACAAGCGTCTTCTATATCCAGACTAACGAGATCCGTCGTTGTACAACCGTCATCTATATCTAGACTAACGAGATCCGTCGTTGTACAACCGTCTTCTATATCTAGACTAGCGAGATACGTCGTTGGACAAACGTCTTCAATATCTAGACTATCGAGAGATACGTCTGTACAACCGTTTTCTATATCTAGACTAACGAGATCTCTCGTTGTGCAACCGTCTTCTATATCTAGACTAACGAGATCCGTCTGTACAACCGTCTTCAATATCTAGACTAACGAGATCCGTCTGAACAACCCTCTTTTATATCAAGACTAACGAGATACGTCTGTACAACCGTTTTCTATATCCAGACTAACGAGATCCGTCTGTACAACCGTCTTCTATATCTAGACTAACGAGATCCGTCTGTACAACCGTCTTCTATATCTAGACTAACGAGATCCGTCGTTGTACAACCGTTTTCTATATCTAGACTAACGAGATCCGTCGTTGTACAACCGTCTTCTATATCTAGACTAACGAGATCCGTCTGTACAACCGTCTTCTATATCTAGACTAACGAGATCCGTCTGTACAACCGTTTTCTATATCTAGACTACCGAGATCCGTCGTTGTACAACCGTCTTCTATATCTAGACTAACGAGATCTCTCGTTGTGCAACCGTCTTCTATATCTAGACTAACGAGATCCGTCTGTACAACCGTCTTCAATATCTAGACTAACGAGATCCGTCTGTACAACCGTCTTCTATATCTAGACTAACGAGATCTCTCGTTGTGCAACCGTCTTCTATATCTAGACTAACGAGATCCGTCTGTACAACCGTCTTCAATATCTAGACTAACGAGATCCGTCTGAACAACCCTCTTTTTTATCAAGACTAACGAGATCCGTCTGTACAACCGTCTTCTATATCTAGACTAACGAGATCCGTCGTTGGACAAACGTCTTCAATATCTAGACTAACGTGATCCGTCTGTACAACCGTCTTCTATATCTAGACTAACGAGATACGTCGTTGTACAAGCGTCTTCTATATCCAGACTAACGAGATCCGTCGTTGTACAACCGTCATCTATATCTAGACTAACGAGATCCGTCGTTGTACAACCGTCTTCTATATCTAGACTAGCGAGATACGTCGTTGGACAAACGTCTTCAATATCTAGACTATCGAGAGATACGTCTGTACAACCGTTTTCTATATCTAGACTAACGAGATCTCTCGTTGTGCAACCGTCTTCTATATCTAGACTAACGAGATCCGTCTGTACAACCGTCTTCAATATCTAGACTAACGAGATCCGTCTGAACAACCCTCTTTTATATCAAGACTAACGAGATACGTCTGTACAACCGTTTTCTATATCCAGACTAACGAGATCCGTCTGTACAACCGTCTTCTATATCTAGACTAACGAGATCCGTCTGTACAACCGTCTTCTATATCTAGACTAACGAGATCCGTCGTTGTACAACCGTTTTCTATATCTAGACTAACGAGATCCGTCGTTGTACAACCGTCTTCTATATCTAGACTAACGAGATCCGTCGTTGTACAACCGTCTTCTATATCTAGACTAACGAGATACGTCGTTGGACAAACGTCTTCAATATCTAGACTAACGAGATCCGTCTGTACAACCGTTTTCTATATCTAGACTACCGAGATCCGTCGTTGTACAACCGTCTTCTATATCCAGACTAACGAGATCTCTCGTTGTGCAACCGCCTTCTATATCTAGACTAACGAGATCCGTCGTTGTACAACCGTCTTCTATATCTATACTAAAGAGATCCGTCTGTACAACCGTCTTCTATATCTAGACTAACGAGATCCGTCTGTACAACCGTCTTCTATATCTAGACTAACGAGATTCGTCGTTGTACAACCGTCTTCTATATCCAGACTAACGTGATCCGTCTGTACAACCGTCTTCTATATCTAGACTAACGAGATACGTCGTTGTACAAGCGTCTTCTATATCCAGACTAACGAGATCCGTCGTTGTACAACCGTCATCTATATCTAGACTAACGAGATCCGTCGTTGTACAACCGTCTTCTATGTCTAGACTAGCGAGATACGTCGTTGGACAAACGTCATCAATATCTAGACTAACGAGAGATACGTCTGTACAACCGTTTTCTATATCTAGACTAACGAGATCCGTCTGTACAACCGTCTTCTATATCTAGACTAACGAGATCCGTCGTTGTACAATCGTCTTCTATATCTAGACTAACGAGATCCGTCGTTGTACAACCGTCTTCTATAACTAGACTAACGAGATCCGTCGTTGTACAACCGTCTTCTATATCTAGACTAACGAGATCCGTCGTTGTTCAACCGTCTTCTATATCTCGACTAACGAGATCTATCGTTGTACAACCGTCTTCTATATCTCGACTAACGAGATACGTCGTTGGATAAACGTCTTCAATATCTAGACCAACCAGATCCGTCTGTACAACCGTCTTCTATATCTAGACTAACGAGATCCGTCGTTGTACAACCGTCTTCTATATCTAGACTAACGAGATACGTCGTTGGACAAACGTCTTCAATATCTAGACTAACGAGATCCGTCTGTACAACCGTTTTCTATATCTAGACTACCGAGATCCGTCGTTGTACAACCGTCTTCTATATCTAGACTAACGAGATCTCTCGTTGTGCAACCGCCTTCTATATCTAGACTAACGAGATCCGTCGTTGTACAACCGTCTTCTATATCTATACTAAAGAGATCCGTCTGTACAACCGTCTTCTATATCTAGACTAACGAGATCCGTCTGTACAACCGTCTTCTATATCTAGACTAACGAGATCCGTCGTTGTACAACCGTCTTCTATATCCAGACTAACGTGATCCGTCTGTACAACCGTCTTCTATATCTAGACTAACGAGATACGTCGTTGTACAAGCGTCTTCTATATCCAGACTAACGAGATCCGTCGTTGTACAACCGTCATCTATATCTAGACTAACGAGATCCGTCGTTGTACAACCGTCTTCTATGTCTAGACTAGCGAGATACGTCGTTGGACAAACGTCATCAATATCTAGACTAACGAGAGATACGTCTGTACAACCGTTTTCTATATCTAGACTAACGGGATCCGTCTGTACAACCGTCTTCTATATCTAGACTAACGAGATCCGTCGTTGTACAATCGTCTTCTATATCTAGACTAACGAGATCCGTCGTTGTACAACCGTCTTCTATAACTAGACTAACGAGATCCGTCGTTGTACAACCGTCTTCTATATCTAGACTAACGAGATCCGTCGTTGTACAACCGTTTTCTATATCTAGACTAACGAGATCCGTCGTTGTACAACCGTCTTCTATATCTAGACTAACGAGATCCGTCGTTGTACAACCGTCTTCTATATCTAGACTAACGAGATACGTCGTTGGACAAACGTCTTCAATATCTAGACTAACGAGATCCGTCTGTACAACCGTTTTCTATATCTAGACTACCGAGATCCGTCGTTGTACAACCGTCTTCTATATCCAGACTAACGAGATCTCTCGTTGTGCAACCGCCTTCTATATCTAGACTAACGAGATCCGTCGTTGTACAACCGTCTTCTATATCTATACTAAAGAGATCCGTCTGTACAACCGTCTTCTATATCTAGACTAACGAGATCCGTCTGTACAACCGTCTTCTATATCTAGACTAACGAGATTCGTCGTTGTACAACCGTCTTCTATATCCAGACTAACGTGATCCGTCTGTACAACCGTCTTCTATATCTAGACTAACGAGATACGTCGTTGTACAAGCGTCTTCTATATCCAGACTAACGAGATCCGTCGTTGTACAACCGTCATCTATATCTAGACTAACGAGATCCGTCGTTGTACAACCGTCTTCTATGTCTAGACTAGCGAGATACGTCGTTGGACAAACGTCATCAATATCTAGACTAACGAGAGATACGTCTGTACAACCGTTTTCTATATCTAGACTAACGAGATCCGTCTGTACAACCGTCTTCTATATCTAGACTAACGAGATCCGTCGTTGTACAATCGTCTTCTATATCTAGACTAACGAGATCCGTCGTTGTACAACCGTCTTCTATAACTAGACTAACGAGATCTCTCGTTGTGCAACCGTCTTCTATATCTAGACTAACGAGATCCGTCTGTACAACCGTCTTCTATATCTAGACTAACGAGATCCGTCGTTGTACAACCGTTTTCTATATCTAGACTAACGAGATCCGTCGTTGTACAACCGTCTTCTATATCTAGACTAACGAGATCCGTCTGTACAACCGTCTTCTATATCTAGACTAACGAGATCCGTCTGTACAACCGTTTTCTATATCTAGACTACCGAGATCCGTCGTTGTACAACCGTCTTCTATATCTAGACTAACGAGATCTCTCGTTGTGCAACCGTCTTCTATATCTAGACTAACGAGATCCGTCTGTACAACCGTCTTCAATATCTAGACTAACGAGATCCGTCTGTACAACCGTCTTCTATATCTAGACTAACGAGATCTCTCGTTGTGCAACCGTCTTCTATATCTAGACTAACGAGATCCGTCTGTACAACCGTCTTCAATATCTAGACTAACGAGATCCGTCTGAACAACCCTCTTTTTTATCAAGACTAACGAGATCCGTCTGTACAACCGTCTTCTATATCTAGACTAACGAGATCCGTCGTTGGACAAACGTCTTCAATATCTAGACTAACGTGATCCGTCTGTACAACCGTCTTCTATATCTAGACTAACGAGATACGTCGTTGTACAAGCGTCTTCTATATCCAGACTAACGAGATCCGTCGTTGTACAACCGTCATCTATATCTAGACTAACGAGATCCGTCGTTGTACAACCGTCTTCTATATCTAGACTAGCGAGATACGTCGTTGGACAAACGTCTTCAATATCTAGACTATCGAGAGATACGTCTGTACAACCGTTTTCTATATCTAGACTAACGAGATCCGTCTGTACAACCGTCTTCAATATCTAGACTAACGAGATCCGTCTGAACAACCCTCTTTTATATCAAGACTAACGAGATACGTCTGTACAACCGTCTTCTATATCTATACTAAAGAGATCCGTCTGTACAACCGTCTTCTATATCTAGACTAACGAGATCCGTCTGTACAACCGTCTTCTATATCTAGACTAACGAGATTCGTCGTTGTACAACCGTCTTCTATATCCAGACTAACGTGATCCGTCTGTACAACCGTCTTCTATATCTAGACTAACGAGATACGTCGTTGTACAAGCGTCTTCTATATCCAGACTAACGAGATCCGTCGTTGTACAACCGTCATCTATATCTAGACTAACGAGATCCGTCGTTGTACAACCGTCTTCTATGTCTAGACTAGCGAGATACGTCGTTGGACAAACGTCATCAATATCTAGACTAACGAGAGATACGTCTGTACAACCGTTTTCTATATCTAGACTAACGAGATCCGTCTGTACAACCGTCTTCTATATCTAGACTAACGAGATCCGTCGTTGTACAATCGTCTTCTATATCTAGACTAACGAGATCCGTCGTTGTACAACCGTCTTCTATAACTAGACTAACGAGATCTCTCGTTGTGCAACCGTCTTCTATATCTAGACTAACGAGATCCGTCTGTACAACCGTCTTCTATATCTAGACTAACGAGATCCGTCGTTGTACAACCGTTTTCTATATCTAGACTAACGAGATCCGTCGTTGTACAACCGTCTTCTATATCTAGACTAACGAGATCCGTCTGTACAACCGTCTTCTATATCTAGACTAACGAGATCCGTCTGTACAACCGTTTTCTATATCTAGACTACCGAGATCCGTCGTTGTACAACCGTCTTCTATATCTAGACTAACGAGATCTCTCGTTGTGCAACCGTCTTCTATATCTAGACTAACGAGATCCGTCTGTACAACCGTCTTCAATATCTAGACTAACGAGATCCGTCTGTACAACCGTCTTCTATATCTAGACTAACGAGATCTCTCGTTGTGCAACCGTCTTCTATATCTAGACTAACGAGATCCGTCTGTACAACCGTCTTCAATATCTAGACTAACGAGATCCGTCTGAACAACCCTCTTTTTTATCAAGACTAACGAGATCCGTCTGTACAACCGTCTTCTATATCTAGACTAACGAGATCCGTCGTTGGACAAACGTCTTCAATATCTAGACTAACGTGATCCGTCTGTACAACCGTCTTCTATATCTAGACTAACGAGATACGTCGTTGTACAAGCGTCTTCTATATCCAGACTAACGAGATCCGTCGTTGTACAACCGTCATCTATATCTAGACTAACGAGATCCGTCGTTGTACAACCGTCTTCTATATCTAGACTAGCGAGATACGTCGTTGGACAAACGTCTTCAATATCTAGACTATCGAGAGATACGTCTGTACAACCGTTTTCTATATCTAGACTAACGAGATCTCTCGTTGTGCAACCGTCTTCTATATCTAGACTAACGAGATCCGTCTGTACAACCGTCTTCTATATCTCGACTAACGAGATCTATCGTTGTACAACCGTCTTCTATATCTCGACTAACGAGATACGTCGTTGGATAAACGTCTTCAATATCTAGACCAACCAGATCCGTCTGTACAACTGTCTTCTATATCTAGACTAACGAGATCCGTCTGTACAACCGTCTTCTATATCTAGACTAACGAGATCCGTCGTTGTACAACCGTTTTCTATATCTAGACTAACGAGATCCGTCGTTGTACAACCGTCTTCTATATCTAGACTAACGAGATCCGTCGTTGTACAACCGTCTTCTATATCTAGACTAACGAGATACGTCGTTGGACAAACGTCTTCAATATCTAGACTAACGAGATCCGTCTGTACAACCGTTTTCTATATCTAGACTACCGAGATCCGTCGTTGTACAACCGTCTTCTATATCCAGACTAACGAGATCTCTCGTTGTGCAACCGCCTTCTATATCTAGACTAACGAGATCCGTCGTTGTACAACCGTCTTCTATATCTATACTAAAGAGATCCGTCTGTACAACCGTCTTCTATATCTAGACTAACGAGATCCGTCTGTACAACCGTCTTCTATATCTAGACTAACGAGATTCGTCGTTGTACAACCGTCTTCTATATCCAGACTAACGTGATCCGTCTGTACAACCGTCTTCTATATCTAGACTAACGAGATACGTCGTTGTACAAGCGTCTTCTATATCCAGACTAACGAGATCCGTCGTTGTACAACCGTCATCTATATCTAGACTAACGAGATCCGTCGTTGTACAACCGTCTTCTATGTCTAGACTAGCGAGATACGTCGTTGGACAAACGTCATCAATATCTAGACTAACGAGAGATACGTCTGTACAACCGTTTTCTATATCTAGACTAACGAGATCCGTCTGTACAACCGTCTTCTATATCTAGACTAACGAGATCCGTCGTTGTACAATCGTCTTCTATATCTAGACTAACGAGATCCGTCGTTGTACAACCGTCTTCTATAACTAGACTAACGAGATCCGTCGTTGTACAACCGTCTTCTATATCTAGACTAACGAGATCCGTCGTTGTTCAACCGTCTTCTATATCTCGACTAACGAGATCTATCGTTGTACAACCGTCTTCTATATCTCGACTAACGAGATACGTCGTTGGATAAACGTCTTCAATATCTAGACCAACCAGATCCGTCTGTACAACCGTCTTCTATATCTAGACTAACGAGATCCGTCGTTGTACAACCGTCTTCTATATCTAGACTAACGAGATACGTCGTTGGACAAACGTCTTCAATATCTAGACTAACGAGATCCGTCTGTACAACCGTTTTCTATATCTAGACTACCGAGATCCGTCGTTGTACAACCGTCTTCTATATCTAGACTAACGAGATCTCTCGTTGTGCAACCGCCTTCTATATCTAGACTAACGAGATCCGTCGTTGTACAACCGTCTTCTATATCTATACTAAAGAGATCCGACTGTACAACCGTCTTCTATATCTAGACTAACGAGATCCGTCTGTACAACCGTCTTCTATATCTAGACTAACGAGATCCGTCTGTACAACCGTTTTCTATATCTAGACTACCGAGATCCGTCGTTGTACAACCGTCTTCTATATCCAGACTAACGAGATCTCTCGTTGTGCAACCGCCTTCTATATCTAGACTAACGAGATCCGTCGTTGTACAACCGTCTTCTATATCTATACTAAAGAGATCCGTCTGTACAACCGTCTTCTATATCTAGACTAACGAGATCCGTCTGTACAACCGTCTTCTATATCTAGACTAACGAGATTCGTCGTTGTACAACCGTCTTCTATATCCAGACTAACGTGATCCGTCTGTACAACCGTCTTCTATATCTAGACTAACGAGATACGTCGTTGTACAAGCGTCTTCTATATCCAGACTAACGAGATCCGTCGTTGTACAACCGTCATCTATATCTAGACTAACGAGATCCGTCGTTGTACAACCGTCTTCTATGTCTAGACTAGCGAGATACGTCGTTGGACAAACGTCATCAATATCTAGACTAACGAGAGATACGTCTGTACAACCGTTTTCTATATCTAGACTAACGAGATCCGTCTGTACAACCGTCTTCTATATCTAGACTAACGAGATCCGTCGTTGTACAATCGTCTTCTATATCTAGACTAACGAGATCCGTCGTTGTACAACCGTCTTCTATAACTAGACTAACGAGATCCGTCGTTGTACAACCGTCTTCTATATCTAGACTAACGAGATCCGTCGTTGTTCAACCGTCTTCTATATCTCGACTAACGAGATCTATCGTTGTACAACCGTCTTCTATATCTCGACTAACGAGATACGTCGTTGGATAAACGTCTTCAATATCTAGACCAACCAGATCCGTCTGTACAACCGTCTTCTATATCTAGACTAACGAGATCCGTCGTTGTACAACCGTCTTCTATATCTAGACTAACGAGATACGTCGTTGGACAAACGTCTTCAATATCTAGACTAACGAGATCCGTCTGTACAACCGTTTTCTATATCTAGACTACCGAGATCCGTCGTTGTACAACCGTCTTCTATATCTAGACTAACGAGATCTCTCGTTGTGCAACCGCCTTCTATATCTAGACTAACGAGATCCGTCGTTGTACAACCGTCTTCTATATCTATACTAAAGAGATCCGACTGTACAACCGTCTTCTATATCTAGACTAACGAGATCCGTCTGTACAACCGTCTTCTATATCTAGACTAACGAGATCCGTCGTTGTACAACCGTCTTCTATATCCAGACTAACGTGATCCGTCTGTACAACCGTCTTCTATATCTAGACTAACGAGATACGTCGTTGTACAAGCGTCTTCTATATCCAGACTAACGAGATCCGTCGTTGTACAACCGTCATCTATATCTAGACTAACGAGATCCGTCGTTGTACAACCGTCTTCTATGTCTAGACTAGCGAGATACGTCGTTGGACAAACGTCATCAATATCTAGACTAACGAGAGATACGTCTGTACAACCGTTTTCTATATCTAGACTAACGGGATCCGTCTGTACAACCGTCTTCTATATCTAGACTAACGAGATCCGTCGTTGTACAATCGTCTTCTATATCTAGACTAACGAGATCCGTCGTTGTACAACCGTCTTCTATAACTAGACTAACGAGATCCGTCGTTGTACAACCGTCTTCTATATCTAGACTAACGAGATCCGTCGTTGTACAACCGTTTTCTATATCTAGACTAACGAGATCCGTCGTTGTACAACCGTCTTCTATATCTAGACTAACGAGATCCGTCGTTGTACAACCGTCTTCTATATCTAGACTAACGAGATACGTCGTTGGACAAACGTCTTCAATATCTAGACTAACGAGATCCGTCTGTACAACCGTTTTCTATATCTAGACTACCGAGATCCGTCGTTGTACAACCGTCTTCTATATCCAGACTAACGAGATCTCTCGTTGTGCAACCGCCTTCTATATCTAGACTAACGAGATCCGTCGTTGTACAATCGTCTTCTATATCTAGACTAACGAGATCCGTCGTTGTACAACCGTCTTCTATAACTAGACTAACGAGATCCGTCGTTGTACAACCGTCTTCTATATCTAGACTAACGAGATCCGTCGTTGTACAACCGTTTTCTATATCTAGACTAACGAGATCCGTCGTTGTACAACCGTCTTCTATATCTAGACTAACGAGATCCGTCGTTGTACAACCGTCTTCTATATCTAGACTAACGAGATACGTCGTTGGACAAACGTCTTCAATATCTAGACTAACGAGATCCGTCTGTACAACCGTTTTCTATATCTAGACTACCGAGATCCGTCGTTGTACAACCGTCTTCTATATCCAGACTAACGAGATCTCTCGTTGTGCAACCGCCTTCTATATCTAGACTAACGAGATCCGTCGTTGTACAACCGTCTTCTATATCTATACTAAAGAGATCCGTCTGTACAACCGTCTTCTATATCTAGACTAACGAGATCCGTCTGTACAACCGTCTTCTATATCTAGACTAACGAGATTCGTCGTTGTACAACCGTCTTCTATATCCAGACTAACGTGATCCGTCTGTACAACCGTCTTCTATATCTAGACTAACGAGATACGTCGTTGTACAAGCGTCTTCTATATCCAGACTAACGAGATCCGTCGTTGTACAACCGTCATCTATATCTAGACTAACGAGATCCGTCGTTGTACAACCGTCTTCTATGTCTAGACTAGCGAGATACGTCGTTGGACAAACGTCATCAATATCTAGACTAACGAGAGATACGTCTGTACAACCGTTTTCTATATCTAGACTAACGGGATCCGTCTGTACAACCGTCTTCTATATCTAGACTAACGAGATCCGTCGTTGTACAATCGTCTTCTATATCTAGACTAACGAGATCCGTCGTTGTACAACCGTCTTCTATAACTAGACTAACGAGATCCGTCGTTGTACAACCGTCTTCTATATCTAGACTAACGAGATCCGTCGTTGTTCAACCGTCTTCTATATCTCGACTAACGAGATCTATCGTTGTACAACCGTCTTCTATATCTAGACTAACGAGATACGTCGTTGGATAAACGTCTTCAATATCTAGACCAACGAGATCCGTCTGTACAACTGTCTTCTATATCTAGACTAACGAGATCCGTCTGTACAACCGTCTTCTATATCTAGACTAACGAGATCCGTCGTTGTACAACCGTTTTCTATATCTAGACTAACGAGATCCGTCGTTGTACAACCGTCTTCTATATCTAGACTAACGAGATCCGTCGTTGTACAACCGTCTTCTATATCTAGACTAACGAGATCCGTCGTTGTACAACCGTCTTCTATATCTAGACTAACGAGATACGTCGTTGGACAAACGTCTTCAATATCTAGACTAACGAGATCCGTCTGTACAACCGTTTTCTATATCTCGACTACCGAGATCCGTCGTTGTACAACCGTCTTCTATATCTAGACTAACGAGATCTCTCGTTGTGCAACCGCCTTCTATATCTAGACTAACGAGATCCGTCTGTACAACCGTCTTCTATATCTAGACTAACGAGATCCGTCGTTGTACAACGGTCTTCTATATCTCGACTAACGAGATCTCTCGTTGTACAACCGTCTTCTATATCTAGACTAACGAGATCCGTCGTTGTACAACCGTCTTCTATATCTAGACTAACGAGATCCGTCGTTGTACAACCGTCTTCTATATCTCGACTAACGAGATCTCTCGTTGTACAACCGTTCTCTATATCTAGACTAACGAGATACGTCGTTGGACAAAAGTCTTTAATATCTAGACTAACGAGATCCGTGTGTACAACCGTCTTCTATATCTAGACTAACGAGATCCGTCGTTGTACAACCGTCTTCTATATCTATACTAAAGAGATCCGTCTGTACAACCGTCTTCTATATCTAGACTAACGAGATCCGTCTGTACAACCGTCTTCTATATCTAGACTAACGAGATCCGTCGTTATACAACCGTCTTCTATATCTCGACTAACGAGATCTCTCGTTGTACAACCGTCTTCTATATCTAGACTAACGAGATACGTCGTTGGACAAACGTCTTTAATATCTAGACTAACGAGATCCGTCTGTACAACCGTCTTCTATATCTATACTAAAGAGATCCGTCTGTACAACCGTCTTCTATATCTAGACTAACGAGATCCGTCTGTACAACCGTCTTCTATATCTAGACTAACGAGATCCGTCGTTGTACAACCGTCTTCTATATCCAGACTAACGAGATCCGTCGTTGTACAACCGTCTTCCATATCTAGGCTAACGAGATCCGTCTGTACAACCGTCTTCTATATCTAGACTAACGAGATCCGTCTGTACAACCGTTTTCTATATCTAGACTACCTAGATCCGTCGTTGTACAACCGTCTTCTATATCTAGACTAGCGAGATACGTCGTTGGACAAACGTCTTCAATATCTAGACTAACGAGATCCGTCTGTACAACTGTCTTCTATATCTAGACTAACGAGATCCGTCTGTACAACCATCTTCTATATCTAGACTAACGAGATCCGTCGTTGTACAACCGTTTTCTATATCTAGACTAACGAGATCCGTCGTTGTACAACCGTCTTCTATATCTAGACTAACGAGATCCGTCGTTGTAAAACCGTCTTCTATATCTAGACTAACGAGATCCGTCGTTGTACAACCGTCTTCTATATCTAGACTAACGAGATACGTCGTTGGACAAACGTCTTCAATATCTAGACTAACGAGATCCGTCTGTACAACCGTTTTCTATATCTAGACTACCGAGATCCGTCGTTGTACAACCGTCTTCTATATCTAGACTAACCAGATCTCTCGTTGTGCAACCGTCTTCTATATCTAGACTAACGAGATCCGTCTGTACAACCGTCTTCAATATCTAGACTAACGAGATCCGTCTGAACAACCCTCTTTTATATCAAGACTAACGAGATCCGTCTGTACAACCGTCTTCTATATCTAGACTAACGAGATCCGTCGTTGGACAAACGTCTTCAATATCTAGACTAACGTGATCCGTCTGTACAACCGTCTTCTATATCTAGACTAACGAGATACGTCGTTGTACAAGCGTCTTCTATATCCAGACTAACGAGATCCGTCGTTGTACAACCGTCATCTATATCTAGACTAACGAGATCCGTCGTTGTACAACCGTCTTCTATATCTAGACTAGCGAGATACGTCGTTGGACAAACGTCTTCAATATCTAGACTATCGAGAGATACGTCTGTACAACCGTTTTCTATATCTAGACTAACGAGATCTCTCGTTGTGCAACCGTCTTCTATATCTAGACTAACGAGATCCGTCTGTACAACCGTCTTCAATATCTAGACTAACGAGATCCGTCTGAACAACCCTCTTTTATATCAAGACTAACGAGATACGTCTGTACAACCGTTTTCTATATCCAGACTAACGAGATCCGTCTGTACAACCGTCTTCTATATCTAGACTAACGAGATCCGTCGTTGTACAATCGTCTTCTATATCTAGACTAACGAGATCCGTCGTTGTACAACCGTCTTCTATAACTAGACTAACGAGATCCGTCGTTGTACAACCGTCTTCTATATCTAGACTAACGAGATCCGTCGTTGTTCAACCGTCTTCTATATCTCGACTAACGAGATCTATCGTTGTACAACCGTCTTCTATATCTAGACTAACGAGATACGTCGTTGGATAAACGTCTTCAATATCTAGACCAACGAGATCCGTCTGTACAACTGTCTTCTATATCTAGACTAACGAGATCCGTCTGTACAACCGTCTTCTATATCTAGACTAACGAGATCCGTCGTTGTACAACCGTTTTCTATATCTAGACTAACGAGATCCGTCGTTGTACAACCGTCTTCTATATCTAGACTAACGAGATCCGTCGTTGTGCAACCGCCTTCTATATCTAGACTAACGAGATCCGTCGTTGTACAACCGTCTTCTATATCTATACTAAAGAGATCCGTCTGTACAACCGTCTTCTATATCTAGACTAACGAGATCCGTCTGTACAACCGTCTTCTATATCTAGACTAACGAGATTCGTCGTTGTACAACCGTCTTCTATATCCAGACTAACGTGATCCGTCTGTACAACCGTCTTCTATATCTAGACTAACGAGATACGTCGTTGTACAAGCGTCTTCTATATCCAGACTAACGAGATCCGTCGTTGTACAACCGTCATCTATATCTAGACTAACGAGATCCGTCGTTGTACAACCGTCTTCTATGTCTAGACTAGCGAGATACGTCGTTGGACAAACGTCATCAATATCTAGACTAACGAGAGATACGTCTGTACAACCGTTTTCTATATCTAGACTAACGAGATACGTCTGTACAACCGTCTTCTATATCTAGACTAACGAGATCCGTCGTTGTACAATCGTCTTCTATATCTAGACTAACGAGATCCGTCGTTGTACAACCGTCTTCTATAACTAGACTAACGAGATCCGTCGTTGTACAACCGTCTTCTATATCTAGACTAACGAGATCCGTCGTTGTTCAACCGTCTTCTATATCTCGACTAACGAGATCTATCGTTGTACAACCGTCTTCTATATCTCGACTAACGAGATACGTCGTTGGATAAACGTCTTCAATATCTAGACCAACCAGATCCGTCTGTACAACTGTCTTCTATATCTAGACTAACGAGATCCGTCTGTACAACCGTCTTCTATATCTAGACTAACGAGATCCGTCGTTGTACAACCGTTTTCTATATCTAGACTAACGAGATCCGTCGTTGTACAACCGTCTTCTATATCTAGACTAACGAGATCCGTCGTTGTACAACCGTCTTCTATATCTAGACTAACGAGATCCGTCGTTGTACAACCGTCTTCTATATCTAGACTAACGAGATACGTCGTTGGACAAACGTCTTCAATATCTAGACTAACGAGATCCGTCTGTACAACCGTTTTCTATATCTAGACTACCGAGATCCGTCGTTGTACAACCGTCTTCTATATCTAGACTAACGAGATCTCTCGTTGTGCAACCGCCTTCTATATCTAGACTAACGAGATCCGTCTGTACAACCGTCTTCTATATCTAGACTAACGAGATCCGTCGTTGTACAACGGTCTTCTATATCTAGACTAACGAGATCCGTCTGTACAACCGTCTTCTATATCTAGACTAACGAGATCCGTCGTTGTACAATCGTCTTCTATATCTAGACTAACGAGATCCGTCGTTGTACAACCGTCTTCTATAACTAGACTAACGAGATCCGTCGTTGTACAACCGTCTTCTATAACTAGACTAACGAGATCCGTCGTTGTTCAACCGTCTTCTATATCTCGACTAACGAGATCTATCGTTGTGCAACCGTCTTCTATATCTAGACTAACGAGATCCGTCTGTACAACCGTCTTCAATATCTAGACCAACCAGATCCGTCTGTACAACTGTCTTCTATATCTAGACTAACGAGATCCGTCTGTACAACCGTCTTCTATATCTAGACTAACGAGATCCGTCGTTGTACAACCGTTTTCTATATCTAGACTAACGAGATCCGTCTGTACAACCGTTTTCTATATCTAGACTACCGAGATCCGTCGTTGTACAACCGTCTTCAATATCTAGACTAACGAGATCCGTCTGAACAACCGTCTTCTATATCCAGACTAACGAGATCCGTCGTTGTACAACCGTCATCTATATCTAGACTAACGAGATCCGTCGTTGTACAACCGTCTTCTATATCTAGACTAGCGAGATACGTCGTTGGACAAACGTCTTCAATATCTAGACTATCGAGAGATACGTCTGTACAACGGTCTTCTATATCTCGACTAACGAGATCTCTCGTTGTACAACCGTCTTCTATATCTAGACCAACCAGATCCGTCTGTACAACTGTCTTCTATATCTAGACTAACGAGATCCGTCTGTACAACCGTCTTCTATATCTAGACTAACGAGATCCGTCGTTGTACAACCGTTTTCTATATCTAGAATAACGAGATCCGTCGTTGTACAACCGTCTTCTATATCTAGACTAACGAGATCCGTCGTTGTACAACCGTCTTCTATATCTAGACTAACGAGATCCGTCGTTGTACAACCGTCTTCTATATCTAGACTAACGAGATACGTCGTTGGACAAACGTCTTCTATATCTAGACTAACGAGATCCGTCGTTGTACAACCGTTTTCTATATCTAGACTAACGAGATCCGTCGTTGTACAACCGTCTTCTATATCTAGACTAACGAGATCCGTCGTTGTACAACCGTCTTCTATATCTAGACTAACGAGATCCGTCGTTGTACAACCGTCTTCTATATCTAGACTAACGAGATACGTCGTTGGACAAACGTCATCAATATCTAGACTAACGAGAGATACGTCTGTACAACCGTTTTCTATATCTAGACTAACGGGATCCGTCTGTACAACCGTCTTCTATATCTAGACTAACGAGATCCGTCGTTATACAACCGTCTTCTATATCTCGACTAACGAGATCTCTCGTTGTACAACCGTCTTCTATATCTAGACTAACGAGATACGTCGTTGGACAAACGTCTTTAATATCTAGACTAACGAGATCCGTCTGTACAACCGTCTTCTATATCTAGACTAACGAGATCCGTCGTTGTACAACCGTCTTCTATATCTATACTAAAGAGATCCGTCTGTACAACCGTCTTCTATATCTAGACTAACGAGATCCGTCTGTACAACCGTCTTCTATATCTAGACTAACGAGATCCGTCGTTGTACAACCGTCTTCTATATCCAGACTAACGAGATCCGTCGTTGTACAACCGTCTTCTATATCTAGGCTAACGAGATCCGTCTGTACAACCGTCTTCTATATCTAGACTAACGAGATCCGTCTGTACAACCGTTTTCTATATCTAGACTACCTAGATCCGTCGTTGTACAACCGTCTTCTATATCTAGACTAGCGAGATACGTCGTTGGACAAACGTCTTCAATATCTAGACTAACGAGATCCGTCTGTACAACTGTCTTCTATATCTAGACTAACGAGATCCGTCTGTACAACCGTCTTCTATATCTAGACTAACGAGATCCGTCGTTGTACAACCGTTTTCTATATCTAGACTAACGAGATCCGTCGTTGTACAACCGTCTTCTATATCTAGACTAACGAGATCCGTCGTTGTACAACCGTCTTCTATATCTCGACTAACGAGATCTCTCGTTGTACAACCGTCTTCTATATCTAGACTAACGAGATCCGTCGTTGTACAAGCGTCTTCTATATCTCGACTAACGAGATCTCTCGTTGTACAACCGTCTTCTATATCTAGACTAACGAGATACGTCGTTGGACAAACGTCTTCAATATCTAGACTAACGAGATCCGTCTGTACAACCGTCTTCTATATCTAGACTAACGAGATCCGTCTGTACAACCGTTTTCTATATCTAGACTACGTAGATCCGTCGTTGTACAACCGTCTTCTATATCTAGACTAACGAGATCACTCGTTGTGCAACCGTCTTCTATATCTAGACTAACGAGATCCGTCTGTACAACCGTCTTCAATATCTAGACTAACGAGATCCGTCTGTACAACCGTCTTCTATATCTAGACTAACGAGATCCGTCGTTGTACAACCGTCTTCTATATCTCGACTAACGAGATCTCTTGTTGTACAACCGTCTTCTATATCTAGACTAACGAGATCCGTCGTTGTACAACCGTCTTCTATATCTAGACTAACGAGATACGTCGTTGGACAAACGTCTTCAATATCTAGACTAACGAGATCCGTCTGTACAACCGTTTTCTATATCTAGACTACCGAGATCCGTCGTTGTACAACCGTCTTCTATATCTAGACTAACGAGATCTCTCGTTGTGCAACCGCCTTCTATATCTAGACTAACGAGATCCGTCGTTGTACAACCGTCTTCTATATCTATACTAAAGAGATCCGTCTGTACAACCGTCTTCTATATCTAGACTAACGAGATCCGTCTGTACAACCGTCTTGAATATCTAGACTAACGAGATCCGTCTGTACAACCGTCTTCTATATCTAGACTAACGAGATCCGTCTGTACAACCGTCTTCTATATCTAGACTAACGAGATCCGTCGTTGTACAACCGTCTTCTATATCTAGACTAACGAGATCCGTCGTTGTACAACCGTCTTCTATATCTCGACTAACGAGATCTCCCGTTGTACAACCGTCTTCTATATCTAGACTAACGAGATACGTCGTTGGACAAAAGTCTTTAATATCTAGACTAACGAGATCCGTGTGTACAACCGTCTTCTATATCTAGACTAACGAGATCCGTCGTTGTACAACCGTCTTCTATATCTATACTAAAGAGATCCGTCTGTACAACCGTCTTCTATATCTAGACTAACGAGATCCGTCTGTACAACCGTCTTCTATATCTAGACTAACGAGATCCGTCGTTATACAACCGTCTTCTATATCTAGACTAACGAGATCCGTCTGTACAACCGTCTTCTATATCTAGACTAACGAGATCCGTCGTTATACAACCGTCTTCTATATCTCGACTAACGAGATCTCTCGTTGTACAACCGTCTTCTATATCTAGACTAACGAGATACGTCGTTGGACAAACGTCTTTAATATCTAGACTAACGAGATCCGTCTGTACAACCGTCTTCTATATCTAGACTAACGAGATCCGTCGTTGTACAACCGTCTTCTATATCTATACTAAAGAGATCCGTCTGTACAACCGTCTTCTATATCTAGACTAACGAGATCCGTCTGTACAACCGTCTTCTATATCTAGACTAACGAGATCCGTCGTTGTACAACCGTCTTCTATATCTAGACTAACGAGATCCGTCTGTACAACCGTCTTCAATATCTAGACTAACGAGATCCGTCTGAACAACCCTCTTTTATATCAAGACTAACGAGATACGTCTGTACAACCGTTTTCTATATCTAGACTAACGAGATCCGTCGTTGTACAACCGTCTTCTATATCCAGACTAACGTGATCCGTCTGTACAACCGTCTTCTATATCTAGACTAACGAGATACGTCGTTGTACAAGCGTCTTCTATATCCAGACTAACGAGATCCGTCGTTGTACAACCGTCATCTATATCTAGACTAACGAGATCCGTCGTTGTACAACCGTCTTCTATGTCTAGACTAGCGAGATACGTCGTTGGACAAACGTCATCAATATCTAGACTAACGAGAGATACGTCTGTACAACCGTTTTCTATATCTAGACTAACGAGATCCGTCTGTACAACCGTCTTCTATATCTAGACTAACGAGATCCGTCGTTGTACAATCGTCTTCTATATCTAGACTAACGAGATCCGTCGTTGTACACCCGTCTTCTATAACTAGACTAACGAGATCCGTCGTTGTACAACCGTCTTCTATATCTAGACTAACGAGATCCGTCGTTGTTCAACCGTCTTCTATATCTCGACTAACGAGATCTATCGTTGTACAACCGTCTTCTATATCTAGACTAACGAGATACGTCGTTGGATAAACGTCTTCAATATCTAGACCAACGAGATCCGTCGGTACAACTGTCTTCTATATCTAGACTAACGAGATCCGTCTGTACAACCGTCTTCTATATCTAGACTAACGAGATCCGTCGTTGTACAACCGTTTTCTATATCTAGACTAACGAGATCCGTCGTTGTACAACCGTCTTCTATATCTAGACTAACGAGATCCGTCGTTGTACAACCGTCTTCTATATCTAGACTAACGAGATCCGTCGTTGTACAACCGTCTTCTATATCTAGACTAACGAGATCTCTCGTTGTGCAACCGCCTTCTATATCTAGACTAACGAGATCCGTCTGTACAACCGTCTTCTATATCTAGACTAACGAGATCCGTCGTTGTACAACGGTCTTCTATATCTCGACTAACGAGATCTCTCGTTGTACAACCGTCTTCTATATCTAGACTAACGAGATCCGTCGTTGTACAACCGTCTTCTATATCCAGACTAACGAGATCCGTCGTTGTACAACCGTCTTCTATATCTAGACTAACGAGATCCGTCTGTACAACCGTCTTCTATATCTAGACTAACGAGATCCGTCTGTACAACCGTATTCTATATCTAGACTACCGAGATCCGTCGTTGTACAACCGTCTTCTATATCTAGACTAACGAGATCTCTCGTTGTGCAACCGTCTTCTATATCTAGACTAACGAGATCCGTCTGTACAACCGTCTTCAATATCTAGACTAACGAGATCCGTCTGTACAACCGTCTTCTATATCTAGACTAACGAGATCCGTCGTTGTACAACCGTCTTCTATATCTAGACTAACGAGATCCGTCGTTGTACAACCGTCTTCTATATCTCGACTAACGAGATCTCTCGTTGTACAACCGTCTTCTATATCTAGACTAACGAGATCCGTCGTTGCACAACCGTCTTCTATATCTATACTAAAGAGATCCGTCTGTACAACCGTCTTCTATATCTAGACTAACGAGATCCGTCTGTACAACCGTCTTCTATATCTAGACTAACGAGATCCGTCGTTATACAACCGTCTTCTATATCTCGACTAACGAGATCTCTCGTTGTACAACCGTCTTCTATATCTAGACTAACGAGATACGTCGTTGGACAAACGTCTTTAATATCTAGACTAACGAGATCCGTCTGTACAACCGTCTTCTATATCTAGACTAACGAGATCCGTCGTTGTACAACCGTCTTCTATATCTCGACTAACGAGATCTCTCGTTGTACAACCGTCTTCTATATCTAGACTAACGAGATCCGTCGTTGTACAAGCGTCTTCTATATCTCGACTAACGAGATCTCTCGTTGTACAACCGTCTTCTATATCTAGACTAACGAGATACGTCGTTGGACAAACGTCTTCAATATCTAGACTAACGAGATCCGTCTGTACAACCGTCTTCTATATCTAGACTAACGAGATCCGTCTGTACAACCGTTTTCTATATCTAGACTACGTAGATCCGTCGTTGTACAACCGTCTTCTATATCTAGACTAACGAGATCACTCGTTGTGCAACCGTCTTCTATATCTAGACTAACGAGATCCGTCTGTACAACCGTCTTCAATATCTAGACTAACGAGATCCGTCTGTACAACCGTCTTCTATATCTAGACTAACGAGATCCGTCGTTGTACAACCGTCTTCTATATCTCGACTAACGAGATCTCTTGTTGTACAACCGTCTTCTATATCTAGACTAACGAGATCCGTCGTTGTACAACCGTCTTCTATATCTAGACTAACGAGATACGTCGTTGGACAAACGTCTTCAATATCTAGACTAACGAGATCCGTCTGTACAACCGTTTTCTATATCTAGACTACCGAGATCCGTCGTTGTACAACCGTCTTCTATATCTAGACTAACGAGATCTCTCGTTGTGCAACCGCCTTCTATATCTAGACTAACGAGATCCGTCGTTGTACAACCGTCTTCTATATCTATACTAAAGAGATCCGTCTGTACAACCGTCTTCTATATCTAGACTAACGAGATCCGTCTGTACAACCGTCTTGAATATCTAGACTAACGAGATCCGTCTGTACAACCGTCTTCTATATCTAGACTAACGAGATCCGTCTGTACAACCGTCTTCTATATCTAGACTAACGAGATCCGTCGTTGTACAACCGTCTTCTATATCTAGACTAACGAGATCCGTCGTTGTACAACCGTCTTCTATATCTCGACTAACGAGATCTCCCGTTGTACAACCGTCTTCTATATCTAGACTAACGAGATACGTCGTTGGACAAAAGTCTTTAATATCTAGACTAACGAGATCCGTGTGTACAACCGTCTTCTATATCTAGACTAACGAGATCCGTCGTTGTACAACCGTCTTCTATATCTATACTAAAGAGATCCGTCTGTACAACCGTCTTCTATATCTAGACTAACGAGATCCGTCTGTACAACCGTCTTCTATATCTAGACTAACGAGATCCGTCGTTATACAACCGTCTTCTATATCTCGACTAACGAGATCTCTCGTTGTACAACCGTCTTCTATATCTAGACTAACGAGATACGTCGTTGGACAAACGTCTTTAATATCTAGACTAACGAGATCCGTCTGTACAACCGTCTTCTATATCTAGACTAACGAGATCCGTCGTTGTACAACCGTCTTCTATATCTATACTAAAGAGATCCGTCTGTACAACCGTCTTCTATATCTAGACTAACGAGATCCGTCTGTACAACCGTCTTCTATATCTAGACTAACGAGATCCGTCGTTGTACAACCGTCTTCTATATCCAGACTAACGAGATCCGTCGTTGTACAACCGTCTTCTATATCTAGGCTAACGAGATCCGTCTGTACAACCGTCTTCTATATCTAGACTAACGAGATCCGTCTGTACAACCGTTTTCTATATCTAGACTACCTAGATCCGTCGTTGTACAACCGTCTTCTATATCTAGACTAGCGAGATACGTCGTTGGACAAACGTCTTCAATATCTAGACTAACGAGATCCGTCTGTACAACTGTCTTCTATATCTAGACTAACGAGATCCGTCTGTACAACCGTCTTCTATATCTAGACTAACGAGATCCGTCGTTGTACAACCGTTTTCTATATCTAGACTAACGAGATCCGTCGTTGTACAACCGTCTTCTATATCTAGACTAACGAGATCCGTCGTTGTACAACCGTCTTCTATATCTCGACTAACGAGATCTCTCGTTGTACAACCGTCTTCTATATCTAGACTAACGAGATCCGTCGTTGTACAAGCGTCTTCTATATCTCGACTAACGAGATCTCTCGTTGTACAACCGTCTTCTATATCTAGACTAACGAGATACGTCGTTGGACAAACGTCTTCAATATCTAGACTAACGAGATCCGTCTGTACAACCGTCTTCTATATCTAGACTAACGAGATCCGTCTGTACAACCGTTTTCTATATCTAGACTACGTAGATCCGTCGTTGTACAACCGTCTTCTATATCTAGACTAACGAGATCACTCGTTGTGCAACCGTCTTCTATATCTAGACTAACGAGATCCGTCTGTACAACCGTCTTCTATATCTAGACTAACGAGATCCGTCGTTGTACAACCGTCTTCTATATCTCGACTAACGAGATCTCTCGTTGTACAACCGTCTTCTATATCTAGACTAACGAGATCCGTCGTTGTACAACCGTCTTCTATATCTCGACTAACGAGATCTCTCGTTGTACAACCGTCTTCTATATCTAGACTAACGAGATACGTCGTTGGACAAACGTCTTCAATATCTAGACTAACGAGATCCGTCTGTACAACCGTCTTCTATATCTACACTAACGAGATCTCTCGTTGTGCAACCGCCTTCTATATCTAGACTAACGAGATCCGTCTGTACAACCGTCTTCTATATCTAGACTACCGAGATCCGTCGTTGTACAACCGTCTTCTATATCTAGACTAACGAGATCTCTCGTTGTGCAACCTTCTTCTATATCTAGACTAACGAGATCCGTCTGTACAACCGTCTTCAATATCTAGACTAACGAGATCCGTCTGTACAACCGTCTTCTATATCTAGACTAACGAGATCCGTCGTTGTACAACCGTCTTCTATATCTCCACTAACGAGATCTCTCGTTGTACAACCGTCTTCTATATCTAGACTAACGAGATCCGTCGTTGTACAACCGTCTTCTATATCTCGACTAACGAGATCTCTCGTTGTACAACCGTCTTCTATATCTAGACTAACGAGATACGTCGTTGGACAAACGTCTTCAATATCTAGACTAACGAGATCCGTCTGTACAACCGTCTTCTATATCTACACTAACGAGATCTCTCGTTGTGCAACCGCCTTCTATATCTAGACTAACGAGATCCGTCTGTACAACCGTCTTCTATATCTAGACTACCGAGATCCGTCGTTGTACAACCGTCTTCTATATCTAGACTAACGAGATCTCTCGTTGTGCAACCTTCTTCTATATCTAGACTAACGAGATCCGTCTGTACAACCGTCTTCAATATCTAGACTAACGAGATCCGTCTGTACAACCGTCTTCTATATCTAGACTAACGAGATCCGTCGTTGTACAACCGTCTTCTATATCTCCACTAACGAGATCTCTCGTTGTACAACCGTCTTCTATATCTAGACTAACGAGATCCGTCGTTGTACAACCGTCTTCTATATCTCGACTAACGAGATCTCTCGTTGTACAACCGTCTTCTATATCTAGACTAACGAGATACGTCGTTGGACAAACGTCTTCAATATCTAGACTAACGAGATCCGTCTGTACAACCGTCTTCTATATCTAGACTAACGAGATCCGTCGTTGTACAACCGTCTTCTATATCTAGACTAACGAGATCCGTCTGTACAACCGTCTTCTATATCTCGACTAACGAGATCTCTCGTTGTACAACCGTCTTCTATATCTAGACTAACGAGATCCGTCGTTGTACAACCGTCTTCTATATCTCGACTAACGAGATCTCTCGTTGTACAACCGTCTTCTATATCTAGACTAACGAGATACGTTGTTGGACAACCGTCTTCTATATCTAGACTAACGAGATCTCTCGTTGTGCAACCGTCTTCTATATCTAGACTAACGAGATCCGTCTGTACAACCGTCTTCTATATCTAGACTAACGAGATCCGTCGTTGTACAACCGTTTTCCATATCTAGACTAACGAGATCCGTCGTTGTACAACCGTCTTCTATATCTAGACTAACGAGATCCGTCGTTGTACAACCGTCTTCTATATCTAGACTAACGAGATCCGTCGTTGTACAACCGTCTTCTATATCTAGACTAACGAGATACGTCGTTGGACAAACGTCTTCAATATCTAGACTAACGAGATCCGTCTGTACAACCGTCTTCTATATCTACACTAACGAGATCTCTCGTTGTGCAACCGCCTTCTATATCTAGACTAACGAGATCCGTCTGTACAACCGTCTTCTATATCTAGACTAACGAGATCCGTCGTTGTACAACCGTCTTCTATATCTATACTAAAGAGATCCGTCTGTACAACCGTCTTCTATATCTAGACTAACGAGATCCGTCTGTACAACCGTCTTCTATATCTAGACTAACGAGATCCGTCGTTGTACAACCGTCTTCTATATCCAGACTAACGAGATCCGTCGTTGTACAACCGTCTTCTATATCTAGGCTAACGAGATCCGTCTGTACAACCGTCTTCTATATCTAGACTAACGAGATCCGTCTGTACAACCGTTTTCTATATCTAGACTACCTAGATCCGTCGTTGTACAACCGTCTTCTATATCTAGACTAGCGAGATACGTCGTTGGACAAACGTCTTCAATATCTAGACTAACGAGATCCGTCTGTACAACTGTCTTCTATATCTAGACTAACGAGATCCGTCTGTACAACCGTCTTCTATATCTAGACTAACGAGATCCGTCGTTGTACAACCGTTTTCTATATCTAGACTAACGAGATCCGTCGTTGTACAACCGTCTTCTATATCTAGACTAACGAGATCCGTCGTTGTACAACCGTCTTCTATATCTCGACTAACGAGATCTCTCGTTGTACAACCGTCTTCTATATCTAGACTAACGAGATCCGTCGTTGTACAAGCGTCTTCTATATCTCGACTAACGAGATCTCTCGTTGTACAACCGTCTTCTATATCTAGACTAACGAGATACGTCGTTGGACAAACGTCTTCAATATCTAGACTAACGAGATCCGTCTGTACAACCGTCTTCTATATCTAGACTAACGAGATCCGTCTGTACAACCGTTTTCTATATCTAGACTACGTAGATCCGTCGTTGTACAACCGTCTTCTATATCTAGACTAACGAGATCACTCGTTGTGCAACCGTCTTCTATATCTAGACTAACGAGATCCGTCTGTACAACCGTCTTCAATATCTAGACTAACGAGATCCGTCTGTACAACCGTCTTCTATATCTAGACTAACGAGATCCGTCGTTGTACAACCGTCTTCTATATCTCGACTAACGAGATCTCTTGTTGTACAACCGTCTTCTATATCTAGACTAACGAGATCCGTCGTTGTACAACCGTCTTCTATATCTAGACTAACGAGATACGTCGTTGGACAAACGTCTTCAATATCTAGACTAACGAGATCCGTCTGTACAACCGTTTTCTATATCTAGACTACCGAGATCCGTCGTTGTACAACCGTCTTCTATATCTAGACTAACGAGATCTCTCGTTGTGCAACCGCCTTCTATATCTAGACTAACGAGATCCGTCGTTGTACAACCGTCTTCTATATCTATACTAAAGAGATCCGTCTGTACAACCGTCTTCTATATCTAGACTAACGAGATCCGTCTGTACAACCGTCTTGAATATCTAGACTAACGAGATCCGTCTGTACAACCGTCTTCTATATCTAGACTAACGAGATCCGTCTGTACAACCGTCTTCTATATCTAGACTAACGAGATCCGTCGTTGTACAACCGTCTTCTATATCTAGACTAACGAGATCCGTCGTTGTACAACCGTCTTCTATATCTCGACTAACGAGATCTCCCGTTGTACAACCGTCTTCTATATCTAGACTAACGAGATACGTCGTTGGACAAAAGTCTTTAATATCTAGACTAACGAGATCCGTGTGTACAACCGTCTTCTATATCTAGACTAACGAGATCCGTCGTTGTACAACCGTCTTCTATATCTATACTAAAGAGATCCGTCTGTACAACCGTCTTCTATATCTAGACTAACGAGATCCGTCTGTACAACCGTCTTCTATATCTAGACTAACGAGATCCGTCGTTATACAACCGTCTTCTATATCTCGACTAACGAGATCTCTCCTTGTACAACCGTCTTCTATATCTAGACTAACGAGATACGTCGTTGGACAAACGTCTTTAATATCTAGACTAACGAGATCCGTCTGTACAACCGTCTTCTATATCTAGACTAACGAGATCCGTCTGTACAACCGTCTTCTATATCTAGACTAACGAGATCCGTCGTTGTACAACCGTCTTCTATATCTAGACTAACGAGATCCGTCTGTACAACCGTCTTCTATATCTAGACTAACGAGATCCGTCGTTGTACAACCGTCTTCTATATCCAGACTAACGAGATCCGTCGTTGTACAACCGTCTTCTATATCTAGGCTAACGAGATCCGTCGTTGTACAACCGTCTTCTATATCTATACTAAAGAGATCCGTCTGTACAACCGTCTTCTATATCTAGACTAACGAGATCCGTCTGTACAACCGTCTTCTATATCTAGACTAACGAGATCCGTCGTTGTACAACCGTCTTCTATATCCAGACTAACGAGATCCGTCGTTGTACAACCGTCTTCTATATCTAGGCTAACGAGATCCGTCGTTGTACAACCGTCTTCTATATCTATACTAAAGAGATCCGTCTGTACAACCGTCTTCTATATCTAGACTAACGAGATCCGTCGTTGTACAACCGTCTTCTATATCTCGACTAACGAGATCTCCCGTTGTACAACCGTCTTCTATATCTAGACTAACGAGATACGTCGTTGGACAAAAGTCTTTAATATCTAGACTAACGAGATCCGTGTGTACAACCGTCTTCTATATCTAGACTAACGAGATCCGTCGTTGTACAACCGTCTTCTATATCTATACTAAAGAGATCCGTCTGTACAACCGTCTTCTATATCTAGACTAACGAGATCCGTCTGTACAACCGTCTTCTATATCTAGACTAACGAGATCCGTCGTTGTACAACCGTCTTCTATATCCAGACTAACGAGATCCGTCGTTGTACAACCGTCTTCCATATCTAGGCTAACGAGATCCGTCTGTACAACCGTCTTCTATATCTAGACTAACGAGATCCGTCTGTACAACCGTTTTCTATATCTAGACTACCTAGATCCGTCGTTGTACAACCGTCTTCTATATCTAGACTAGCGAGATACGTCGTTGGACAAACGTCTTCAATATCTAGACTAACGAGATCCGTCTGTACAACTGTCTTCTATATCTAGACTAACGAGATCCGTCTGTACAACCATCTTCTATATCTAGACTAACGAGATCCGTCGTTGTACAACCGTTTTCTATATCTAGACTAACGAGATCCGTCGTTGTACAACCGTCTTCTATATCTAGACTAACGAGATCCGTCGTTGTAAAACCGTCTTCTATATCTAGACTAACGAGATCCGTCGTTGTACAACCGTCTTCTATATCTAGACTAACGAGATACGTCGTTGGACAAACGTCTTCAATATCTAGACTAACGAGATCCGTCTGTACAACCGTTTTCTATATCTAGACTACCGAGATCCGTCGTTGTACAACCGTCTTCTATATCTAGACTAACCAGATCTCTCGTTGTGCAACCGTCTTCTATATCTAGACTAACGAGATCCGTCTGTACAACCGTCTTCAATATCTAGACTAACGAGATCCGTCTGAACAACCCTCTTTTATATCAAGACTAACGAGATCCGTCTGTACAACCGTCTTCTATATCTAGACTAACGAGATCCGTCGTTGGACAAACGTCTTCAATATCTAGACTAACGTGATCCGTCTGTACAACCGTCTTCTATATCTAGACTAACGAGATACGTCGTTGTACAAGCGTCTTCTATATCCAGACTAACGAGATCCGTCGTTGTACAACCGTCATCTATATCTAGACTAACGAGATCCGTCGTTGTACAACCGTCTTCTATATCTAGACTAGCGAGATACGTCGTTGGACAAACGTCTTCAATATCTAGACTATCGAGAGATACGTCTGTACAACCGTTTTCTATATCTAGACTAACGAGATCTCTCGTTGTGCAACCGTCTTCTATATCTAGACTAACGAGATCCGTCTGTACAACCGTCTTCAATATCTAGACTAACGAGATCCGTCTGAACAACCCTCTTTTATATCAAGACTAACGAGATACGTCTGTACAACCGTTTTCTATATCCAGACTAACGAGATCCGTCTGTACAACCGTCTTCTATATCTAGACTAACGAGATCCGTCGTTGTACAATCGTCTTCTATATCTAGACTAACGAGATCCGTCGTTGTACAACCGTCTTCTATAACTAGACTAACGAGATCCGTCGTTGTACAACCGTCTTCTATATCTAGACTAACGAGATCCGTCGTTGTTCAACCGTCTTCTATATCTCGACTAACGAGATCTATCGTTGTACAACCGTCTTCTATATCTAGACTAACGAGATACGTCGTTGGATAAACGTCTTCAATATCTAGACCAACGAGATCCGTCTGTACAACTGTCTTCTATATCTAGACTAACGAGATCCGTCTGTACAACCGTCTTCTATATCTAGACTAACGAGATCCGTCGTTGTACAACCGTTTTCTATATCTAGACTAACGAGATCCGTCGTTGTACAACCGTCTTCTATATCTAGACTAACGAGATCCGTCGTTGTGCAACCGCCTTCTATATCTAGACTAACGAGATCCGTCGTTGTACAACCGTCTTCTATATCTATACTAAAGAGATCCGTCTGTACAACCGTCTTCTATATCTAGACTAACGAGATCCGTCTGTACAACCGTCTTCTATATCTAGACTAACGAGATTCGTCGTTGTACAACCGTCTTCTATATCCAGACTAACGTGATCCGTCTGTACAACCGTCTTCTATATCTAGACTAACGAGATACGTCGTTGTACAAGCGTCTTCTATATCCAGACTAACGAGATCCGTCGTTGTACAACCGTCATCTATATCTAGACTAACGAGATCCGTCGTTGTACAACCGTCTTCTATGTCTAGACTAGCGAGATACGTCGTTGGACAAACGTCATCAATATCTAGACTAACGAGAGATACGTCTGTACAACCGTTTTCTATATCTAGACTAACGAGATACGTCTGTACAACCGTCTTCTATATCTAGACTAACGAGATCCGTCGTTGTACAATCGTCTTCTATATCTAGACTAACGAGATCCGTCGTTGTACAACCGTCTTCTATAACTAGACTAACGAGATCCGTCGTTGTACAACCGTCTTCTATATCTAGACTAACGAGATCCGTCGTTGTTCAACCGTCTTCTATATCTCGACTAACGAGATCTATCGTTGTACAACCGTCTTCTATATCTCGACTAACGAGATACGTCGTTGGATAAACGTCTTCAATATCTAGACCAACCAGATCCGTCTGTACAACTGTCTTCTATATCTAGACTAACGAGATCCGTCTGTACAACCGTCTTCTATATCTAGACTAACGAGATCCGTCGTTGTACAACCGTTTTCTATATCTAGACTAACGAGATCCGTCGTTGTACAACCGTCTTCTATATCTAGACTAACGAGATCCGTCGTTGTACAACCGTCTTCTATATCTAGACTAACGAGATCCGTCGTTGTACAACCGTCTTCTATATCTAGACTAACGAGATACGTCGTTGGACAAACGTCTTCAATATCTAGACTAACGAGATCCGTCTGTACAACCGTTTTCTATATCTAGACTACCGAGATCCGTCGTTGTACAACCGTCTTCTATATCTAGACTAACGAGATCTCTCGTTGTGCAACCGCCTTCTATATCTAGACTAACGAGATCCGTCTGTACAACCGTCTTCTATATCTAGACTAACGAGATCCGTCGTTGTACAACGGTCTTCTATATCTAGACTAACGAGATCCGTCTGTACAACCGTCTTCTATATCTAGACTAACGAGATCCGTCGTTGTACAATCGTCTTCTATATCTAGACTAACGAGATCCGTCGTTGTACAACCGTCTTCTATAACTAGACTAACGAGATCCGTCGTTGTACAACCGTCTTCTATAACTAGACTAACGAGATCCGTCGTTGTTCAACCGTCTTCTATATCTCGACTAACGAGATCTATCGTTGTGCAACCGTCTTCTATATCTAGACTAACGAGATCCGTCTGTACAACCGTCTTCAATATCTAGACCAACCAGATCCGTCTGTACAACTGTCTTCTATATCTAGACTAACGAGATCCGTCTGTACAACCGTCTTCTATATCTAGACTAACGAGATCCGTCGTTGTACAACCGTTTTCTATATCTAGACTAACGAGATCCGTCTGTACAACCGTTTTCTATATCTAGACTACCGAGATCCGTCGTTGTACAACCGTCTTCAATATCTAGACTAACGAGATCCGTCTGAACAACCGTCTTCTATATCCAGACTAACGAGATCCGTCGTTGTACAACCGTCATCTATATCTAGACTAACGAGATCCGTCGTTGTACAACCGTCTTCTATATCTAGACTAGCGAGATACGTCGTTGGACAAACGTCTTCAATATCTAGACTATCGAGAGATACGTCTGTACAACGGTCTTCTATATCTCGACTAACGAGATCTCTCGTTGTACAACCGTCTTCTATATCTAGACCAACCAGATCCGTCTGTACAACTGTCTTCTATATCTAGACTAACGAGATCCGTCTGTACAACCGTCTTCTATATCTAGACTAACGAGATCCGTCGTTGTACAACCGTTTTCTATATCTAGAATAACGAGATCCGTCGTTGTACAACCGTCTTCTATATCTAGACTAACGAGATCCGTCGTTGTACAACCGTCTTCTATATCTAGACTAACGAGATCCGTCGTTGTACAACCGTCTTCTATATCTAGACTAACGAGATACGTCGTTGGACAAACGTCTTCTATATCTAGACTAACGAGATCCGTCGTTGTACAACCGTTTTCTATATCTAGACTAACGAGATCCGTCGTTGTACAACCGTCTTCTATATCTAGACTAACGAGATCCGTCGTTGTACAACCGTCTTCTATATCTAGACTAACGAGATCCGTCGTTGTACAACCGTCTTCTATATCTAGACTAACGAGATACGTCGTTGGACAAACGTCATCAATATCTAGACTAACGAGAGATACGTCTGTACAACCGTTTTCTATATCTAGACTAACGGGATCCGTCTGTACAACCGTCTTCTATATCTAGACTAACGAGATCCGTCGTTATACAACCGTCTTCTATATCTCGACTAACGAGATCTCTCGTTGTACAACCGTCTTCTATATCTAGACTAACGAGATACGTCGTTGGACAAACGTCTTTAATATCTAGACTAACGAGATCCGTCTGTACAACCGTCTTCTATATCTAGACTAACGAGATCCGTCGTTGTACAACCGTCTTCTATATCTATACTAAAGAGATCCGTCTGTACAACCGTCTTCTATATCTAGACTAACGAGATCCGTCTGTACAACCGTCTTCTATATCTAGACTAACGAGATCCGTCGTTGTACAACCGTCTTCTATATCCAGACTAACGAGATCCGTCGTTGTACAACCGTCTTCTATATCTAGGCTAACGAGATCCGTCTGTACAACCGTCTTCTATATCTAGACTAACGAGATCCGTCTGTACAACCGTTTTCTATATCTAGACTACCTAGATCCGTCGTTGTACAACCGTCTTCTATATCTAGACTAGCGAGATACGTCGTTGGACAAACGTCTTCAATATCTAGACTAACGAGATCCGTCTGTACAACTGTCTTCTATATCTAGACTAACGAGATCCGTCTGTACAACCGTCTTCTATATCTAGACTAACGAGATCCGTCGTTGTACAACCGTTTTCTATATCTAGACTAACGAGATCCGTCGTTGTACAACCGTCTTCTATATCTAGACTAACGAGATCCGTCGTTGTACAACCGTCTTCTATATCTCGACTAACGAGATCTCTCGTTGTACAACCGTCTTCTATATCTAGACTAACGAGATCCGTCGTTGTACAAGCGTCTTCTATATCTCGACTAACGAGATCTCTCGTTGTACAACCGTCTTCTATATCTAGACTAACGAGATACGTCGTTGGACAAACGTCTTCAATATCTAGACTAACGAGATCCGTCTGTACAACCGTCTTCTATATCTAGACTAACGAGATCCGTCTGTACAACCGTTTTCTATATCTAGACTACGTAGATCCGTCGTTGTACAACCGTCTTCTATATCTAGACTAACGAGATCACTCGTTGTGCAACCGTCTTCTATATCTAGACTAACGAGATCCGTCTGTACAACCGTCTTCAATATCTAGACTAACGAGATCCGTCTGTACAACCGTCTTCTATATCTAGACTAACGAGATCCGTCGTTGTACAACCGTCTTCTATATCTCGACTAACGAGATCTCTTGTTGTACAACCGTCTTCTATATCTAGACTAACGAGATCCGTCGTTGTACAACCGTCTTCTATATCTAGACTAACGAGATACGTCGTTGGACAAACGTCTTCAATATCTAGACTAACGAGATCCGTCTGTACAACCGTTTTCTATATCTAGACTACCGAGATCCGTCGTTGTACAACCGTCTTCTATATCTAGACTAACGAGATCTCTCGTTGTGCAACCGCCTTCTATATCTAGACTAACGAGATCCGTCGTTGTACAACCGTCTTCTATATCTATACTAAAGAGATCCGTCTGTACAACCGTCTTCTATATCTAGACTAACGAGATCCGTCTGTACAACCGTCTTGAATATCTAGACTAACGAGATCCGTCTGTACAACCGTCTTCTATATCTAGACTAACGAGATCCGTCTGTACAACCGTCTTCTATATCTAGACTAACGAGATCCGTCGTTGTACAACCGTCTTCTATATCTAGACTAACGAGATCCGTCGTTGTACAACCGTCTTCTATATCTCGACTAACGAGATCTCCCGTTGTACAACCGTCTTCTATATCTAGACTAACGAGATACGTCGTTGGACAAAAGTCTTTAATATCTAGACTAACGAGATCCGTGTGTACAACCGTCTTCTATATCTAGACTAACGAGATCCGTCGTTGTACAACCGTCTTCTATATCTATACTAAAGAGATCCGTCTGTACAACCGTCTTCTATATCTAGACTAACGAGATCCGTCTGTACAACCGTCTTCTATATCTAGACTAACGAGATCCGTCGTTATACAACCGTCTTCTATATCTAGACTAACGAGATCCGTCTGTACAACCGTCTTCTATATCTAGACTAACGAGATCCGTCGTTATACAACCGTCTTCTATATCTCGACTAACGAGATCTCTCGTTGTACAACCGTCTTCTATATCTAGACTAACGAGATACGTCGTTGGACAAACGTCTTTAATATCTAGACTAACGAGATCCGTCTGTACAACCGTCTTCTATATCTAGACTAACGAGATCCGTCGTTGTACAACCGTCTTCTATATCTATACTAAAGAGATCCGTCTGTACAACCGTCTTCTATATCTAGACTAACGAGATCCGTCTGTACAACCGTCTTCTATATCTAGACTAACGAGATCCGTCGTTGTACAACCGTCTTCTATATCTAGACTAACGAGATCCGTCTGTACAACCGTCTTCAATATCTAGACTAACGAGATCCGTCTGAACAACCCTCTTTTATATCAAGACTAACGAGATACGTCTGTACAACCGTTTTCTATATCTAGACTAACGAGATCCGTCGTTGTACAACCGTCTTCTATATCCAGACTAACGTGATCCGTCTGTACAACCGTCTTCTATATCTAGACTAACGAGATACGTCGTTGTACAAGCGTCTTCTATATCCAGACTAACGAGATCCGTCGTTGTACAACCGTCATCTATATCTAGACTAACGAGATCCGTCGTTGTACAACCGTCTTCTATGTCTAGACTAGCGAGATACGTCGTTGGACAAACGTCATCAATATCTAGACTAACGAGAGATACGTCTGTACAACCGTTTTCTATATCTAGACTAACGAGATCCGTCTGTACAACCGTCTTCTATATCTAGACTAACGAGATCCGTCGTTGTACAATCGTCTTCTATATCTAGACTAACGAGATCCGTCGTTGTACACCCGTCTTCTATAACTAGACTAACGAGATCCGTCGTTGTACAACCGTCTTCTATATCTAGACTAACGAGATCCGTCGTTGTTCAACCGTCTTCTATATCTCGACTAACGAGATCTATCGTTGTACAACCGTCTTCTATATCTAGACTAACGAGATACGTCGTTGGATAAACGTCTTCAATATCTAGACCAACGAGATCCGTCGGTACAACTGTCTTCTATATCTAGACTAACGAGATCCGTCTGTACAACCGTCTTCTATATCTAGACTAACGAGATCCGTCGTTGTACAACCGTTTTCTATATCTAGACTAACGAGATCCGTCGTTGTACAACCGTCTTCTATATCTAGACTAACGAGATCCGTCGTTGTACAACCGTCTTCTATATCTAGACTAACGAGATCCGTCGTTGTACAACCGTCTTCTATATCTAGACTAACGAGATCTCTCGTTGTGCAACCGCCTTCTATATCTAGACTAACGAGATCCGTCTGTACAACCGTCTTCTATATCTAGACTAACGAGATCCGTCGTTGTACAACGGTCTTCTATATCTCGACTAACGAGATCTCTCGTTGTACAACCGTCTTCTATATCTAGACTAACGAGATCCGTCGTTGTACAACCGTCTTCTATATCCAGACTAACGAGATCCGTCGTTGTACAACCGTCTTCTATATCTAGACTAACGAGATCCGTCTGTACAACCGTCTTCTATATCTAGACTAACGAGATCCGTCTGTACAACCGTATTCTATATCTAGACTACCGAGATCCGTCGTTGTACAACCGTCTTCTATATCTAGACTAACGAGATCTCTCGTTGTGCAACCGTCTTCTATATCTAGACTAACGAGATCCGTCTGTACAACCGTCTTCAATATCTAGACTAACGAGATCCGTCTGTACAACCGTCTTCTATATCTAGACTAACGAGATCCGTCGTTGTACAACCGTCTTCTATATCTAGACTAACGAGATCCGTCGTTGTACAACCGTCTTCTATATCTCGACTAACGAGATCTCTCGTTGTACAACCGTCTTCTATATCTAGACTAACGAGATCCGTCGTTGCACAACCGTCTTCTATATCTATACTAAAGAGATCCGTCTGTACAACCGTCTTCTATATCTAGACTAACGAGATCCGTCTGTACAACCGTCTTCTATATCTAGACTAACGAGATCCGTCGTTATACAACCGTCTTCTATATCTCGACTAACGAGATCTCTCGTTGTACAACCGTCTTCTATATCTAGACTAACGAGATACGTCGTTGGACAAACGTCTTTAATATCTAGACTAACGAGATCCGTCTGTACAACCGTCTTCTATATCTAGACTAACGAGATCCGTCGTTGTACAACCGTCTTCTATATCTCGACTAACGAGATCTCTCGTTGTACAACCGTCTTCTATATCTAGACTAACGAGATCCGTCGTTGTACAAGCGTCTTCTATATCTCGACTAACGAGATCTCTCGTTGTACAACCGTCTTCTATATCTAGACTAACGAGATACGTCGTTGGACAAACGTCTTCAATATCTAGACTAACGAGATCCGTCTGTACAACCGTCTTCTATATCTAGACTAACGAGATCCGTCTGTACAACCGTTTTCTATATCTAGACTACGTAGATCCGTCGTTGTACAACCGTCTTCTATATCTAGACTAACGAGATCACTCGTTGTGCAACCGTCTTCTATATCTAGACTAACGAGATCCGTCTGTACAACCGTCTTCAATATCTAGACTAACGAGATCCGTCTGTACAACCGTCTTCTATATCTAGACTAACGAGATCCGTCGTTGTACAACCGTCTTCTATATCTCGACTAACGAGATCTCTTGTTGTACAACCGTCTTCTATATCTAGACTAACGAGATCCGTCGTTGTACAACCGTCTTCTATATCTAGACTAACGAGATACGTCGTTGGACAAACGTCTTCAATATCTAGACTAACGAGATCCGTCTGTACAACCGTTTTCTATATCTAGACTACCGAGATCCGTCGTTGTACAACCGTCTTCTATATCTAGACTAACGAGATCTCTCGTTGTGCAACCGCCTTCTATATCTAGACTAACGAGATCCGTCGTTGTACAACCGTCTTCTATATCTATACTAAAGAGATCCGTCTGTACAACCGTCTTCTATATCTAGACTAACGAGATCCGTCTGTACAACCGTCTTGAATATCTAGACTAACGAGATCCGTCTGTACAACCGTCTTCTATATCTAGACTAACGAGATCCGTCTGTACAACCGTCTTCTATATCTAGACTAACGAGATCCGTCGTTGTACAACCGTCTTCTATATCTAGACTAACGAGATCCGTCGTTGTACAACCGTCTTCTATATCTCGACTAACGAGATCTCCCGTTGTACAACCGTCTTCTATATCTAGACTAACGAGATACGTCGTTGGACAAAAGTCTTTAATATCTAGACTAACGAGATCCGTGTGTACAACCGTCTTCTATATCTAGACTAACGAGATCCGTCGTTGTACAACCGTCTTCTATATCTATACTAAAGAGATCCGTCTGTACAACCGTCTTCTATATCTAGACTAACGAGATCCGTCTGTACAACCGTCTTCTATATCTAGACTAACGAGATCCGTCGTTATACAACCGTCTTCTATATCTCGACTAACGAGATCTCTCGTTGTACAACCGTCTTCTATATCTAGACTAACGAGATACGTCGTTGGACAAACGTCTTTAATATCTAGACTAACGAGATCCGTCTGTACAACCGTCTTCTATATCTAGACTAACGAGATCCGTCGTTGTACAACCGTCTTCTATATCTATACTAAAGAGATCCGTCTGTACAACCGTCTTCTATATCTAGACTAACGAGATCCGTCTGTACAACCGTCTTCTATATCTAGACTAACGAGATCCGTCGTTGTACAACCGTCTTCTATATCCAGACTAACGAGATCCGTCGTTGTACAACCGTCTTCTATATCTAGGCTAACGAGATCCGTCTGTACAACCGTCTTCTATATCTAGACTAACGAGATCCGTCTGTACAACCGTTTTCTATATCTAGACTACCTAGATCCGTCGTTGTACAACCGTCTTCTATATCTAGACTAGCGAGATACGTCGTTGGACAAACGTCTTCAATATCTAGACTAACGAGATCCGTCTGTACAACTGTCTTCTATATCTAGACTAACGAGATCCGTCTGTACAACCGTCTTCTATATCTAGACTAACGAGATCCGTCGTTGTACAACCGTTTTCTATATCTAGACTAACGAGATCCGTCGTTGTACAACCGTCTTCTATATCTAGACTAACGAGATCCGTCGTTGTACAACCGTCTTCTATATCTCGACTAACGAGATCTCTCGTTGTACAACCGTCTTCTATATCTAGACTAACGAGATCCGTCGTTGTACAAGCGTCTTCTATATCTCGACTAACGAGATCTCTCGTTGTACAACCGTCTTCTATATCTAGACTAACGAGATACGTCGTTGGACAAACGTCTTCAATATCTAGACTAACGAGATCCGTCTGTACAACCGTCTTCTATATCTAGACTAACGAGATCCGTCTGTACAACCGTTTTCTATATCTAGACTACGTAGATCCGTCGTTGTACAACCGTCTTCTATATCTAGACTAACGAGATCACTCGTTGTGCAACCGTCTTCTATATCTAGACTAACGAGATCCGTCTGTACAACCGTCTTCTATATCTAGACTAACGAGATCCGTCGTTGTACAACCGTCTTCTATATCTCGACTAACGAGATCTCTCGTTGTACAACCGTCTTCTATATCTAGACTAACGAGATCCGTCGTTGTACAACCGTCTTCTATATCTCGACTAACGAGATCTCTCGTTGTACAACCGTCTTCTATATCTAGACTAACGAGATACGTCGTTGGACAAACGTCTTCAATATCTAGACTAACGAGATCCGTCTGTACAACCGTCTTCTATATCTACACTAACGAGATCTCTCGTTGTGCAACCGCCTTCTATATCTAGACTAACGAGATCCGTCTGTACAACCGTCTTCTATATCTAGACTACCGAGATCCGTCGTTGTACAACCGTCTTCTATATCTAGACTAACGAGATCTCTCGTTGTGCAACCTTCTTCTATATCTAGACTAACGAGATCCGTCTGTACAACCGTCTTCAATATCTAGACTAACGAGATCCGTCTGTACAACCGTCTTCTATATCTAGACTAACGAGATCCGTCGTTGTACAACCGTCTTCTATATCTCCACTAACGAGATCTCTCGTTGTACAACCGTCTTCTATATCTAGACTAACGAGATCCGTCGTTGTACAACCGTCTTCTATATCTCGACTAACGAGATCTCTCGTTGTACAACCGTCTTCTATATCTAGACTAACGAGATACGTCGTTGGACAAACGTCTTCAATATCTAGACTAACGAGATCCGTCTGTACAACCGTCTTCTATATCTACACTAACGAGATCTCTCGTTGTGCAACCGCCTTCTATATCTAGACTAACGAGATCCGTCTGTACAACCGTCTTCTATATCTAGACTACCGAGATCCGTCGTTGTACAACCGTCTTCTATATCTAGACTAACGAGATCTCTCGTTGTGCAACCTTCTTCTATATCTAGACTAACGAGATCCGTCTGTACAACCGTCTTCAATATCTAGACTAACGAGATCCGTCTGTACAACCGTCTTCTATATCTAGACTAACGAGATCCGTCGTTGTACAACCGTCTTCTATATCTCCACTAACGAGATCTCTCGTTGTACAACCGTCTTCTATATCTAGACTAACGAGATCCGTCGTTGTACAACCGTCTTCTATATCTCGACTAACGAGATCTCTCGTTGTACAACCGTCTTCTATATCTAGACTAACGAGATACGTCGTTGGACAAACGTCTTCAATATCTAGACTAACGAGATCCGTCTGTACAACCGTCTTCTATATCTAGACTAACGAGATCCGTCGTTGTACAACCGTCTTCTATATCTAGACTAACGAGATCCGTCTGTACAACCGTCTTCTATATCTCGACTAACGAGATCTCTCGTTGTACAACCGTCTTCTATATCTAGACTAACGAGATCCGTCGTTGTACAACCGTCTTCTATATCTCGACTAACGAGATCTCTCGTTGTACAACCGTCTTCTATATCTAGACTAACGAGATACGTTGTTGGACAACCGTCTTCTATATCTAGACTAACGAGATCTCTCGTTGTGCAACCGTCTTCTATATCTAGACTAACGAGATCCGTCTGTACAACCGTCTTCTATATCTAGACTAACGAGATCCGTCGTTGTACAACCGTTTTCCATATCTAGACTAACGAGATCCGTCGTTGTACAACCGTCTTCTATATCTAGACTAACGAGATCCGTCGTTGTACAACCGTCTTCTATATCTAGACTAACGAGATCCGTCGTTGTACAACCGTCTTCTATATCTAGACTAACGAGATACGTCGTTGGACAAACGTCTTCAATATCTAGACTAACGAGATCCGTCTGTACAACCGTCTTCTATATCTACACTAACGAGATCTCTCGTTGTGCAACCGCCTTCTATATCTAGACTAACGAGATCCGTCTGTACAACCGTCTTCTATATCTAGACTAACGAGATCCGTCGTTGTACAACCGTCTTCTATATCTATACTAAAGAGATCCGTCTGTACAACCGTCTTCTATATCTAGACTAACGAGATCCGTCTGTACAACCGTCTTCTATATCTAGACTAACGAGATCCGTCGTTGTACAACCGTCTTCTATATCCAGACTAACGAGATCCGTCGTTGTACAACCGTCTTCTATATCTAGGCTAACGAGATCCGTCTGTACAACCGTCTTCTATATCTAGACTAACGAGATCCGTCTGTACAACCGTTTTCTATATCTAGACTACCTAGATCCGTCGTTGTACAACCGTCTTCTATATCTAGACTAGCGAGATACGTCGTTGGACAAACGTCTTCAATATCTAGACTAACGAGATCCGTCTGTACAACTGTCTTCTATATCTAGACTAACGAGATCCGTCTGTACAACCGTCTTCTATATCTAGACTAACGAGATCCGTCGTTGTACAACCGTTTTCTATATCTAGACTAACGAGATCCGTCGTTGTACAACCGTCTTCTATATCTAGACTAACGAGATCCGTCGTTGTACAACCGTCTTCTATATCTCGACTAACGAGATCTCTCGTTGTACAACCGTCTTCTATATCTAGACTAACGAGATCCGTCGTTGTACAAGCGTCTTCTATATCTCGACTAACGAGATCTCTCGTTGTACAACCGTCTTCTATATCTAGACTAACGAGATACGTCGTTGGACAAACGTCTTCAATATCTAGACTAACGAGATCCGTCTGTACAACCGTCTTCTATATCTAGACTAACGAGATCCGTCTGTACAACCGTTTTCTATATCTAGACTACGTAGATCCGTCGTTGTACAACCGTCTTCTATATCTAGACTAACGAGATCACTCGTTGTGCAACCGTCTTCTATATCTAGACTAACGAGATCCGTCTGTACAACCGTCTTCAATATCTAGACTAACGAGATCCGTCTGTACAACCGTCTTCTATATCTAGACTAACGAGATCCGTCGTTGTACAACCGTCTTCTATATCTCGACTAACGAGATCTCTTGTTGTACAACCGTCTTCTATATCTAGACTAACGAGATCCGTCGTTGTACAACCGTCTTCTATATCTAGACTAACGAGATACGTCGTTGGACAAACGTCTTCAATATCTAGACTAACGAGATCCGTCTGTACAACCGTTTTCTATATCTAGACTACCGAGATCCGTCGTTGTACAACCGTCTTCTATATCTAGACTAACGAGATCTCTCGTTGTGCAACCGCCTTCTATATCTAGACTAACGAGATCCGTCGTTGTACAACCGTCTTCTATATCTATACTAAAGAGATCCGTCTGTACAACCGTCTTCTATATCTAGACTAACGAGATCCGTCTGTACAACCGTCTTGAATATCTAGACTAACGAGATCCGTCTGTACAACCGTCTTCTATATCTAGACTAACGAGATCCGTCTGTACAACCGTCTTCTATATCTAGACTAACGAGATCCGTCGTTGTACAACCGTCTTCTATATCTAGACTAACGAGATCCGTCGTTGTACAACCGTCTTCTATATCTCGACTAACGAGATCTCCCGTTGTACAACCGTCTTCTATATCTAGACTAACGAGATACGTCGTTGGACAAAAGTCTTTAATATCTAGACTAACGAGATCCGTGTGTACAACCGTCTTCTATATCTAGACTAACGAGATCCGTCGTTGTACAACCGTCTTCTATATCTATACTAAAGAGATCCGTCTGTACAACCGTCTTCTATATCTAGACTAACGAGATCCGTCTGTACAACCGTCTTCTATATCTAGACTAACGAGATCCGTCGTTATACAACCGTCTTCTATATCTCGACTAACGAGATCTCTCCTTGTACAACCGTCTTCTATATCTAGACTAACGAGATACGTCGTTGGACAAACGTCTTTAATATCTAGACTAACGAGATCCGTCTGTACAACCGTCTTCTATATCTAGACTAACGAGATCCGTCTGTACAACCGTCTTCTATATCTAGACTAACGAGATCCGTCGTTGTACAACCGTCTTCTATATCTAGACTAACGAGATCCGTCTGTACAACCGTCTTCTATATCTAGACTAACGAGATCCGTCGTTGTACAACCGTCTTCTATATCCAGACTAACGAGATCCGTCGTTGTACAACCGTCTTCTATATCTAGGCTAACGAGATCCGTCGTTGTACAACCGTCTTCTATATCTATACTAAAGAGATCCGTCTGTACAACCGTCTTCTATATCTAGACTAACGAGATCCGTCTGTACAACCGTCTTCTATATCTAGACTAACGAGATCCGTCGTTGTACAACCGTCTTCTATATCCAGACTAACGAGATCCGTCGTTGTACAACCGTCTTCTATATCTAGGCTAACGAGATCCGTCGTTGTACAACCGTCTTCTATATCTATACTAAAGAGATCCGTCTGTACAACCGTCTTCTATATCTAGACTAACGAGATCCGTCGTTGTACAACCGTCTTCTATATCTCGACTAACGAGATCTCCCGTTGTACAACCGTCTTCTATATCTAGACTAACGAGATACGTCGTTGGACAAAAGTCTTTAATATCTAGACTAACGAGATCCGTGTGTACAACCGTCTTCTATATCTAGACTAACGAGATCCGTCGTTGTACAACCGTCTTCTATATCTATACTAAAGAGATCCGTCTGTACAACCGTCTTCTATATCTAGACTAACGAGATCCGTCTGTACAACCGTCTTCTATATCTAGGCTAACGAGATCCGTCGTTGTACAACCGTCTTCTATATCCAGACTAACGAGATCCGTCGTTGTACAACTGTCTTCTATATCTAGACTAACGAGATCCGTCTGTACAACCGTCTTCTATATCTAGACTAACGAGATCCGTCGTTGTACAACCGTTTTCTATATCTAGACTAACGAGATCCGTCGTTGTACAACCGTCTTCTATATCTAGACTAACGAGATCCGTCGTTGTACAACCGTCTTCTATATCTCGACTAACGAGATCTCTCGTTGTACAACCGTCTTCTATATCTAGACTAACGAGATCCGTCGTTGTACAAGCGTCTTCTATATCTCGACTAACGAGATCTCTCGTTGTACAACCGTCTTCTATATCTAGACTAACGAGATACGTCGTTGGACAAACGTCTTCAATATCTAGACTAACGAGATCCGTCTGTACAACCGTCTTCTATATCTAGACTAACGAGATCCGTCTGTACAACCGTTTTCTATATCTAGACTACGTAGATCCGTCGTTGTACAACCGTCTTCTATATCTAGACTAACGAGATCACTCGTTGTGCAACCGTCTTCTATATCTAGACTAACGAGATCCGTCTGTACAACCGTCTTCAATATCTAGACTAACGAGATCCGTCTGTACAACCGTCTTCTATATCTAGACTAACGAGATCCGTCGTTGTACAACCGTCTTCTATATCTCGACTAACGAGATCTCTTGTTGTACAACCGTCTTCTATATCTAGACTAACGAGATCCGTCGTTGTACAACCGTCTTCTATATCTAGACTAACGAGATACGTCGTTGGACAAACGTCTTCAATATCTAGACTAACGAGATCCGTCTGTACAACCGTTTTCTATATCTAGACTACCGAGATCCGTCGTTGTACAACCGTCTTCTATATCTAGACTAACGAGATCTCTCGTTGTGCAACCGCCTTCTATATCTAGACTAACGAGATCCGTCGTTGTACAACCGTCTTCTATATCTATACTAAAGAGATCCGTCTGTACAACCGTCTTCTATATCTAGACTAACGAGATCCGTCTGTACAACCGTCTTGAATATCTAGACTAACGAGATCCGTCTGTACAACCGTCTTCTATATCTAGACTAACGAGATCCGTCTGTACAACCGTCTTCTATATCTAGACTAACGAGATCCGTCGTTGTACAACCGTCTTCTATATCTAGACTAACGAGATCCGTCGTTGTACAACCGTCTTCTATATCTCGACTAACGAGATCTCCCGTTGTACAACCGTCTTCTATATCTAGACTAACGAGATACGTCGTTGGACAAAAGTCTTTAATATCTAGACTAACGAGATCCGTGTGTACAACCGTCTTCTATATCTAGACTAACGAGATCCGTCGTTGTACAACCGTCTTCTATATCTATACTAAAGAGATCCGTCTGTACAACCGTCTTCTATATCTAGACTAACGAGATCCGTCTGTACAACCGTCTTCTATATCTAGACTAACGAGATCCGTCGTTATACAACCGTCTTCTATATCTCGACTAACGAGATCTCTCCTTGTACAACCGTCTTCTATATCTAGACTAACGAGATACGTCGTTGGACAAACGTCTTTAATATCTAGACTAACGAGATCCGTCTGTACAACCGTCTTCTATATCTAGACTAACGAGATCCGTCGTTGTACAACCGTCTTCTATATCTATACTAAAGAGATCCGTCTGTACAACCGTCTTCTATATCTAGACTAACGAGATCCGTCTGTACAACCGTCTTCTATATCTAGACTAACGAGATCCGTCGTTGTACAACCGTCTTCTATATCCAGACTAACGAGATCCGTCGTTGTACAACCGTCTTCTATATCTAGGCTAACGAGATCCGTCTGTACAACCGTCTTCTATATCTAGACTAACGAGATCCGTCTGTACAACCGTTTTCTATATCTAGACTACCTAGATCCGTCGTTGTACAACCGTCTTCTATATCTAGACTAGCGAGATACGTCGTTGGACAAACGTCTTCAATATCTAGACTAACGAGATCCGTCTGTACAACTGTCTTCTATATCTAGACTAACGAGATCCGTCTGTACAACCGTCTTCTATATCTAGACTAACGAGATCCGTCGTTGTACAACCGTTTTCTATATCTAGACTAACGAGATCCGTCGTTGTACAACCGTCTTCTATATCTAGACTAACGAGATCCGTCGTTGTACAACCGTCTTCTATATCTCGACTAACGAGATCTCTCGTTGTACAACCGTCTTCTATATCTAGACTAACGAGATCCGTCGTTGTACAAGCGTCTTCTATATCTCGACTAACGAGATCTCTCGTTGTACAACCGTCTTCTATATCTAGACTAACGAGATACGTCGTTGGACAAACGTCTTCAATATCTAGACTAACGAGATCCGTCTGTACAACCGTCTTCTATATCTAGACTAACGAGATCCGTCTGTACAACCGTTTTCTATATCTAGACTACGTAGATCCGTCGTTGTACAACCGTCTTCTATATCTAGACTAACGAGATCACTCGTTGTGCAACCGTCTTCTATATCTAGACTAACGAGATCCGTCTGTACAACCGTCTTCTATATCTAGACTAACGAGATCCGTCGTTGTACAACCGTCTTCTATATCTCGACTAACGAGATCTCTCGTTGTACAACCGTCTTCTATATCTAGACTAACGAGATCCGTCGTTGTACAACCGTCTTCTATATCTCGACTAACGAGATCTCTCGTTGTACAACCGTCTTCTATATCTAGACTAACGAGATACGTCGTTGGACAAACGTCTTCAATATCTAGACTAACGAGATCCGTCTGTACAACCGTCTTCTATATCTACACTAACGAGATCTCTCGTTGTGCAACCGCCTTCTATATCTAGACTAACGAGATCCGTCTGTACAACCGTCTTCTATATCTAGACTACCGAGATCCGTCGTTGTACAACCGTCTTCTATATCTAGACTAACGAGATCTCTCGTTGTGCAACCTTCTTCTATATCTAGACTAACGAGATCCGTCTGTACAACCGTCTTCAATATCTAGACTAACGAGATCCGTCTGTACAACCGTCTTCTATATCTAGACTAACGAGATCCGTCGTTGTACAACCGTCTTCTATATCTCCACTAACGAGATCTCTCGTTGTACAACCGTCTTCTATATCTAGACTAACGAGATCCGTCGTTGTACAAGCGTCTTCTATATCTCGACTAACGAGATCTCTCGTTGTACAACCGTCTTCTATATCTAGACTAACGAGATACGTCGTTGGACAAACGTCTTCAATATCTAGACTAACGAGATCCGTCTGTACAACCGTCTTCTATATCTAGACTAACGAGATCCGTCGTTGTACAACCGTCTTCTATATCTAGACTAACGAGATCCGTCTGTACAACCGTCTTCTATATCTCGACTAACGAGATCTCTCGTTGTACAACCGTCTTCTATATCTAGACTAACGAGATCCGTCGTTGTACAACCGTCTTCTATATCTCGACTAACGAGATCTCTCGTTGTACAACCGTCTTCTATATCTAGACTAACGAGATACGTTGTTGGACAACCGTCTTCTATATCTAGACTAACGAGATCTCTCGTTGTGCAACCGTCTTCTATATCTAGACTAACGAGATCCGTCTGTACAACCGTCTTCTATATCTAGACTAACGAGATCCGTCGTTGTACAACCGTTTTCCATATCTAGACTAACGAGATCCGTCGTTGTACAACCGTCTTCTATATCTAGACTAACGAGATCCGTCGTTGTACAACCGTCTTCTATATCTAGACTAACGAGATCCGTCGTTGTACAACCGTCTTCTATATCTAGACTAACGAGATACGTCGTTGGACAAACGTCTTCAATATCTAGACTAACGAGATCCGTCTGTACAACCGTCTTCTATATCTACACTAACGAGATCTCTCGTTGTGCAACCGCCTTCTATATCTAGACTAACGAGATCCGTCTGTACAACCGTCTTCTGTATCTAGACTACCGAGATCCGTCGTTGTACAACCGTCTTCTATATCTAGACTAACGAGATCTCTCGTTGTGCAACCTTCTTCTATATCTAGACTAACGAGATCCGTCTGTACAACCGTCTTCAATATCTAGACTAACGAGATCCGTCTGTACAACCGTCTTCTATATCTAGACTAACGAGATCCGTCGTTGTACAACCGTCTTCTATATCTCCACTAACGAGATCTCTCGTTGTACAACCGTCTTCTATATCTAGACTAACGAGATCCGTCGTTGTACAACCGTCTTCTATATCTCGACTAACGAGATCTCTCGTTGTACAAACGTCTTCTATATCTAGACTAACGAGATACGTCGTTGGACAATCGTCTTCAATATCTAGACTAACGAGATCCGTCTGTACAACTGTCTTCTATATCTAGACTAACGAGATCCGTCTGTACAACTGTCTTCTATATCTCGACTAACGAGATCTCTCGTTGTACAACCGTCTTCTATATCTAGACTAACGAGATCCGTCGTTGTACAACCGTCTTCTATATCTCGACTAACGAGATCTCTCGTTGTGCAACCTTCTTCTATATCTAGACTAACGAGATCCGTCTGTACAACCGTCTTCTATATCTAGACTAACGAGATCCGTCGTTGTTCAACCGTCTTCTATATCTCGACTACCGAGATCCGTCGTTGTACAACCGTCTTCTATATCTAGACTAACGAGATCTCTCGTTGTGCAACCGCCTTCTATATCTAGACTAACGAGATCCGTCTGTACAACCGTCTTCTATATCTAGACTAACGAGATCCGTCGTTGTACAACCGTCTTCTATATCTAGACTAACGAGATCCGTCGTTGTACAACCGTCTTCTATATCTCCACTAACGAGATCTCTCGTTGTACAACCGTCTTCTATATCTAGACTAACGAGATCCGTCGTTGTACAACCGTCTTCTATATCTCGACTAACGAGATCTCTCGTTGTACAACCGTCTTCTATATCTAGACTAACGAGATCTCTCGTTGTACAACCGTCTTCAATATCTAGACTACCGAGATCCGTCGTTGTACAACCGTCTTCAATATCTAGACTAACGAGATCCGTCTGTACAACTGTCTTCTATATCTAGACTAACGAGATCCGTCTGTACAACTGTCTTCTATATCTCGACTAACGAGATCTCTCGTTGTACAACCGTCTTCTATATCTAGACTAACGAGATCCGTCGTTGTACAACCGTCTTCTATATCTCGACTAACGAGATCTCTCGTTGTGCAACCTTCTTCTATATCTAGACTAACGAGATCCGTCTGTACAACCGTCTTCTATATCTAGACTAACGAGATCCGTCGTTGTTCAACCGTCTTCTATATCTCGACTAACGAGATCTATCGTTGTACAACCGTCTTCTATATCTAGACTAACGAGATACGTCGTTGGATAAACGTCTTCAATATCTAGACCAACGAGATCCGTCGGTACAACTGTCTTCTATATCTAGACTAACGAGATCCGTCTGTACAACCGTCTTCTATATCTAGACTAACGAGATCCGTCGTTGTACAACCGTTTTCTATATCTAGACTAACGAGATCCGTCGTTGTACAACCGTCTTCTATATCTAGACTAACGAGATCCGTCGTTGTACAACCGTCTTCTATATCTAGACTAACGAGATCCGTCGTTGTACAACCGTCTTCTATATCTAGACTAACGAGATCTCTCGTTGTGCAACCGCCTTCTATATCTAGACTAACGAGATCCGTCTGTACAACCGTCTTCTATATCTAGACTAACGAGATCCGTCTGTACAACCGTCTTCTATATCTAGACTAACGAGATCCGTCGTTGTACAACCGTTTTCTATGTCTAGACTAACGAGATACGTCGTTGGACAAACGTCTTCAATATCTAGACTAACGAGATCCGTCTGTACAACCGTTTTCTATATCTAGACTACCGAGATCCGTCGTTGTACAACCGTCTTCTATATCTAGACTAACGAGATCTCTCGTTGTGCAACCGCCTTCTATATCTAGACTAACGAGATCCGTCTGTACAACCGTCTTCTATATCTAGACTAACGAGATCCGTCGTTGTACAACGGTCTTCTATATCTAGACTAACGAGATCCGTCTGTACAACCGTCTTCTATATCTAGACTAACGAGATCCGTCGTTGTACAACGGTCTTCTATATCTCGACTAACGAGATCTCTCGTTGTACAACCGTCTTCTATATCTAGACTAACGGGATCCGTCGTTGTACAACCGTCTTCTATATCCAGACTAACGAGATCCGTCGTTGTACAACCGTCTTCTATATCTAGACTAACGAGATCCGTCTGTACAACCGTCTTCTATATCTAGACTAACGAGATCCGTCTGTACAACCGTTTTCTATATCTAGACTACCGAGATCCGTCGTTGTACAACCGTCTTCTATATCTAGACTAACGAGATCTCTCGTTGTGCAACCGTCTTCTATATCTAGACTAACGAGATCCGTCTGTACAACCGTCTTCAATATCTAGACTAACGAGATCCGTCTGTACAACCGTCTTCTATATCTAGACTAACGAGATCCGTCGTTGTACAACCGTCTTCTATATCTAGACTAACGAGATCCGTCGTTGTACAACCGTCTTCTATATCTCGACTAACGAGATCTCTCGTTGTACAACCGTCTTCTATATCTAGACTAACGAGATACGTCGTTGGACAAAAGTCGTTAATATCTAGACTAACGAGATCCGTGTGTACAACCGTCTTCTATATCTAGACTAACGAGATCCGTCGTTATACAACCGTCTTCTATATCTAGACTAACGAGATCCGTCTGTACAACCGTCTTCTATATCTAGACTAACGAGATCCATCTGTACAACCGTTTTCTATATCTAGACTACCGAGATCCGTCGTTGTACAACCGTCTTCTATATCTAGACTAACGAGATCTCTCGTTGTGCAACCGTCTTCTATATCTAGACTAACGAGATCCGTCTGTACAACCGTCTTCAATATCTAGACTAACGAGATCCGTCTGAACAACCCTCTTTTATATCAAGACTAACGAGATCCGTCGGTACAACCGTCTTCTATATCTAGACTAACGAGATCCGTCGTTGGACAAACGTCTTCAATATCTAGACTAACGTGATCCATCTGTACAACCGTTTTCTATATCTAGACTAACGAGATACGTCGTTGGACAAACGTCTTCAATATCTAGACTAACGAGATCCGTCTGTACAACCGTCTTCTATATCTAGACTAACGAGATCCGTCGTTGTACAACCGTCTTCTATATCTAGACTAACGAGATCCGTCGTTGTACAACCGTCTTCTATATCTCGACTAACGAGATCTCTCGTTGTACAACCGTCTTCTATATCTAGACTAACGAGATCCGTCGTTGTACAACCGTCTTCTATATCTAGACTACCGAGATCCGTCGTTGTACAACCGTCTTCTATATCTAGACTAACGAGATCTCTCGTTGTGCAACCTTCTTCTATATCTAGACTAACGAGATCCGTCTGTACAACCGTCTTCAATATCTAGACTAACGAGATCCGTCTGTACAACCGTCTTCTATATCTAGACTAACGAGATCCGTCGTTGTACAACCGTCTTCTATATCTCCACTAACGAGATCTCTCGTTGTACAACCGTCTTCTATATCTAGACTAACGAGATCCGTCGTTGTACAACCGTCTTCTATATCTCGACTAACGAGATCTCTCGTTGTACAACCGTCTTCTATATCTAGACTAACGAGATCTCTCGTTGTACAACCGTCTTCAATATCTAGACTAACGAGATCCGTCTGTACAACCGTTTTCTATATCTAGACTACCGAGATCCGTCGTTGTACAACCGTCTTCAATATCTAGACTAACGAGATCCGTCTGTACAACTGTCTTCTATATCTAGACTAACGAGATCCGTCTGTACAACCGTCTTCTATATCTAGACTAACGAGATCTCTCGTTGTACAACCGTCTTCTATATCTAGACTAACGAGATCCGTCGTTGTACAACCGTCTTCTATATCTCGACTAACGAGATCTCTCGTTGTACAACCGTCTTCTATATCTAGACTAACGAGATCACTCGTTGTACAACCGTCTTCAATATCTAGACTAACGAGATCCGTCTGTACAACCGTTTTCTATATCTAGACTACCGAGATCCGTCGTTGTACAACCGTCTTCAATATCTAGACTAACGAGATCCGTCTGTACAACTGTCTTCTATATCTAGACTAACGAGATCCGTCTGTACAACTGTCTTCTATATCTCGACTAACGAGATCTCTCGTTGTACAACCGTCTTCTATATCTAGACTAACGAGATCCGTCGTTGTACAACCGTCTTCTATATCTCGACTAACGAGATCTCTCGTTGTACAACCGTCTTCTATATCTAGACTAACGAGATCACTCGTTGTGCAACCGTCTTCTATATCTAGACTAACGAGATCCGTCTGTACAACCGTCTTCAATATCTAGACTAACGAGATCCGTCTGTACAACCGTCTTCTATATCTAGACTAACGAGATCCGTCGTTGTACAACCGTCTTCTATATCTCGACTAACGAGATCTCTTGTTGTACAACCGTCTTCTATATCTAGACTAACGAGATCCGTCGTTGTACAACCGTCTTCTATATCTAGACTAACGAGATACGTCGTTGGACAAACGCCTTCAATATCTAGACTAACGAGATCCGTCTGTACAACCGTTTTCTATATCTAGACTACCGAGATCCGTCGTTGTACAACCGTCTTCTATATCTAGACTAACGAGATCTCTCGTTGTGCAACCGCCTTCTATATCTAGACTAACGAGATCCGTCGTTGTACAACCGTCTTCTATATCTATACTAAAGAGATCCGTCTGTACAACCGTCTTCTATATCTAGACTAACGAGATCCGTCTGTACAACCGTCTTCTATATCTAGACTAACGAGATCCGTCGTTGTACAACCGTCTTCTATATCCAGACTAACGTGATCCGTCTGTACAACCGTCTTCTATATCTAGACTAACGAGATACGTCGTTGTACAAGCGTCTTCTATATCCAGACTAACGAGATCCGTCGTTGTACAACCGTCATCTATATCTAGACTAACGAGATCCGTCGTTGTACAACCGTCTTCTATGTCTAGACTAGCGAGATACGTCGTTGGACAAACGTCATCAATATCTAGACTAACGAGAGATACGTCTGTACAACCGTTTTCTATATCTAGACTAACGAGATCCGTCTGTACAACCGTCTTCTATATCTAGACTAACGAGATCCGTCGTTGTACAATCGTCTTCTATATCTAGACTAACGAGATCCGTCGTTGTACACCCGTCTTCTATAACTAGACTAACGAGATCCGTCGTTGTACAACCGTCTTCTATATCTAGACTAACGAGATCCGTCGTTGTTCAACCGTCTTCTATATCTCGACTAACGAGATCTATCGTTGTACAACCGTCTTCTATATCTAGACTAACGAGATACGTCGTTGGATAAACGTCTTCAATATCTAGACCAACGAGATCCGTCGGTACAACTGTCTTCTATATCTAGACTAACGAGATCCGTCTGTACAACCGTCTTCTATATCTAGACTAACGAGATCCGTCGTTGTACAACCGTTTTCTATATCTAGACTAACGAGATCCGTCGTTGTACAACCGTCTTCTATATCTAGACTAACGAGATCCGTCGTTGTACAACCGTCTTCTATATCTAGACTAACGAGATCCGTCGTTGTACAACCGTCTTCTATATCTAGACTAACGAGATCTCTCGTTGTGCAACCGCCTTCTATATCTAGACTAACGAGATCCGTCTGTACAACCGTCTTCTATATCTAGACTAACGAGATCCGTCTGTACAACCGTCTTCTATATCTAGACTAACGAGATCCGTCGTTGTACAACCGTTTTCTATATCTAGACTAACGAGATACGTCGTTGGACAAACGTCTTCAATATCTAGACTAACGAGATCCGTCTGTACAACCGTTTTCTATATCTAGACTACCGAGATCCGTCGTTGTACAACCGTCTTCTATATCTAGACTAACGAGATCTCTCGTTGTGCAACCGCCTTCTATATCTAGACTAACGAGATCCGTCTGTACAACCGTCTTCTATATCTAGACTAACGAGATCCGTCGTTGTACAACGGTCTTCTATATCTAGACTAACGAGATCCGTCTGTACAACCGTCTTCTATATCTAGACTAACGAGATCCGTCGTTGTACAATCGTCTTCTATATCTAGACTAACGAGATCCGTCGTTGTACAACCGTCTTCTATAACTAGACTAACGAGATCCGTCGTTGTACAACCGTCTTCTATATCTAGACTAACGAGATCCGTCGTTGTTCAACCGTCTTCTATATCTCGACTAACGAGATCTATCGTTGTACAACCGTCTTCTATATCTCGACTAACGAGATACGTCGTTGGATAAACGTCTTCAATATCTAGACCAACCAGATCCGTCTGTACAACTGTCTTCTATATCTAGACTAACGAGATCCGTCTGTACAACCGTCTTCTATATCTAGACTAACGAGATCCGTCGTTGTACAACCGTCTTCTATATCTAGACTAACGAGATCCGTCTGTACAACCGTCTTCTATATCTAGACTAACGAGATCCGTCGTTGTACAACCGTCTTCTATATCTAGACTAACGAGATCCGTCGTTGTACAACCGTCTTCTATATCTAGACTAACGAGATCCGTCGTTGTACAACCGTCTTCTATATCTAGACTAACGAGATACGTCGTTGGACAAACGTCTTCAATATCTAGACTAACGAGATCCGTCTGTACAACCGTTTTCTATATCTAGACTACCGAGATCCGTCGTTGTACAACCGTCTTCTATATCTAGACTAACGAGATCTCTCGTTGTGCAACCGCCTTCTATATCTAGACTAACGAGATCCGTCTGTACAACCGTCTTCTATATCTAGACTAACGAGATCCGTCGTTGTACAACGGTCTTCTATATCTCGACTAACGAGATCTCTCGTTGTACAACCGTCTTCTATATCTAGACTAACGAGATCCGTCGTTGTACAACCGTCTTCTATATCCAGACTAACGAGATCCGTCGTTGTACAACCGTCTTCTATATCTAGACTAACGAGATCCGTCTGTACAACCGTCTTCTATATCTAGACTAACGAGATCCGTCTGTACAACCGTTTTCTATATCTAGACTACCGAGATCCGTCGTTGTACAACCGTCTTCTATATCTAGACTAACGAGATCTCTCGTTGTGCAACCGTCTTCTATATCTAGACTAACGAGATCCGTCTGTACAACCGTCTTCAATATCTAGACTAACGAGATCCGTCTGTACAACCGTCTTCTATATCTAGACTAACGAGATCCGTCGTTGTACAACCGTCTTCTATATCTAGACTAACGAGATCCGTCGTTGTACAACCGTCTTCTATATCTCGACTAACGAGATCTCTCGTTGTACAACCGTCTTCTATATCTAGACTAACGAGATACGTCGTTGGACAAAAGTCGTTAATATCTAGACTAACGAGATCCGTGTGTACAACCGTCTTCTATATCTAGACTAACGAGATCCGTCGTTATACAACCGTCTTCTATATCTCGACTAACGAGATCTCTCGTTGTACAACCGTCTTCTATATCTAGACTAACGAGATCCGTCGTTGTACAACCGTCTTCTATATCTAGACTAACGAGATCCGTCTGTACAACCGTCTTCTATATCTAGACTAACGAGATCCATCTGTACAACCGTTTTCTATATCTAGACTACCGAGATCCGTCGTTGTACAACCGTCTTCTATATCTAGACTAACGAGATCTCTCGTTGTGCAACCGTCTTCTATATCTAGACTAACGAGATCCGTCTGTACAACCGTCTTCAATATCTAGACTAACGAGATCCGTCTGAACAACCCTCTTTTATATCAAGACTAACGAGATCCGTCGGTACAACCGTCTTCTATATCTAGACTAACGAGATCCGTCGTTGGACAAACGTCTTCAATATCTAGACTAACGTGATCCGTCTGTACAACCGTCTTCTATATCTAGACTAACGAGATACGTCGTTGTACAAGCGTCTACTATATCCAGACTAACGAGATCCGTCGTTGTACAACCGTCATCTATATCTAGACTAACGAGATCCGTCGTTGTACAACCGTCTTCTATATCTAGACTAACGAGATCCGTCTGTACAACCGTTTTCTATATCTAGACTAACGAGATCCATCTGTACAACCGTTTTCTATATCTAGACTACCGAGATCCGTCGTTGTACAACCGTCTTCTATATCTAGACTAACGAGATCTCTCGTTGTGCAACCGTCTTCTATATCTAGACTAACGAGATCCGTCTGTACAACCGTCTTCAATATCTAGACTAACGAGATCCGTCTGAACAACCCTCTTTTATATCAAGACTAACGAGATCCGTCTGTACAACCGTCTTCTATATCTAGACTAACGAGATCCGTCGTTGGACAAACGTCTTCAATATCTAGACTAACGTGATCCGTCTGTACAACCGTCTTCTATATCTAGACTAACGAGATACGTCGTTGTACAAGCGTCTACTATATCCAGACTAACGAGATCCGTCGTTGTACAACCGTCATCTATATCTAGACTAACGAGATCCGTCTGTACAACCGTCTTCAATATCTAGACTAACGAGATCCGTCTGAACAACCCTCTTTTATATCAAGACTAACGAGATACGTCTGTACAACCGTTTTCTATATCTAGACTAACGAGATCCGTCTGTACAACCGTCTTCTATATCTAGACTAACGAGATCCGTCGTTGTACAATCGTCTTCTATATCTAGACTAACGAGATCCGTCGTTGTACAACCGTCTTCTATAACTAGACTAACGAGATCCGTCGTTGTACAACCGTCTTCTATATCTAGACTAACGAGATCCGTCGTTGTTCAACCGTCTTCTATATCTCGACTAACGAGATCTATCGTTGTACAACCGTCTTCTATATCTAGACTAACGAGATACGTCGTTGGATAAACGTCTTCAATATCTAGACCAACGAGATCCGTCTGTACAACTGTCTTCTATATCTAGACTAACGAGATCCGTCTGTACAACCGTCTTCTATATCTAGACTAACGAGATCCGTCGTTGTACAACCGTTTTCTATATCTAGACTAACGAGATCCGTCGTTGTACAACCGTCTTCTATATCTAGACTAACGAGATCCGTCGTTGTACAACCGTCTTCTATATCTAGACTAACGAGATCCGTCGTTGTACAACCGTCTTCTATATCTAGACTAACGAGATACGTCGTTGGACAAACGTCTTCAATATCTAGACTAACGAGATCCGTCTGTACAACCGTTTTCTATATCTAGACTACCGAGATCCGTCGTTGTACAACCGTCTTCTATATCTAGACTAACGAGATCTCTCGTTGTGCAACCGCCTTCTATATCTAGACTAACGAGATCCGTCGTTGTACAACCGTCTTCTATATCTATACTAAAGAGATCCGTCTGTACAACCGTCTTCTATATCTAGACTAACGAGATCCGTCTGTACAACCGTCTTCTATATCTAGACTAACGAGATCCGTCGTTGTACAACCGTCTTCTATATCCAGACTAACGTGATCCGTCTGTACAACCGTCTTCTATATCTAGACTAACGAGATACGTCGTTGTACAAGCGTCTTCTATATCCAGACTAACGAGATCCGTCGTTGTACAACCGTCATCTATATCTAGACTAACGAGATCCGTCGTTGTACAACCGTCTTCTATGTCTAGACTAGCGAGATACGTCGTTGGATAAACGTCATCAATATCTAGACTAACGAGAGATACGTCTGTACAACCGTTTTCTATATCTAGACTAACGAGATCCGTCTGTACAACCGTCTTCTATATCTAGACTAACGAGATCCGTCGTTGTACAATCGTCTTCTATATCTAGACTAACGAGATCCGTCGTTGTACACCCGTCTTCTATAACTAGACTAACGAGATCCGTCGTTGTACAACCGTCTTCTATATCTAGACTAACGAGATCCGTCGTTGTTCAACCGTCTTCTATATCTCGACTAACGAGATCTATCGTTGTACAACCGTCTTCTATATCTAGACTAACGAGATACGTCGTTGGATAAACGTCTTCAATATCTAGACCAACGAGATCCGTCGGTACAACTGTCTTCTATATCTAGACTAACGAGATCCGTCTGTACAACCGTCTTCTATATCTAGACTAACGAGATCCGTCGTTGTACAACCGTTTTCTATATCTAGACTAACGAGATCCGTCGTTGTACAACCGTCTTCTATATCTAGACTAACGAGATCCGTCGTTGTACAACCGTCTTCTATATCTAGACTAACGAGATCCGTCGTTGTACAACCGTCTTCTATATCTAGACTAACGAGATCTCTCGTTGTGCAACCGCCTTCTATATCTAGACTAACGAGATCCGTCTGTACAACCGTCTTCTATATCTAGACTAACGAGATCCGTCGTTGTACAACGGTCTTCTATATCTCGACTAACGAGATCTCTCGTTGTACAACCGTCTTCTATATCTAGACTAACGAGATCCGTCTGTACAACAGTCTTCTATATCTAGACTAACGAGATCCGTCTGTACAACCGTATTCTATATCTAGACTACCGAGATCCGTCGTTGTACAACCGTCTTCTATATCTAGACTAACGAGATCTCTCGTTGTGCAACCGTCTTCTATATGTAGACTAACGAGATCCGTCTGTACAACCGTCTTCAATATCTAGACTAACGAGATCCGTCTGTACAACCGTCTTCTATATCTAGACTAACGAGATCCGTCGTTGTACAACCGTCTTCTATATCTCGACTAACGAGATCTCTCGTTGTACAACCGTCTTCTATATCTAGACTAACGAGATACGTCGTTGTACAACCGTCTTCTATATCTAGACTAACGAGATCTCTCGTTGTGCAACCGTCTTCTATATCTAGACTAACGAGATCCGTCTGTACAACCGTCTTCAATATCTAGACTAACGAGATCCGTCTGTACAACCGTCTTCTATATCTAGACTAACGAGATCCGTCGTTGTACAACCGTCTTCTATATCTCCACTAACGAGATCTCTCGTTGTACAACCGTCTTCTATATCTAGACTAACGAGATCCGTCGTTGTAGAACCGTCTTCTATATCTCGACTAACGAGATCTCTCGTTGTACAACCGTCTTCTATATCTAGACTAACGAGATACGTCGTTGGACAAACGTCTTCAATATCTAGACTAACGAGATCCGTCTGTACAACCGTCTTCTATATCTAGACTAACGAGATCCGTTGTTGTACAACCGTCTTCTATATCTAGACTAACGAGATCCGTCTGTACAACCGTCTTCTATATCTAGACTAACGAGATCCGTCTGTACAACCGTTTTCTATATCTAGACTACCGAGATCCGTTGTTGTACAACCGTCTTCTATATCTAGACTAACGAGATCTCTCGTTGTGCAACCGTCTTCTATATCTAGACTAACGAGATCCGTCTGTACAACCGTCTTCTATATCTAGACTAACGAGATCCGTCGTTCTACAACCGTCTTCTATATCTAGACTAACGATATCCGTCGTTGTACAACCGTCTTCTATATCTAGACTAACGAGATCCGTCTGTACAACCGTCTTCTATATCTAGACTAACGAGATCCGTCGTTGTACAACCGTCTTCTATATCTTGACTAACGAGATCTCTCGTTGTACAACCGTCTTCTATATCTAGGCTAACGAGATCCGTCTGTACAACCGTCTTCTATATCTAGACTAACGAGATCCGTCGTTGTACAACCGTCTTCTATATCTAGACTAACGAGATCCGTCGTTGTACAACCGTCTTCTATATCTTGACTAACGAGATCCGTCTGTACAACCGTCTTCTATATCTCCACTAACGAGATCTCTCGTTGTACAACCGTCTTCTATATCTAGACTAACGAGATCCGTCTGTACAACCGTCTTCAATATCTAGACTAATGAGATCCGTCTGTACAACCGTCTTCTATATCTAGACTAACGAGATCCGTCGTTGTACAACCGTCTTCTATATCTCCACTAACGAGATCTCACGTTGTACAACCGTCTTCTATATCTAGACTAACGAGATACGTCGTTGTACAACCGTCTTCTATATCTAGACTAACGAGATCTCTCGTTGTGCAACCGTCTTCTATATCTAGACTAACGAGATCCGTCTGTACAACCGTCTTCAATATCTAGACTAACGAGATCCGTCTGTACAACCGTCTTCTATATCTAGACTAACGAGATCCGTTGTTGTACAACCGTCTTCTATATCTAGACTAACGAGATCCGTCTGTACAACCGTCTTCTATATCTAGACTAACGAGATCCGTCTGTACAACCGTTTTCTATATCTAGACTACCGAGATCCGTTGTTGTACAACCGTCTTCTATATCTAGACTAACGAGATCTCTCGTTGTGCAACCGTCTTCTATATCTAGACTAACGAGATCCGTCTGTACAACCGTCTTCTATATCTAGACTAACGAGATCCGTCGTTGTACAACCGTCTTCTATATCTAGACTAACGAGATCCGTCGTTGTACAACCGTCTTCTATATCTAGACTAACGAGATCCGTCGTTATACAACCGTTTTCTATATCTAGACTACCGAGATCCGTCGTTGTACAACCGTCTTCTATATCTAGACTAACGAGATCTCTCGTTGTGCAACCGCCTTCTATATCTAGACTAACGAGATCCGTCTGTACAACCGTCTTCTATATCTAGACTAACGCGATCCGTCGTTGTACAACCGTCTTCTATATCTCGACTAACGAGATCTCTCGTTGTACAACCGTCTTCTATATCTAGACTAACGAGATCCGTCGTTGTACAACCGTCTTCTATATCTCGACTAACGAGATCTATCGTTGTACAACCGTCTTCTATATCTAGACTAACGAGATACGTCGTTGGACAAACGTCTTCAATATCTAGACTAACGAGAGATACGTCTGTACAACCGTTATCTATATCTAGACTAACGAGATCCGTCTGTACAACCGTCTTCTATATCTAGACTAACGAGATCCGTCTGTACAACCGTCTTCTATATCTAGACTAACGAGATCCGTCGTTGTACAATCGTCTTCTATATTTAGACTTACGAGATCCGTCGTTGTACAACCGTCTTCTATATCTAGACTAACGAGATCCGTCTGTACAACCGTCTTCTATATCTAGACTAACGAGATCCATCTGTACAACCGTTTTCTATATCTAGACTACCGAGATCCGTCGTTGTACAACCGTCTTCTATATCTAGACTAACGAGATCTCTCGTTGTGCAACCGTCTTCTATATCTAGACTAACGAGATCCGTCTGTACAACCGTCTTCAATATCTAGACTAACGAGATCCGTCTGAACACACCTCTTTTATATCAAGACTAACGAGATCCGTCTGTACAACCGTCTTTTATATCTAGACTAACGAGATCCGTCGTTGGACAAACGTCTTCAATATCTAGACTAACGTGATCCGTCTGTACAACCGTCTTCTATATCTAGACTAACGAGATACGTCGTTGTACAAGAGTCTTCTATATCCAGACTAACGAGATCCGTCGTTGTACAACCGTCATCTATATCTAGACTAACGAGATCCGTCGTTGTACAACCGTCTTCTATATCTAGACTAGCGAGATACGTCGTTGGACAAACGTCTTCAATATCTAGACTAACGAGAGATACGTCTGTACAACCGTTTTCTATATCTAGACTAACGAGATCCGTCTGTACAACCGTCTTCTATATCTAGACTAACGAGATCCGTCTGTACAACCGTCTTCTATATCTAGACTAACGAGATCCGTCGTTGTACAATCGTCTTCTATATCTAGACTAACGAGATCCGTCGTTGTACAACCGTCTTCTATAACTAGACTAACGAGATCCGTCGTTGTACAACCGTCTTCTATATCTAGACTAACGAGATCCGTCTGTACAACCGTTTTCTATATCTAGACTACCGAGATCCGTCGTTGTACAACCGTTTTCTATATCTAGACTAACGAGATCCGTCGTTGTACAACCGTCTTCTATATCTAGACTAACGAGATCCGTCGTTGTACAACCGTCTTCTATATCTATACTAGAGAGATCCGTCTGTACAACCGTCTTCTATATCTAGACTAACGAGATCCGTCTGTACAACCGTCTTCTATATCCAGACTAACGAGATCCGTCGCTGTACAACCGTCTTCTATATCTAGACTAACGAGATCTCTCGTTGTGCAACCGTCTTCTATATCTAGACTAACGAGATCCGTCTGTACAACCGTCTTCTATATCTAGACTAACGAGATCCGTCGTTGTACAACCGTCTTCTATGTCTAGACTAACGATATCCGTCGTTGTACAACCGTCTTCTATATCTAGACTAACGAGATCCGTCTGTACAACCGTCTTCTATATCTAGACTAACGATATCCGTCGTTGTACAACCGTCTTCTATATCTCGACTAACGAGATCTCTCGTTGTACAACCGTCTTCTATATCTAGGCTAACGAGATCCGTCTGTACAACCGTCTTCTATATCTAGACTAACGAGATCCGTCGTTGTACAACCGTCTTCTATATCTAGACTAACGAGATCCGTCATTGGACAAACGTCTTCAATATCTAGACTAACGTGATCCGTCTGTACAACCGTCTTCTATATCTAGACTAACGAGATACGTCGTTGTACAAGCGTCTTCTATATCCAGACTAACGAGATCCGTCGTTGTACAACCGTCATCTATATCTAGACTAACGAGATCCGTCGTTGTACAACCGTCTTCTATGTCTAGACTAGCGAGATACGTCGTTGGACAAACGTCTTCAATATCTAGACTAACGAGAGATACGTCTGTACAACCGTTTTCTATATCTAGACTAACGAGATCCGTCTGTACAACCGTCTTCTATATCTAGACTAACGAGATCCGTCGTTGTACAATCGTCTTCTATATCTAGACTAACGAGATCCGTCGTTGTACAATCGTCTTCTATATCTAGACTAACGAGATCCGTCGTTGTACAACCGTCTTCTATATCTAGACTAACGAGATCCGTCTGTACAACCGTCTTCTATATCTAGACTAACGAGATCCATCTGTACAACCGTTTTCTATATCTAGACTACCGAGATCCGTCGTTGTACAACCGTCTTCTATATCTAGACTAATGTTGTGCCCTGCGTGATGGCTCGCAAGGCTGGTACGGGATTTGGTGATATCGTAGGTTCGGGAGTGAACAAAAGATTAGGATCTACTGGGTGAACTACACCAAGTTGGTTAAATTTAGAGACTAAGTCTTTATTCAGAGACTAACTAATACTAGACTGAGGTTTACAGGAGTGTCAGCCGTGTTAACAGGTCGAGTGTCAAGTCTAGAATCCTCCTCTTTTTGGAATCGCATTGGTTTTATATCCTTCTTGGGCGTGGTACGCGTTACTATGCTCGGTCGCAGCGAGGCGTTCACGTGTTGCTGACATTGTAAGATTGGTCGCTAGCCGTCTTAGCTTCGAAACATCTCGAACGTTTATATAACGTAATATAATATGTGTAATATGTCTAACACGTGGGCTTGGGCGTTGCCTGGGCACAACATCCCTTCCCCCTAAGGGAGGAAAAGCCATAGCTTTTTCTTACGATACGTCTTAACAATATTTGTCTACATTTGACTATAATATATTTGTATACAATGGTTATGATGTGTCAAAGGGAACTGGTGGAAGAAGTTCCTTCCTTACTAACTATATTAATTATCGCTTCGGGTTTTTGCGTGGTTTTGTCGTGACTTGTGTTTTCCGTTTTACAATGTCGCGGTGTTCTCGCTTTGAAGTGTACAATACATTTATAGAGTGCAATGATACATAATGTAATTGTTATGAATCCCGTTATCGATGATAGCGTAAAGAAGCTGTAGTGATACTCGGTTGGTATAATCTCGGGTTTTTCTAGGTCGTTTTGTAAGTCGTCTAATTTTTTGCTAACTTTATTCAATTCTTCTGGGTGTTTGATTATTCTTTTTAGCTCGAAATTTGTGTTACGATATGAATTTACAGTGGTTTGTGGCAGTGTGAATTCGTCTAGTGATAAATTGTAACCAGGTAAGTAGTTCCATATTTTTTCTATACCGTATTGTTTTCCGGTTTCTATCGTAAATTCGGCCGTAGTGATAGTACATTTATTTCTTATTGTTATTATACCAGAGTCCTTAATACTATACATATTTGTGCCTTTATCGTCGCAAGTCGCTGCTAATTGTATCGGTTTTGGTGTGACGTAAATCCATGCGCCTGGTTGTTGTAATTCTATTAGGATTGTATGGTTCAAAGTCATGATTCGTATCTTACAATTGTTCGGTTTTTCTGTTAGTTTGGTGTACAACTGTACTTCGCAGGGTCCGTATGGTATCGCTTTGAATATCGGGTGGTTAGATGTGCAGAGATATAAATCGTTTATCGTTTTACATTTCGATAAGTCCTGTTCGCTTAACTGTATATAATCTTGCACCGAGGTGTCAAGTACTACGTAGGAATTGAGGGATTCTATGTACGCGTAGAATGATTCGTTTATCTTAGTGGGCACTGGGTGTACTTTGCTTAATTTGAATTTTTTCGCGTTTAGTAGTGGGATATCTAGTATTACAGTAATTGATTTAGTGTCCGAAAAGGCAGAAAGTGTAAGGATTTCATATAAAACGTGCATGTTTTCTAATTTTATACTTATGGGGAAGTCTAGTCCTTGCGGTATATAAGCTAGTGCAGAAGTGAGGTAGGTTATGATTTGCGCTGGTGGTATTAATCGGGGGTTTAAAATCCCTTTCTTTATATCCATTATGAATTCTAGTAGGTCTTGTGTGTCGCGTAGGAGTGTTTCTGCCACGCTATTTATTAATATGAGGTTTTCGTCTATGGTTTCTCGAAATCTAGTTATGTCGGTCGTCTGTTGTAGTAAGTATTGAATTTGCCAAGTCGCGTTTAAAAGGGTTTTTTTCGTTTTCCTGTATGTTGTATATAGTCTCGTTTAAGAGTTCGGTGTTAGCTCTTACAATTTGCATTTGTCCTTTGATCGTATTTTTCAATCTAATGTCTTGTCGTTACGTTTCGTCGGTTGCGAAGTCTTTCTTGTGCGTGCGCGAGATAAATTTTTGCTAACGTAGGGCAGATCTTCTTTGCAGGAGCTCGATTGGCTCGTGGTTTCTTATGTCGTTACAGTCTTCATTATGCTTTCGTTGTGGGATGTACCTCGCGAGATCGCGATGTTTCTGTTGGTGGGTGTTATACTGTTTAGTGTCTCCGTGCGTGAGGTTGAGGTGGTTGTGTTAATTGTTTTAAATTTTTCTTCTAGTGGTTGGAATATCCGGCCCCGCCGGGATTTATCAATATAGAATATAGACGGGCGGTACGTGAATACCGCATGCATCAGCGTCAATTCGAGGCGGAGAATGCCGAGTTTTTGGACGGCGAGGACGCGTGGGGCGTGCGCGCCATGTTTGGTGAGTTACTTTTTATTTATTTTTCGTTGCCTTGTGTTGTTTGTTTCTAGTGGGATTTTCTGTTTTAATTCATTCGCATCCGGTTATTATTCCAGAACGCCATGGAGATTGGTTTTACGGGCCCGTTCCTCGGCGTGTATCATGGACGATGTTCGAAGACGTAGATTACTAGCGTCCTCGCATTGTATATAGAAATTATCTCCCTTTTTTTTTTGTTTAAATATAATTACCCTTCTTCTGATTAATTCTTATAGTTGTTCGTGTACCGTTACTTCCCTTCACGATTGCGACCTTTTCCTATGCTCACTATTCGATAAAGTGTTTTAGTCTGTTTGCGTGTACGCGAAGCGTTCGTCGTCCTTTAATTATGGTATAGTTATTATTATCATGTACGCCTTGGATCGTGTAAGGACCGATCCAAGCGGGGGTTAATTTCTTTGATCTTCCGCGTCTCACGGTCTCGTCGTGTAATAGTATTTGGTCTCCTATCTTGAAGGATTTTTCTGCTGTCTTTTTATCGTATTGCCTTTTAGATTTGTCTTTGTTGATCTCTAAGGTTTCGCGCGCAATGTTGTTTGTGGACCGTAGTCTTTCGCGTAGTTCTTCAGCGTATTTGTCATACGTATACGTTAGTTGCGGTGCCTGGTTTAGTGAGGTCGGCAACGTTGCTTGTCTCCCGAATACGAGTTCGTAGGGTGTGTAGCCAGTAGACGAGTGTGGGGTTGTGTTGTAAGTAAACATTGCATACGGTAGCCATTCGTCCCAATCGGTCTGGTCTTCTGTGATAAAGTTCTTTAGGTATTCTGCTAGCGTACGATGGCTTCTTTCTAGGGCTCCGTTTGATTGAGGGTGATATGCCGTGGTTTGTATTTTTTCGATTTTAAGCAATTTACATACGTTTTTGAACACTTGGCTAAGGAAATTGGTTCCTTGATCGGTTAACACTCGTTGTGGAATTCCGTATTCGCAGATTATTCTTGTGACGAATTCTTTTGCTACTGTGTTTGCTTCCTGATCTTCGAGGGGTATAGCTTTGCTGAATTTGGTTAACAAGTCTTGAAAGGTTAGTATGTATTTGTTTCGTCTACTTGTCTCGGGTAAAGGTCCTACTATGTCCAGTGCGCATTTTTCGAATGGTTCTGTGGGAGTGTCTGTAATTACCATGGGAGCTTTGGTTATTCTTGTTAATTTATTTTTCTGACATTTTTCGCATTTGGAGATGTATTTTTCAACGTCTTGGCGCATTCCTGGCCACGAATGATTTAATTTTATACGTTCCAGGGTTCGTTTTATTCCTAAATGTCCGCCTAAGGGAGTGTCATGAAATTCGCGCAGTATTTGATTTTTGTCGTCCTCCGTATATGTTATATCGCTCTTTTCTTCTTCTGACTGGGATTCGTTTTCTTCGTCGGCGTTTTCGCTGGCGACGGCTAGTGTTTCTGTGTTGAGTTTTCGCTTCGTTCCTCGCGTAATCGCGAACATTCTACTGAGGGCGTCTGCGTTTTTATTTGTCTTTCCCGCTTTGTATTCTATGGTGTAATCGTATTCTGCTAGCTTCAATTTCCATCTCATTAATCTTGAGCCGGGATCCTTTACGTTAAAAAGCCAAGTAAGAGGTTTATGGTCTGTTACGATTTTAAATTTTGTGCCATATACATAAGGTCTAAAATGTTGCGTTGCCCATACTATGGCCAACAATTCTTTTTCTATGGTGCTATAATTTTCTTCTGCCTTATTTAGTATTCTACTTGCGTATGCTATGGGTAGGTCTTGACCTATCTTTCCCTGTGATAATACTGCTCCTATTGCTTTTCCGGAAGCGTCTGTTGTAAGAACGAATGGTTTCGTGAAATCGGGGTATTGCAGTATCGGTGCTGTTGTTAACTTTTCCTTTAATATCTCGAAGGCTTCCTGCTCTTGTGCAGTCCATCTGTATGCTTGGTCTTTCTTTAATAATTGCGTCAAAGGTTTCGCGATTTGTGAAAAATGTTCTATGAATCTCCTATAATATCCGGCTAGGCCTAAGAAGGATTGTATATCTTTAGTTCTTTTGGGTATTGGAAAGTTTTTTACCGCGTCGAGTTTCGTAGGGTCTGGTTTGATACCGCTCTCACTTATCACGTGACCAAGGTATATCGTTTCCTTTCGTAGAAATTCGCATTTGTTGGGTTGAAGTTTCAGGCCACTCTCGCGTATACGTTCGAATACTAGTTCTAGACGATCTTGGTGTTCTTTCAGTGAACGTCCATAGACGACAATATCGTCTAAATACACGAAACATTTTATTCCTTGTAATCCAGATAATACGGTATTCATTAGTCTTTGGAATGTCGCGGGAGCGTTTTTAAGCCCGAACGGCATTCTATTATATTCAAAATGGCCGTATGGTGTCGAAAATGCCGTTTTCTCACGATCTTCCTTTTTCATGGCTATTTGATGGAATCCTGACGCTAAATCTAAGGTTGAGAAATATTTTGCTCCTCCTAATTGATCTAGAATGTCCGTTATATTCGGTAGGGGGTATGAGTCGCCTACCGTCGCGTCGTTCACTTGCCTCAAATCTGCTACTACTCTGAGTTTGCGTTTTCCTGAAGCGTCTGGTTTTTTAGGAACTACCAGCAATGGGACGTTCCACTGGCTGACGCTTGGACTAATTATTCCTTCTTCTACCATTTCCTGAACTTGTCTATTTACTTCCTCTTTATGCGCTTGAGGTAATCTATACGGTTTTACGTATATAGGTTTAGTATCTGGGATTAGGGTAATCGAATGCTCTGCCATCGTGGTGTATCCTAATTTGTCTCCTTCTAGGCAGAATATTTCATTATACTTCTCACATAGCTCGAGTAAGCTGGTTTCTTCTTCTTTATTTAGGTGATCTGTTCTAAGGTTTTCGCGCAGGGTTTGCATTCTATTTCTCCCGTGTACGGCGTGTACTATGTACGTCGGTGTGTCGCGCTCCTTGTCGCAATTCGCGTCAGTCGGGTCAGTTTCATAGCCCGTCAGTGTTTGTAACGTCACTGTTGGCATATTGATAAGGACTTCGTCCGCGGTAGTGTTCATTACGCTTATTGCACATTTCCCGTTCTGGCCTACTGTTAACGAGTTTCCTATAAATACTCCTGGTTTAATAGATTGTCTTTCCACTATACCTTCGCCTTTATCAGTTGTTCTAGCTAGGAGAATGGTTTCAGATCGCGGTTTTAAAACTACGTTCCCTCCTGAGTAGGGGAATTGTATTCCGTATATCTCTATTCCTAGGTTTGCCCGGATGCATACTTCGTGTTTGGCCATAAAATCTTGTCCTAGGATTCCGTCTGCTTCTAATGGGAAGTCGTCTTTAACTAATCGGCAAGGATGCGTTACTGTTTTATTTCCGATTTCTATGTTTAATTGTACTAGACACAGCGTTTTGATTTCCATAGGGGCTATTCCTCGCAAGGATACTATTTCGTCTTCGGCTTGAACATCGCCCTTTACTTTACCTATCTTTATTAATGTAATATCGGCTCCTGTGTCTACTAACATATTCGCTCTTTCCTTTTCTAGTTCCGGCGCTCTAATTTCGATCGTATTTTCGAGTTGGGATGTCACTACCATATTTGCTCGGTACGATTCTACCCTAGGTCCTGCGTTTGTTTGTCTGTCGTCGGCTGTTCCGCGGCTTGTGGTAGGGGAATTTTGATTTTCGTTGGATGATTCTCGACCCGGAGTTCTATTAAAATTTTGTCTGGTATCTTCGCGTCTGTAATTCGTATTCGTATAGCGCGGTCTGTAGTCTCGTCCGTTTGCTCTTTCCCTAGCTCTGCATTCTTTGATTAGATGTCCCGGTTTTTTACAGTAATGGCAGACCATGGTGACGCGCTGAACTTCCCTTTTTACTGTCGTCTGTTGCGTCGGGGAGTTTTCTCGAGGCATACTTAATCGCGTATAGCAATTTCTTGCTAAATGTCCCAATTTATTACATCGATCACAGCGCGGTACGTTTGATCCTTCCCTTCCCTTGGGGTGATTACTGAATTTCCTGTAATTTCGCGAGGTGTTTAAACCCATCGCTTGTTCCTCTTCTATAGCGGCGGCTATTGCTGCGTTCAACGTTGCATAGTTACGAGACCTTATGATCGTTCTTAGTTTTACATTTAACCCGAGGGTGAACACGTCTAGGGCGCGCTCTTGTACTGATTCTGTTAATGCGTTATTTACTTCATCGCTGTTCCCTGGTTTTACCGATAATTCAGATAGTTCTCCAGCTAATTCTTCTACTCTACACGCGAATAATTTTACGCTTTCGCCTTCTCGTTGGTGGCAGGCATGGAATTCTGCCCCAACTGCTCCTATGGACCTTTTGTCTACGAATAAGGAAGTTAGGATGTCTTTTAATTTATCAAAAGTATCTACTTCTTTGTACTCTAGTACCTTGGCTGCTTTGCCTTTAATTTTCGTACCTATCACCGTTTTCAAGAATCTTGGCAGATCATTCTCGGGCACAAATTCTGCGGCACTTGTATAAGACTTCAGAAATTCTGCTAGCTCGTCCGACGATTTTCCTATGAATTTATCTACTAGCGACAGCGCGGTGGATAATCTTTTTACGTCCGGTAGTGGAACCAAGAGGCTGCTTCCAGCATTTAGTGACATTTTTCTATCTTCTGTCTCTTCTATATCTAACAAGCTAAAGTCCGCTAGCACTATCGGGAATTCTCTATTCGGCGTTACAAAGTTTTCTGGGGACGATTCGGCACTTGAATCGTCGTTTTTCTTAACGCTTAATCGTAACGGCGACGGTCGTCGTGTTCGGCGAGACGGTCGTGAATAGTCTATAGAAGGTAGGAGATCTAGTTCCTCTCGTATGAAGGTTAGTTTTTTATCAAAAAATGATTCGAACGATCTTGACAAGCTTTTCTGACCCGGAAGTTTGAATTGATTTGCGCGTTCGTCTTCTATAGACATGCATGTACCGTTTCTATATTTTGATAGGACTCTGGTTTACAATAATTAGTTTCACGGTATTCGGTTACTCACAACGCTACTCTTTTCCACATGTCGACGGCTCGGTCAGGCGTCCTCTCGTCCGTGAACCGTAGATGGTGATAAGAGACGAATCGGATCCAGCAAGGTCGATCCGTACAGCTGTTCACTGCGTGCTCCGACGGCTGCTTCCTTCGCACGGCTCTCCGTCCGTCCTTCAGGTGCGGCTTCGACTCGTTCCTCGGTCCCCAAAATACTTCTCGTGCGTCCTGGTCCTCGGATTTGCGACGTCCTCGAAGATGGGTTTGGTGTTAGTCAAATGGTCAATTCACCCGTTCACTCTCAGGCTGATTTTACTCGTCACTAGGCTCATCGGCGTTCGGACTGCGTCGAACGTTTTTCTCAAAGGCCGTTCCTCGGTCCTCTGTACTACCTCGGTAGAGACGATTGCCAGTTCTAGCCTGTTCGATTGCGATGATCAAATAATATTGTCGGAGGTAGTTCAACCTCTGTCGACGTTGATCAATCGGTTGCGTCAAGGCTCGGTAAAATTTTTCACGATGCACAATCCCACCGCTGCCACCAATTTGTTGTGCCCTGCGTGATGGCTCGCAAGGCTGGTACGGGATTTGGTGATATCGTAGGTTCGGGAGTGAACAAAAGATTAGGATCTACTGGGTGAACTACACCAAGTTGGTTAAATTTAGAGACTAAGTCTTTATTCAGAGACTAACTAATACTAGACTGAGGTTTACAGGAGTGTCAGCCGTGTTAACAGGTCGAGTGTCAAGTCTAGAATCCTCCTCTTTTTGGAATCGCATTGGTTTTATATCCTTCTTGGGCGTGGTACGCGTTACTATGCTCGGTCGCAGCGAGGCGTTCACGTGTTGCTGACATTGTAAGATTGGTCGCTAGCCGTCTTAGCTTCGAAACATCTCGAACGTTTATATAACGTAATATAATATGTGTAATATGTCTAACACGTGGGCTTGGGCGTTGCCTGGGCACAACACTAACGAGATCTCTCGTTGTGCAACCGTCTTCTATATCTAGACTAACGAGATCCGTCTGTACAACCGTCTTCAATATCTAGACTAACGAGATCCGTCTGAACAACCCTCTTTTATATCAAGACTAACGAGATCCGTCTGTACAACCGTCTTCTATATCTAGACTAACGAGATCCGTCGTTGGACAAACGTCTTCAATATCTAGACTAACGTGATCCGTCTGTACAACCGTCTTCTATATCTAGACTAACGAGATACGTCGTTGTACAAGCGTCTTCTATATCCAGACTAACGAGATCCGTCGTTGTACAACCGTCATCTATATCTAGACTAACGAGATCCGTCGTTGTACAACCGTCTTCTATATCTAGACTAGCGAGATATGTCGTTGGACAAACGTCTTCAATATCTAGACTAACGAGAGATACGTCTGTACAACCGTTTTCTATATCTAGACTAACGAGATCTCTCGTTGTGCAACCGTCTTCTATATCTAGACTAACGAGATCCGTCTGTACAACCGTCTTCAATATCTAGACTAACGAGATCCGTCTGAACAACCCTCTTTTATATCAAGACTAACGAGATACGTCTGTACAACCGTTTTCTATATCTAGACTAACGAGATCCGTCTGTACAACCGTCTTCTATATCTAGACTAACGAGATCCGTCGTTGTACAATCGTCTTCTATATCTAGACTAACGAGATACGTCGTTGGATAAACGTCTTCAATATCTAGACCAACGAGATCCGTCTGTACAACTGTCTTCTATATCTAGACTAACGAGATCCGTCTGTACAACCGTCTTCTATATCTAGACTAACGAGATCCGTCGTTGTACAACCGTTTTCTATATCTAGACTAACGAGATCCGTCGTTGTACAACCGTCTTCTATATCTAGACTAACGAGATCCGTCGTTGTACAACCGTCTTCTATATCTAGACTAACGAGATCCGTCGTTGTACAACCGTCTTCTATATCTAGACTAACGAGATACGTCGTTGGACAAACGTCTTCAATATCTAGACTAACGAGATCCGTCTGTACAACCGTTTTCTATATCTAGACTACCGAGATCCGTCGTTGTACAACCGTCTTCTATATCTAGACTAACGAGATCTCTCGTTGTGCAACCGCCTTCTATATCTAGACTAACGGGATCCGTCTGTACAACCGTCTTCTATATCTAGACTAACGAGATCCGTCGTTGTACAATCGTCTTCTATATCTAGACTAACGAGATCCGTCGTTGTACAACCGTCTTCTATAACTAGACTAACGAGATCCGTCGTTGTACAACCGTCTTCTATATCTAGACTAACGAGATCCGTCGTTGTTCAACCGTCTTCTATATCTCGACTAACGAGATCTATCGTTGTACAACCGTCTTCTATATCTAGACTAACGAGATACGTCGTTGGATAAACGTCTTCAATATCTAGACCAACGAGATCCGTCTGTACAACTGTCTTCTATATCTAGACTAACGAGATCCGTCTGTACAACCGTCTTCTATATCTAGACTAACGAGATCCGTCGTTGTACAACCGTTTTCTATATCTAGACTAACGAGATCCGTCGTTGTACAACCGTCTTCTATATCTAGACTAACGAGATCCGTCGTTGTACAACCGTCTTCTATATCTAGACTAACGAGATCCGTCGTTGTACAACCGTCTTCTATATCTAGACTAACGAGATACGTCGTTGGACAAACGTCTTCAATATCTAGACTAACGAGATCCGTCTGTACAACCGTTTTCTATATCTCGACTACCGAGATCCGTCGTTGTACAACCGTCTTCTATATCTAGACTAACGAGATCTCTCGTTGTGCAACCGCCTTCTATATCTAGACTAACGAGATCCGTCTGTACAACCGTCTTCTATATCTAGACTAACGAGATCCGTCGTTGTACAACGGTCTTCTATATCTCGACTAACGAGATCTCTCGTTGTACAACCGTCTTCTATATCTAGACTAACGAGATCCGTCGTTGTACAACCGTCTTCTATATCTAGACTAACGAGATCCGTCGTTGTACAACCGTCTTCTATATCTCGACTAACGAGATCTCTCGTTGTACAACCGTCTTCTATATCTAGACTAACGAGATACGTCGTTGGACAAAAGTCTTTAATATCTAGACTAACGAGATCCGTGTGTACAACCGTCTTCTATATCTAGACTAACGAGATCCGTCGTTGTACAACCGTCTTCTATATCTATACTAAAGAGATCCGTCTGTACAACCGTCTTCTATATCTAGACTAACGAGATCCGTCTGTACAACCGTCTTCTATATCTAGACTAACGAGATCCGTCGTTATACAACCGTCTTCTATATCTCGACTAACGAGATCTCTCGTTGTACAACCGTCTTCTATATCTAGACTAACGAGATACGTCGTTGGACAAACGTCTTTAATATCTAGACTAACGAGATCCGTCTGTACAACCGTCTTCTATATCTATACTAAAGAGATCCGTCTGTACAACCGTCTTCTATATCTAGACTAACGAGATCCGTCTGTACAACCGTCTTCTATATCTAGACTAACGAGATCCGTCGTTGTGCAACCGTCTTCTATATCTAGACTAACGAGATCCGTCTGTACAACCGTCTTCAATATCTAGACTAACGAGATCCGTCTGAACAACCCTCTTTTATATCAAGACTAACGAGATCCGTCTGTACAACCGTCTTCTATATCTAGACTAACGAGATCCGTCGTTGGACAAACGTCTTCAATATCTAGACTAACGTGATCCGTCTGTACAACCGTCTTCTATATCTAGACTAACGAGATACGTCGTTGTACAAGCGTCTTCTATATCCAGACTAACGAGATCCGTCGTTGTACAACCGTCATCTATATCTAGACTAACGAGATCCGTCGTTGTACAACCGTCTTCTATATCTAGACTAGCGAGATACGTCGTTGGACAAACGTCTTCAATATCTAGACTAACGAGAGATACGTCTGTACAACCGTTTTCTATATCTAGACTAACGAGATCTCTCGTTGTGCAACCGTCTTCTATATCTAGACTAACGAGATCCGTCTGTACAACCGTCTTCAATATCTAGACTAACGAGATCCGTCTGAACAACCCTCTTTTATATCAAGACTAACGAGATACGTCTGTACAACCGTTTTCTATATCTAGACTAACGAGATCCGTCTGTACAACCGTCTTCTATATCTAGACTAACGAGATCCGTCGTTGTACAATCGTCTTCTATATCTAGACTAACGAGATACGTCGTTGGATAAACGTCTTCAATATCTAGACCAACGAGATCCGTCTGTACAACTGTCTTCTATATCTAGACTAACGAGATCCGTCTGTACAACCGTCATCTATATCTAGACTAACGAGATCCGTCGTTGTACAACCGTCTTCTATATCTAGACTAGCGAGATACGTCGTTGGACAAACGTCTTCAATATCTAGACTATCGAGAGATACGTCTGTACAACCGTTTTCTATATCTAGACTAACGAGATCTCTCGTTGTGCAACCGTCTTCTATATCTAGACTAACGAGATCCGTCTGTACAACCGTCTTCAATATCTAGACTAACGAGATCCGTCTGAACAACCCTCTTTTATATCAAGACTAACGAGATACGTCTGTACAACCGTTTTCTATATCCAGACTAACGAGATCCGTCTGTACAACCGTCTTCTATATCTAGACTAACGAGATCCGTCGTTGTACAATCGTCTTCTATATCTAGACTAACGAGATCCGTCGTTGTACAACCGTCTTCTATAACTAGACTAACGAGATCCGTCGTTGTACAACCGTCTTCTATATCTAGACTAACGAGATCCGTCGTTGTTCAACCGTCTTCTATATCTCGACTAACGAGATCTATCGTTGTACAACCGTCTTCTATATCTAGACTAACGAGATACGTCGTTGGATAAACGTCTTCAATATCTAGACCAACGAGATCCGTCTGTACAACCGTCTTCTATATCTAGACTAACGAGATTCGTCGTTGTACAACCGTCTTCTATATCCAGACTAACGTGATCCGTCTGTACAACCGTCTTCTATATCTAGACTAACGAGATACGTCGTTGTACAAGCGTCTTCTATATCCAGACTAACGAGATCCGTCGTTGTACAACCGTCATCTATATCTAGACTAACGAGATCCGTCGTTGTACAACCGTCTTCTATGTCTAGACTAGCGAGATACGTCGTTGGACAAACGTCATCAATATCTAGACTAACGAGAGATACGTCTGTACAACCGTTTTCTATATCTAGACTAACGAGATCCGTCTGTACAACCGTCTTCTATATCTAGACTAACGAGATCCGTCGTTGTACAATCGTCTTCTATATCTAGACTAACGAGATCCGTCGTTGTACAACCGTCTTCTATAACTAGACTAACGAGATCCGTCGTTGTACAACCGTCTTCTATATCTAGACTAACGAGATCCGTCGTTGTTCAACCGTCTTCTATATCTCGACTAACGAGATCTATCGTTGTACAACCGTCTTCTATATCTAGACTAACGAGATACGTCGTTGGATAAACGTCTTCAATATCTAGACCAACGAGATCCGTCTGTACAACTGTCTTCTATATCTAGACTAACGAGATCCGTCTGTACAACCGTCTTCTATATCTAGACTAACGAGATCCGTCGTTGTACAACCGTTTTCTATATCTAGACTAACGAGATCCGTCGTTGTACAACCGTCTTCTATATCTAGACTAACGAGATCCGTCGTTGTACAACCGTCTTCTATATCTAGACTAACGAGATCCGTCGTTGTACAACCGTCTTCTATATCTAGACTAACGAGATACGTCGTTGGACAAACGTCTTCAATATCTAGACTAACGAGATCCGTCTGTACAACCGTTTTCTATATCTCGACTACCGAGATCCGTCGTTGTACAACCGTCTTCTATATCTAGACTAACGAGATCTCTCGTTGTGCAACCGCCTTCTATATCTAGACTAACGAGATCCGTCTGTACAACCGTCTTCTATATCTAGACTAACGAGATCCGTCGTTGTACAACGGTCTTCTATATCTCGACTAACGAGATCTCTCGTTGTACAACCGTCTTCTATATCTAGACTAACGAGATCCGTCGTTGTACAACCGTCTTCTATATCTAGACTAACGAGATCCGTCGTTGTACAACCGTCTTCTATATCTCGACTAACGAGATCTCTCGTTGTACAACCGTCTTCTATATCTAGACTAACGAGATACGTCGTTGGACAAAAGTCTTTAATATCTAGACTAACGAGATCCGTGTGTACAACCGTCTTCTATATCTAGACTAACGAGATCCGTCGTTGTACAACCGTCTTCTATATCTATACTAAAGAGATCCGTCTGTACAACCGTCTTCTATATCTAGACTAACGAGATCCGTCTGTACAACCGTCTTCTATATCTAGACTAACGAGATCCGTCGTTATACAACCGTCTTCTATATCTCGACTAACGAGATCTCTCGTTGTACAACCGTCTTCTATATCTAGACTAACGAGATACGTCGTTGGACAAACGTCTTTAATATCTAGACTAACGAGATCCGTCTGTACAACCGTCTTCTATATCTATACTAAAGAGATCCGTCTGTACAACCGTCTTCTATATCTAGACTAACGAGATCCGTCTGTACAACCGTCTTCTATATCTAGACTAACGAGATCCGTCGTTGTGCAACCGTCTTCTATATCTAGACTAACGAGATCCGTCTGTACAACCGTCTTCAATATCTAGACTAACGAGATCCGTCTGAACAACCCTCTTTTATATCAAGACTAACGAGATCCGTCTGTACAACCGTCTTCTATATCTAGACTAACGAGATCCGTCGTTGGACAAACGTCTTCAATATCTAGACTAACGTGATCCGTCTGTACAACCGTCTTCTATATCTAGACTAACGAGATACGTCGTTGTACAAGCGTCTTCTATATCCAGACTAACGAGATCCGTCGTTGTACAACCGTCATCTATATCTAGACTAACGAGATCCGTCGTTGTACAACCGTCTTCTATATCTAGACTAGCGAGATACGTCGTTGGACAAACGTCTTCAATATCTAGACTAACGAGAGATACGTCTGTACAACCGTTTTCTATATCTAGACTAACGAGATCTCTCGTTGTGCAACCGTCTTCTATATCTAGACTAACGAGATCCGTCTGTACAACCGTCTTCAATATCTAGACTAACGAGATCCGTCTGAACAACCCTCTTTTATATCAAGACTATCGAGATACGTCTGTACAACCGTTTTCTATATCTAGACTAACGAGATCCGTCTGTACAACCGTCTTCTATATCTAGACTAACGAGATCCGTCGTTGTACAATCGTCTTCTATATCTAGACTAACGAGATACGTCGTTGGATAAACGTCTTCAATATCTAGACCAACGAGATCCGTCTGTACAACTGTCTTCTATATCTAGACTAACGAGATCCGTCTGTACAACCGTCATCTATATCTAGACTAACGAGATCCGTCGTTGTACAACCGTCTTCTATATCTAGACTAGCGAGATACGTCGTTGGACAAACGTCTTCAATATCTAGACTATCGAGAGATACGTCTGTACAACCGTTTTCTATATCTAGACTAACGAGATCTCTCGTTGTGCAACCGTCTTCTATATCTAGACTAACGAGATCCGTCTGTACAACCGTCTTCAATATCTAGACTAACGAGATCCGTCTGAACAACCCTCTTTTATATCAAGACTAACGAGATACGTCTGTACAACCGTTTTCTATATCCAGACTAACGAGATCCGTCTGTACAACCGTCTTCTATATCTAGACTAACGAGATCCGTCGTTGTACAATCGTCTTCTATATCTAGACTAACGAGATCCGTCGTTGTACAACCGTCTTCTATAACTAGACTAACGAGATCCGTCGTTGTACAACCGTCTTCTATATCTAGACTAACGAGATCCGTCGTTGTTCAACCGTCTTCTATATCTCGACTAACGAGATCTATCGTTGTACAACCGTCTTCTATATCTAGACTAACGAGATACGTCGTTGGATAAACGTCTTCAATATCTAGACCAACGAGATCCGTCTGTACAACTGTCTTCTATATCTAGACTAACGAGATCCGTCTGTACAACCGTCTTCTATATCTAGACTAACGAGATCCGTCGTTGTACAACCGTTTTCTATATCTAGACTAACGAGATCCGTCGTTGTACAACCGTCTTCTATATCTAGACTAACGAGATCCGTCGTTGTGCAACCGCCTTCTATATCTAGACTAACGAGATCCGTCGTTGTACAACCGTCTTCTATATCTATACTAAAGAGATCCGTCTGTACAACCGTCTTCTATATCTAGACTAACGAGATCCGTCTGTACAACCGTCTTCTATATCTAGACTAACGAGATTCGTCGTTGTACAACCGTCTTCTATATCCAGACTAACGTGATCCGTCTGTACAACCGTCTTCTATATCTAGACTAACGAGATACGTCGTTGTACAAGCGTCTTCTATATCCAGACTAACGAGATCCGTCGTTGTACAACCGTCATCTATATCTAGACTAACGAGATCCGTCGTTGTACAACCGTCTTCTATGTCTAGACTAGCGAGATACGTCGTTGGACAAACGTCATCAATATCTAGACTAACGAGAGATACGTCTGTACAACCGTTTTCTATATCTAGACTAACGAGATCCGTCTGTACAACCGTCTTCTATATCTAGACTAACGAGATCCGTCGTTGTACAATCGTCTTCTATATCTAGACTAACGAGATCCGTCGTTGTACAACCGTCTTCTATAACTAGACTAACGAGATCCGTCGTTGTACAACCGTCTTCTATATCTAGACTAACGAGATCCGTCGTTGTTCAACCGTCTTCTATATCTCGACTAACGAGATCTATCGTTGTACAACCGTCTTCTATATCTCGACTAACGAGATACGTCGTTGGATAAACGTCTTCAATATCTAGACCAACCAGATCCGTCTGTACAACTGTCTTCTATATCTAGACTAACGAGATCCGTCTGTACAACCGTCTTCTATATCTAGACTAACGAGATCCGTCGTTGTACAACCGTTTTCTATATCTAGACTAACGAGATCCGTCGTTGTACAACCGTCTTCTATATCTAGACTAACGAGATCCGTCGTTGTACAACCGTCTTCTATATCTAGACTAACGAGATCCGTCGTTGTACAACCGTCTTCTATATCTAGACTAACGAGATACGTCGTTGGACAAACGTCTTCAATATCTAGACTAACGAGATCCGTCTGTACAACCGTTTTCTATATCTAGACTACCGAGATCCGTCGTTGTACAACCGTCTTCTATATCTAGACTAACGAGATCTCTCGTTGTGCAACCGCCTTCTATATCTAGACTAACGAGATCCGTCTGTACAACCGTCTTCTATATCTAGACTAACGAGATCCGTCGTTGTACAACGGTCTTCTATATCTAGACTAACGAGATCCGTCTGTACAACCGTCTTCTATATCTAGACTAACGAGATCCGTCGTTGTACAATCGTCTTCTATATCTAGACTAACGAGATCCGTCGTTGTACAACCGTCTTCTATAACTAGACTAACGAGATCCGTCGTTGTACAACCGTCTTCTATATCTAGACTAACGAGATCCGTCGTTGTTCAACCGTCTTCTATATCTCGACTAACGAGATCTATCGTTGTACAACCGTCTTCTATATCTAGACTAACGAGATCTCTCGTTGTGCAACCGTCTTCTATATCTAGACTAACGAGATCCGTCTGTACAACCGTCTTCAATATCTAGACTAACGAGATCCGTCTGTACAACCGTCTTCTATATCTAGACTAACGAGATCTCTCGTTGTGCAACCGTCTTCTATATCTAGACTAACGAGATCCGTCTGTACAACCGTCTTCAATATCTAGACTAACGAGATCCGTCTGAACAACCGTCTTCTATATCTAGACTAACGAGATCCGTCTGTACAACCGTTTTCTATATCTAGACTACCGAGATCCGTCGTTGTACAACCGTCTTCTATATCTAGACTAACGAGATCTCTCGTTGTGCAACCGTCTTCTATATCTAGACTAACGAGATCTGTCGTTGTACAACCGTCTTCTATATCTAGACTAACGAGATACGTCGTTGGACAAACGTCTTCAATATCTAGACTAACGAGATCCGTCTGTACAACCGTTTTCTATATCTAGACTACCGAGATCCGTCGTTGTACAACCGTCTTCTATATCTAGACTAACGAGATCTCTCGTTGTGCAACGGCCTTCTATATCTAGACTAACGAGATCCGTCTGTACAACCGTCTTCTATATCTAGACTAACGAGATCCGTCGTTGTACAACGGTCTTCTATATCTCGACTAACGAGATCTCTCGTTGTACAACCGTCTTCTATATCTAGACTAACGAGATCCGTCGTTGTACAACCGTCTTCTATATCCAGACTAACGAGATCCGTCGTTGTACAACCGTCTTCTATATCTAGACTAACGAGATCCGTCTGTACAACCGTCTTCTATATCTAGACTAACGAGATCCGTCTGTACAACCGTTTTCTATATCTAGACTACCGAGATCCGTCGTTGTACAACCGTCTTCTATATCTAGACTAACGAGATCTCTCGTTGTGCAACCGTCTTCTATATCTAGACTAACGAGATCCGTCTGTACAACCGTCTTCAATATCTAGACTAACGAGATCCGTCTGAACAACCCTCTTTTATATCAAGACTAACGAGATACGTCTGTACAACCGTTTTCTATATCCAGACTAACGAGATCCGTCTGTACAACCGTCTTCTATATCTAGACTAACGAGATCCGTCTGTACAACCGTCTTCTATATCTAGACTAACGAGATCCGTCGTTGTACAACCGTTTTCTATATCTAGACTAACGAGATCCGTCGTTGTACAACCGTCTTCTATATCTAGACTAACGAGATCCGTCGTTGTACAACCGTCTTCTATATCTAGACTAACGAGATACGTCGTTGGACAAACGTCTTCAATATCTAGACTAACGAGATCCGTCTGTACAACCGTTTTCTATATCTAGACTACCGAGATCCGTCGTTGTACAACCGTCTTCTATATCCAGACTAACGAGATCTCTCGTTGTGCAACCGCCTTCTATATCTAGACTAACGAGATCCGTCGTTGTACAACCGTCTTCTATATCTATACTAAAGAGATCCGTCTGTACAACCGTCTTCTATATCTAGACTAACGAGATCCGTCTGTACAACCGTCTTCTATATCTAGACTAACGAGATTCGTCGTTGTACAACCGTCTTCTATATCCAGACTAACGTGATCCGTCTGTACAACCGTCTTCTATATCTAGACTAACGAGATACGTCGTTGTACAAGCGTCTTCTATATCCAGACTAACGAGATCCGTCGTTGTACAACCGTCATCTATATCTAGACTAACGAGATCCGTCGTTGTACAACCGTCTTCTATGTCTAGACTAGCGAGATACGTCGTTGGACAAACGTCATCAATATCTAGACTAACGAGAGATACGTCTGTACAACCGTTTTCTATATCTAGACTAACGAGATCCGTCTGTACAACCGTCTTCTATATCTAGACTAACGAGATCCGTCGTTGTACAATCGTCTTCTATATCTAGACTAACGAGATCCGTCGTTGTACAACCGTCTTCTATAACTAGACTAACGAGATCCGTCGTTGTACAACCGTCTTCTATATCTATACTAAAGAGATCCGTCTGTACAACCGTCTTCTATATCTAGACTAACGAGATACGTCGTTGTACAAGCGTCTTCTATATCCAGACTAACGAGATCCGTCGTTGTACAACCGTCTTCTATGTCTAGACTAGCGAGATACGTCGGTGGACAAACGTCATCAATATCTAGACTAACGAGAGATACGTCTGTTCAACCGTTTTCTATATCTAGACTAACGAGATCCGTCTGTACAACTGTCTTCTATATCTAGACTAACGAGATCCGTCTGTACAACTGTCTTCTATATCTCGACTAACGAGATCTCTCGTTGTACAACCGTCTTCTATATCAAGACTAACGAGATCCGTCTGTACAACCGTCTTCTATATCTAGACTAACGAGATCCGTCGTTGTACAACCGTTTTCTATATCTAGACTAACGAGATCCGTCGTTGTACAACCGTCTTCTATATCTAGACTAACGAGATCCGTCGTTGTACAACCGTCTTCTATATCTAGACTAACGAGATCCGTCGTTGTACAACCGTCTTCTATATCTAGACTAACGAGATCTCTCGTTGTGCAACCGCCTTCTATATCTAGACTAACGAGATCCGTCTGTACAACCGTCTTCAATATCTAGACTAACGAGATCCGTCTGAACAACCCTCTTTTATATCAAGACTAACGAGATACGTCTGTACAACCGTTTTCTATATCTAGACTAACGAGATCCGTCTGTACAACCGTCTTCTATATCTAGACTAACGAGATCCGTCGTTGTACAATCGTCTTCTATATCTAGACTAACGAGATCCGTCGTTGTACAACGGTCTTCTATATCTCGACTAACGAGATCTCTCGTTGTACAACCGTCTTCTATATCTAGACTAACGAGATCCGTCGTTGTACAACCGTCTTCTATATCCAGACTAACGAGATCCGTCGTTGTACAACCGTCTTCTATATCTAGACTAACGAGATCCGTCTGTACAACCGTCTTCTATATCTAGGCTAACGAGATCCGTCTGTACAACCGTTTTCTATATCTAGACTACCGAGATCCGTCGTTGTACAACCGTCTTCTATATCTAGACTAACGAGATCTCTCGTTGTGCAACCGTCTTCTATATCTAGACTAACGAGATCCGTCTGTACAACCGTCTTCAATATCTAGACTAACGAGATCCGTCTGAACAACCCTCTTTTATATCAAGACTAACGAGATACGTCTGTACAACCGTCTTCTATATCTAGACTAACGAGATCCGTCTGTACAACCGTGTTCTATATCTAGACTAACGAGATCCGTCGTTGTACAACCGTTTTCTATATCTAGACTAACGAGATCCGTCGTTGTACAACCGTCTTCTATATCTAGACTAACGAGATCCGTCGTTGTACAACCGTCTTCTATATCTAGACTAACGAGATACGTCGTTGGACAAACGTCTTCAATATCTAGACTAACGAGATCCGTCTGTACAACCGTTTTCTATATCTAGACTACCGAGATCCGTCGTTGTACAACCGTCTTCTATATCCAGACTAACGAGATCTCTCGTTGTGCAACCGCCTTCTATATCTAGACTAACGAGATCCGTCGTTGTACAACCGTCTTCTATATCTATACTAAAGAGATCCGTCTGTACAACCGTCTTCTATATCTAGACTAACGAGATCCGTCTGTACAACCGTCTTCTATATCTAGACTAACGAGATTCGTCGTTGTACAACCGTCTTCTATATCCAGACTAACGTGATCCGTCTGTACAACCGTCTTCTATATCTAGACTAACGAGATACGTCGTTGTACAAGCGTCTTCTATATCCAGACTAACGAGATCCGTCGTTGTACAACCGTCATCTATATCTAGACTAACGAGATCCGTCGTTGTACAACCGTCTTCTATGTCTAGACTAGCGAGATACGTCGTTGGACAAACGTCATCAATATCTAGACTAACGAGAGATACGTCTGTACAACCGTTTTCTATATCTAGACTAACGAGATCCGTCTGTACAACCGTCTTCTATATCTAGACTAACGAGATCCGTCGTTGTACAATCGTCTTCTATATCTAGACTAACGAGATCCGTCGTTGTACAACCGTCTTCTATAACTAGACTAACGAGATCCGTCGTTGTACAACCGTCTTCTATATCTATACTAAAGAGATCCGTCTGTACAACCGTCTTCTATATCTAGACTAACGAGATACGTCGTTGTACAAGCGTCTTCTATATCCAGACTAACGAGATCCGTCGTTGTACAACCGTCTTCTATGTCTAGACTAGCGAGATACGTCGGTGGACAAACGTCATCAATATCTAGACTAACGAGAGATACGTCTGTTCAACCGTTTTCTATATCTAGACTAACGAGATCCGTCTGTACAACTGTCTTCTATATCTAGACTAACGAGATCCGTCTGTACAACTGTCTTCTATATCTCGACTAACGAGATCTCTCGTTGTACAACCGTCTTCTATATCTAGACTAACGAGATCCGTCGTTGTACAACCGTCTTCTATATCTCGACTAACGAGATCTCTCGTTGTGCAACCTTCTTCTATATCTAGACTAACGAGATCCGTCTGTACAACCGTCTTCAATATCTAGACTAACGAGATCCGTCTGTACAACTGTCTTCTATATCTAGACTAACGAGATCCGTCTGTACAACTGTCTTCTATATCTCGACTAACGAGATCTCTCGTTGTACAACCGTCTTCTATATCTAGACTAACGAGATCCGTCGTTGTACAACCGTCTTCTATATCTCGACTAACGAGATCTCTCGTTGTACAACCGTCTTCTATATCTAGACTAACGAGATCACTCGTTGTGCAACCGTCTTCTATATCTAGACTAACGAGATCCGTCTGTACAACCGTCTTCAATATCTAGACTAACGAGATCCGTCTGTACAACCGTCTTCTATATCTAGACTAACGAGATCCGTCGTTGTACAACCGTCTTCTATATCTCGACTAACGAGATCTCTTGTTGTACAACCGTCTTCTATATCTAGACTAACGAGATCCGTCGTTGTACAACCGTCTTCTATATCTAGACTAACGAGATACGTCGTTGGACAAACGTCTTCAATATCTAGACTAACGAGATCCGTCTGTACAACCGTTTTCTATATCTAGACTACCGAGATCCGTCGTTGTACAACCGTCTTCTATATCTAGACTAACGAGATCTCTCGTTGTGCAACCGCCATCTATATCTAGACTAACGAGATCCGTCGTTGTACAACCGTCTTCTATATCTATACTAAAGAGATCCGTCTGTACAACCGTCTTCTATATCTAGACTAACGAGATCCGTCTGTACAACCGTCTTCTATATCTAGACTAACGAGATCCGTCGTTGTACAACCGTCTTCTATATCCAGACTAACGTGATCCGTCTGTACAACCGTCTTCTATATCTAGACTAACGAGATACGTCGTTGTACAAGCGTCTTCTATATCCAGACTAACGAGATCCGTCGTTGTACAACCGTCATCTATATCTAGACTAACGAGATCCGTCGTTGTACAACCGTCTTCTATGTCTAGACTAGCGAGATACGTCGTTGGACAAACGTCATCAATATCTAGACTAACGAGAGATACGTCTGTACAACCGTTTTCTATATCTAGACTAACGAGATCCGTCTGTACAACCGTCTTCTATATCTAGACTAACGAGATCCGTCGTTGTACAATCGTCTTCTATATCTAGACTAACGAGATCCGTCGTTGTACACCCGTCTTCTATAACTAGACTAACGAGATCCGTCGTTGTACAACCGTCTTCTATATCTAGACTAACGAGATCCGTCGTTGTTCAACCGTCTTCTATATCTCGACTAACGAGATCTATCGTTGTACAACCGTCTTCTATATCTAGACTAACGAGATACGTCGTTGGATAAACGTCTTCAATATCTAGACCAACGAGATCCGTCGGTACAACTGTCTTCTATATCTAGACTAACGAGATCCGTCTGTACAACCGTCTTCTATATCTAGACTAACGAGATCCGTCGTTGTACAACCGTTTTCTATATCTAGACTAACGAGATCCGTCGTTGTACAACCGTCTTCTATATCTAGACTAACGAGATCCGTCGTTGTACAACCGTCTTCTATATCTAGACTAACGAGATCCGTCGTTGTACAACCGTCTTCTATATCTAGACTAACGAGATCTCTCGTTGTGCAACCGCCTTCTATATCTAGACTAACGAGATCCGTCTGTACAACCGTCTTCAATATCTAGACTAACGAGATCCGTCTGAACAACCCTCTTTTATATCAAGACTAACGAGATACGTCTGTACAACCGTTTTCTATATCTAGACTAACGAGATCCGTCTGTACAACCGTCTTCTATATCTAGACTAACGAGATCCGTCGTTGTACAATCGTCTTCTATATCTAGACTAACGAGATACGTCGTTGGATAAACGTCTTCAATATCTAGACCAACGAGATCCGTCTGTACAACTGTCTTCTATATCTAGACTAACGAGATCCGTCTGTACAACCGTCTTCTATATCTAGACTAACGAGATCCGTCTGTACAACCGTCTTCTATATCTAGACTAACGAGATCCGTCGTTGTACAACCGTTTTCTATATCTAGACTAACGAGATCCGTCGTTGTACAACCGTCTTCTATATCTAGACTAACGAGATCCGTCGTTGTACAACCGTCTTCTATATCTAGACTAACGAGATACGTCGTTGGACAAACGTCTTCAATATCTAGACTAACGAGATCCGTCTGTACAACCGTTTTCTATATCTAGACTACCGAGATCCGTCGTTGTACAACCGTCTTCTATATCCAGACTAACGAGATCTCTCGTTGTGCAACCGCCTTCTATATCTAGACTAACGAGATCCGTCGTTGTACAACCGTCTTCTATATCTATACTAAAGAGATCCGTCTGTACAACCGTCTTCTATATCTAGACTAACGAGATCCGTCTGTACAACCGTCTTCTATATCTAGACTAACGAGATTCGTCGTTGTACAACCGTCTTCTATATCCAGACTAACGTGATCCGTCTGTACAACCGTCTTCTATATCTAGACTAACGAGATACGTCGTTGTACAAGCGTCTTCTATATCCAGACTAACGAGATCCGTCGTTGTACAACCGTCATCTATATCTAGACTAACGAGATCCGTCGTTGTACAACCGTCTTCTATGTCTAGACTAGCGAGATACGTCGTTGGACAAACGTCATCAATATCTAGACTAACGAGAGATACGTCTGTACAACCGTTTTCTATATCTAGACTAACGAGATCCGTCTGTACAACCGTCTTCTATATCTAGACTAACGAGATCCGTCGTTGTACAATCGTCTTCTATATCTAGACTAACGAGATCCGTCGTTGTACACCCGTCTTCTATAACTAGACTAACGAGATCCGTCGTTGTACAACCGTCTTCTATATCTAGACTAACGAGATCCGTCGTTGTTCAACCGTCTTCTATATCTCGACTAACGAGATCTATCGTTGTACAACCGTCTTCTATATCTAGACTAACGAGATACGTCGTTGGATAAACGTCTTCAATATCTAGACCAACGAGATCCGTCGGTACAACTGTCTTCTATATCTAGACTAACGAGATCCGTCTGTACAACCGTCTTCTATATCTAGACTAACGAGATCCGTCGTTGTACAACCGTTTTCTATATCTAGACTAACGAGATCCGTCGTTGTACAACCGTCTTCTATATCTAGACTAACGAGATCCGTCGTTGTACAACCGTCTTCTATATCTAGACTAACGAGATCCGTCGTTGTACAACCGTCTTCTATATCTAGACTAACGAGATCTCTCGTTGTGCAACCGCCTTCTATATCTAGACTAACGAGATCCGTCTGTACAACCGTCTTCAATATCTAGACTAACGAGATCCGTCTGAACAACCCTCTTTTATATCAAGACTAACGAGATACGTCTGTACAACCGTTTTCTATATCTAGACTAACGAGATCCGTCTGTACAACCGTCTTCTATATCTAGACTAACGAGATCCGTCGTTGTACAATCGTCTTCTATATCTAGACTAACGAGATACGTCGTTGGATAAACGTCTTCAATATCTAGACCAACGAGATCCGTCTGTACAACTGTCTTCTATATCTAGACTAACGAGATCCGTCTGTACAACCGTCTTCTATATCTAGACTAACGAGATCCGTCTGTACAACCGTCTTCTATATCTAGACTAACGAGATCCGTCGTTGTACAACCGTTTTCTATATCTAGACTAACGAGATCCGTCGTTGTACAACCGTCTTCTATATCTAGACTAACGAGATCCGTCGTTGTACAACCGTCTTCTATATCTAGACTAACGAGATACGTCGTTGGACAAACGTCTTCAATATCTAGACTAACGAGATCCGTCTGTACAACCGTTTTCTATATCTAGACTACCGAGATCCGTCGTTGTACAACCGTCTTCTATATCCAGACTAACGAGATCTCTCGTTGTGCAACCGCCTTCTATATCTAGACTAACGAGATCCGTCGTTGTACAACCGTCTTCTATATCTATACTAAAGAGATCCGTCTGTACAACCGTCTTCTATATCTAGACTAACGAGATCCGTCTGTACAACCGTCTTCTATATCTAGACTAACGAGATTCGTCGTTGTACAACCGTCTTCTATATCCAGACTAACGTGATCCGTCTGTACAACCGTCTTCTATATCTAGACTAACGAGATACGTCGTTGTACAAGCGTCTTCTATATCCAGACTAACGAGATCCGTCGTTGTACAACCGTCATCTATATCTAGACTAACGAGATCCGTCGTTGTACAACCGTCTTCTATGTCTAGACTAGCGAGATACGTCGTTGGACAAACGTCATCAATATCTAGACTAACGAGAGATACGTCTGTACAACCGTTTTCTATATCTAGACTAACGAGATCCGTCTGTACAACTGTCTTCTATATCTAGACTAACGAGATCCGTCTGTACAACTGTCTTCTATATCTCGACTAACGAGATCTCTCGTTGTACAACCGTCTTCTATATCTAGACTAACGAGATCCGTCGTTGTACAACCGTCTTCTATATCTCGACTAACGAGATCCGTCGTTGTACAACCGTCTTCTATATCTAGACTAACGAGATCCGTCGTTGTACAACCGTCTTCTATATCTAGACTAACGAGATACGTCGTTGGACAAACGTCTTCAATATCTAGACTAACGAGATCCGTCTGTACAACCGTTTTCTATATCTAGACTACCCAGATCCGTCGTTGTACAACCGTCTTCTATATCCAGACTAACGAGATCTCTCGTTGTGCAACCGCCTTCTATATCTAGACTAACGAGATCCGTCGTTGTACAACCGTCTTCTATATCTATACTAAAGAGATCCGTCTGTACAACCGTCTTCTATATCTAGACTAACGAGATCCGTCTGTACAACCGTCTTCTATATCTAGACTAACGTGATCCGTCTGTACAACCGTCTTCTATATCTAGACTAACGAGATACGTCGTTGTACAAGCGTCTTCTATATCCAGACTAACGAGATCCGTCGTTGTACAAGCGTCTTCTATATCCAGACTAACGAGATCCGTCGTTGTACAACCGTCTTCTATGTCTAGACTAGCGAGATACGTCGTTGGACAAACGTCATCAATATCTAGACTAGCGAGATACGTCGTTGGACAACCGTTTTCTATATCTAGACTAACGAGATCCGTCTGTACAACCGTCTTCTATATCTAGACTAACGAGATCCGTCGTTGTACAATCGTCTTCTATATCTAGACTAACGAGATCCGTCGTTGTACAACCGTCTTCTATAACTAGACTAACGAGATCCGTCGTTGTACAACCGTCTTCTATATCTATACTAAAGAGATCCGTCTGTACAACGGTCTTCTATATCTAGACTAACGAGATACGTCGTTGTACAAGCGTCTTCTATATCCAGACTAACGAGATCCGTCGTTGTACAACCGTCTTCTATGTCTAGACTAGCGAGATACGTCGTTGGACAAACGTCATCAATATCTAGACTAACGAGAGATACGTCTGTACAACCGTTTTCTATATCTAGACTAACGAGATCCGTCTGTACAACTGTCTTCTATATCTAGACTAACGAGATCCGTCTGTACAACTGTCTTCTATATCTCGACTAACGAGATCTCTCGTTGTACAACCGTCTTCTATATCTAGACTAACGAGATCCGTCGTTGTACAACCGTCTTCTATATCTCGACTAACGAGATCTCTCGTTGTGCAACCTTCTTCTATATCTAGACTAACGAGATCCGTCTGTACAACCGTCTTCAATATCTAGACTAACGAGATCCGTCTGTACAACTGTCTTCTATATCTAGACTAACGAGATCCGTCTGTACAACTGTCTTCTATATCTCGACTAACGAGATCTCTCGTTGTACAACCGTCTTCTATATCTAGACTAACGAGATCCGTCGTTGTACAACCGTCTTCTATATCTCGACTAACGAGATCTCTCGTTGTACAACCGTCTTCTATATCTAGACTAACGAGATCACTCGTTGTGCAACCGTCTTCTATATCTAGACTAACGAGATCCGTCTGTACAACCGTCTTCAATATCTAGACTAACGAGATCCGTCTGTACAACCGTCTTCTATATCTAGACTAACGAGATCCGTCGTTGTACAACCGTCTTCTATATCTCGACTAACGAGATCTCTTGTTGTACAACCGTCTTCTATATCTAGACTAACGAGATCCGTCGTTGTACAACCGTCTTCTATATCTAGACTAACGAGATACGTCGTTGGACAAACGTCTTCAATATCTAGACTAACGAGATCCGTCTGTACAACCGTTTTCTATATCTAGACTACCGAGATCCGTCGTTGTACAACCGTCTTCTATATCTAGACTAACGAGATCTCTCGTTGTGCAACCGCCTTCTATATCTAGACTAACGAGATCCGTCGTTGTACAACCGTCTTCTATATCTATACTAAAGAGATCCGTCTGTACAACCGTCTTCTATATCTAGACTAACGAGATCCGTCTGTACAACCGTCTTCTATATCTAGACTAACGAGATCCGTCGTTGTACAACCGTCTTCTATATCCAGACTAACGTGATCCGTCTGTACAACCGTCTTCTATATCTAGACTAACGAGATACGTCGTTGTACAAGCGTCTTCTATATCCAGACTAACGAGATCCGTCGTTGTACAACCGTCATCTATATCTAGACTAACGAGATCCGTCGTTGTACAACCGTCTTCTATGTCTAGACTAGCGAGATACGTCGTTGGACAAACGTCATCAATATCTAGACTAACGAGAGATACGTCTGTACAACCGTTTTCTATATCTAGACTAACGAGATCCGTCTGTACAACCGTCTTCTATATCTAGACTAACGAGATCCGTCGTTGTACAATCGTCTTCTATATCTAGACTAACGAGATCCGTCGTTGTACACCCGTCTTCTATAACTAGACTAACGAGATCCGTCGTTGTACAACCGTCTTCTATATCTAGACTAACGAGATCCGTCGTTGTTCAACCGTCTTCTATATCTCGACTAACGAGATCTATCGTTGTACAACCGTCTTCTATATCTAGACTAACGAGATACGTCGTTGGATAAACGTCTTCAATATCTAGACCAACGAGATCCGTCGGTACAACTGTCTTCTATATCTAGACTAACGAGATCCGTCTGTACAACCGTCTTCTATATCTAGACTAACGAGATCCGTCGTTGTACAACCGTTTTCTATATCTAGACTAACGAGATCCGTCGTTGTACAACCGTCTTCTATATCTAGACTAACGAGATCCGTCGTTGTACAACCGTCTTCTATATCTAGACTAACGAGATCCGTCGTTGTACAACCGTCTTCTATATCTAGACTAACGAGATCTCTCGTTGTGCAACCGCCTTCTATATCTAGACTAACGAGATCCGTCTGTACAACCGTCTTCTATATCTAGACTAACGAGATCCGTCTGTACAACCGTCTTCTATATCTAGACTAACGAGATCCGTCGTTGTACAACCGTTTTCTATATCTAGACTAACGAGATACGTCGTTGGACAAACGTCTTCAATATCTAGACTAACGAGATCCGTCTGTACAACCGTTTTCTATATCTAGACTACCGAGATCCGTCGTTGTACAACCGTCTTCTATATCTAGACTAACGAGATCTCTCGTTGTGCAACCGCCTTCTATATCTAGACTAACGAGATCCGTCTGTACAACCGTCTTCTATATCTAGACTAACGAGATCCGTCGTTGTACAACGGTCTTCTATATCTAGACTAACGAGATCCGTCTGTACAACCGTCTTCTATATCTAGACTAACGAGATCCGTCGTTGTACAATCGTCTTCTATATCTAGACTAACGAGATCCGTCGTTGTACAACCGTCTTCTATAACTAGACTAACGAGATCCGTCGTTGTACAACCGTCTTCTATATCTAGACTAACGAGATCCGTCGTTGTTCAACCGTCTTCTATATCTCGACTAACGAGATCTATCGTTGTACAACCGTCTTCTATATCTCGACTAACGAGATACGTCGTTGGATAAACGTCTTCAATATCTAGACCAACCAGATCCGTCTGTACAACTGTCTTCTATATCTAGACTAACGAGATCCGTCTGTACAACCGTCTTCTATATCTAGACTAACGAGATCCGTCGTTGTACAACCGTTTTCTATATCTAGACTAACGAGATCCGTCGTTGTACAACCGTCTTCTATATCTAGACTAACGAGATCACTCGTTGTGCAACCGTCTTCTATATCTAGACTAACGAGATCCGTCTGTACAACCGTCTTCAATATCTAGACTAACGAGATCCGTCTGTACAACCGTCTTCTATATCTAGACTAACGAGATCCGTCGTTGTACAACCGTCTTCTATATCTCGACTAACGAGATCTCTTGTTGTACAACCGTCTTCTATATCTAGACTAACGAGATCCGTCGTTGTACAACCGTCTTCTATATCTAGACTAACGAGATACGTCGTTGGACAAACGTCTTCAATATCTAGACTAACGAGATCCGTCTGTACAACCGTTTTCTATATCTAGACTACCGAGATCCGTCGTTGTACAACCGTCTTCTATATCTAGACTAACGAGATCCGTCGTTGTACAACCGTCTTCTATATCCAGACTAACGAGATCCGTCGTTGTACAACCGTCTTCTATATCTAGACTAACGAGATCCGTCTGTACAACCGTCTTCTATATCTAGACTAACGAGATCCGTCTGTACAACCGTTTTCTATATCTAGACTACCGAGATCCGTCGTTGTACAACCGTCTTCTATATCTAGACTAACGAGATCTCTCGTTGTGCAACCGTCTTCTATATCTAGACTAACGAGATCCGTCTGTACAACCGTCTTCAATATCTAGACTAACGAGATCCGTCTGTACAACCGTCTTCTATATCTAGACTAACGAGATCCGTCGTTGTACAACCGTCTTCTATATCTAGACTAACGAGATCCGTCGTTGTACAACCGTCTTCTATATCTCGACTAACGAGATCTCTCGTTGTACAACCGTCTTCTATATCTAGACTAACGAGATACGTCGTTGGACAAAAGTCGTTAATATCTAGACTAACGAGATCCGTGTGTACAACCGTCTTCTATATCTAGACTAACGAGATCCATCTGTACAACCGTTTTCTATATCTAGACTACCGAGATCCGTCGTTGTACAACCGTCTTCTATATCTAGACTAACGAGATCTCTCGTTGTGCAACCGTCTTCTATATCTAGACTAACGAGATCCGTCTGTACAACCGTCTTCAATATCTAGACTAACGAGATCCGTCTGAACAACCCTCTTTTATATCAAGACTAACGAGATCCGTCGGTACAACCGTCTTCTATATCTAGACTAACGAGATCCGTCGTTGGACAAACGTCTTCAATATCTAGACTAACGTGATCCGTCTGTACAACCGTCTTCTATATCTAGACTAACGAGATACGTCGTTGTACAAGCGTCTACTATATCCAGACTAACGAGATCCGTCGTTGTACAACCGTCATCTATATCTAGACTAACGAGATCCGTCGTTGTACAACCGTCTTCTATATCTAGACTAACGAGATCCGTCTGTACAACCGTTTTCTATATCTAGACTAACGAGATCCATCTGTACAACCGTTTTCTATATCTAGACTACCGAGATCCGTCGTTGTACAACCGTCTTCTATATCTAGACTAACGAGATCTCTCGTTGTGCAACCGTCTTCTATATCTAGACTAACGAGATCCGTCTGTACAACCGTCTTCAATATCTAGACTAACGAGATCCGTCTGAACAACCCTCTTTTATATCAAGACTAACGAGATCCGTCTGTACAACCGTCTTCTATATCTAGACTAACGAGATCCGTCGTTGGACAAACGTCTTCAATATCTAGACTAACGTGATCCGTCTGTACAACCGTCTTCTATATCTAGACTAACGAGATACGTCGTTGTACAAGCGTCTACTATATCCAGACTAACGAGATCCGTCGTTGTACAACCGTCATCTATATCTAGACTAACGAGATCCGTCTGTACAACCGTCTTCAATATCTAGACTAACGAGATCCGTCTGAACAACCCTCTTTTATATCAAGACTAACGAGATACGTCTGTACAACCGTTTTCTATATCTAGACTAACGAGATCCGTCTGTACAACCGTCTTCTATATCTAGACTAACGAGATCCGTCGTTGTACAATCGTCTTCTATATCTAGACTAACGAGATCCGTCGTTGTACAACCGTCTTCTATAACTAGACTAACGAGATCCGTCGTTGTACAACCGTCTTCTATATCTAGACTAACGAGATCCGTCGTTGTTCAACCGTCTTCTATATCTCGACTAACGAGATCTATCGTTGTACAACCGTCTTCTATATCTAGACTAACGAGATACGTCGTTGGATAAACGTCTTCAATATCTAGACCAACGAGATCCGTCTGTACAACTGTCTTCTATATCTAGACTAACGAGATCCGTCTGTACAACCGTCTTCTATATCTAGACTAACGAGATCCGTCGTTGTACAACCGTTTTCTATATCTAGACTAACGAGATCCGTCGTTGTACAACCGTCTTCTATATCTAGACTAACGAGATCCGTCGTTGTACAACCGTCTTCTATATCTAGACTAACGAGATCCGTCGTTGTACAACCGTCTTCTATATCTAGACTAACGAGATACGTCGTTGGACAAACGTCTTCAATATCTAGACTAACGAGATCCGTCTGTACAACCGTTTTCTATATCTAGACTACCGAGATCCGTCGTTGTACAACCGTCTTCTATATCTAGACTAACGAGATCTCTCGTTGTGCAACCGCCTTCTATATCTAGACTAACGAGATCCGTCGTTGTACAACCGTCTTCTATATCTATACTAAAGAGATCCGTCTGTACAACCGTCTTCTATATCTAGACTAACGAGATCCGTCTGTACAACCGTCTTCTATATCTAGACTAACGAGATCCGTCGTTGTACAACCGTCTTCTATATCCAGACTAACGTGATCCGTCTGTACAACCGTCTTCTATATCTAGACTAACGAGATACGTCGTTGTACAAGCGTCTTCTATATCCAGACTAACGAGATCCGTCGTTGTACAACCGTCATCTATATCTAGACTAACGAGATCCGTCGTTGTACAACCGTCTTCTATGTCTAGACTAGCGAGATACGTCGTTGGACAAACGTCATCAATATCTAGACTAACGAGAGATACGTCTGTACAACCGTTTTCTATATCTAGACTAACGAGATCCGTCTGTACAACCGTCTTCTATATCTAGACTAACGAGATCCGTCGTTGTACAATCGTCTTCTATATCTAGACTAACGAGATCCGTCGTTGTACACCCGTCTTCTATAACTAGACTAACGAGATCCGTCGTTGTACAACCGTCTTCTATATCTAGACTAACGAGATCCGTCGTTGTTCAACCGTCTTCTATATCTAGACTAACGAGATCCGTCGTTGTACAACCGTCTTCTATATCTAGACTAACGAGATCCGTCGTTGTACAACCGTCTTCTATATCTAGACTAACGAGATCTCTCGTTGTGCAACCGCCTTCTATATCTAGACTAACGAGATCCGTCTGTACAACCGTCTTCTATATCTAGACTAACGAGATCCGTCGTTGTACAACGGTCTTCTATATCTCGACTAACGAGATCTCTCGTTGTACAACCGTCTTCTATATCTAGACTAACGAGATCCGTCTGTACAACCGTCTTCTATATCTAGACTAACGAGATCCGTCTGTACAACCGTATTCTATATCTAGACTACCGAGATCCGTCGTTGTACAACCGTCTTCTATATCTAGACTAACGAGATCTCTCGTTGTGCAACCGTCTTCTATATCTAGACTAACGAGATCCGTCTGTACAACCGTCTTCAATATCTAGACTAACGAGATCCGTCTGTACAACCGTCTTCTATATCTAGACTAACGAGATCCGTCGTTGTACAACCGTCTTCTATATCTAGACTAACGAGATCCGTCGTTGTACAACCGTCTTCTATATCTCGACTAACGAGATCTCTCGTTGTACAACCGTCTTCTATATCTAGACTAACGAGATCCGTCGTTGCACAACCGTCTTCTATATCTATACTAAAGAGATCCGTCTGTACAACCGTCTTCTATATCTAGACTAACGAGATCCGTCTGTACAACCGTCTTCTATATCTAGACTAACGAGATCCGTCGTTATACAACCGTCTTCTATATCTCGACTAACGAGATCTCTCGTTGTACAACCGTCTTCTATATCTAGACTAACGAGATCCGTCGTTGCACAACCGTCTTCTATATCTATACTAAAGAGATCCGTCTGTACAACCGTCTTCTATATCTAGACTAACGAGATCCGTCTGTACAACCGTCTTCTATATCTAGACTAACGAGATCCGTCGTTATACAACCGTCTTCTATATCTCGACTAACGAGATCTCTCGTTGTACAACCGTCTTCTATATCTAGGCTAACGAGATCCGTCTGTACAACCGTCTTCTATATCTAGACTAACGAGATCCGTCTGTACAACCGTTTTCTATATCTAGACTAACGAGATCCGTCTGTACAACTGTCTTCTATATCTAGACTAACGAGATCCGTCTGTACAACCGTCTTCTATATCTAGACTAACGAGATCCGTCTGTACAACCGTCTTCTATATCTAGACTAACGAGATCCGTCTGTACAACCGTCTTCTATATCTAGACTAACGAGATCCGTCGTTGTACAAGCGTCTTCTATATCTCGACTAACGAGATCTCTCGTTGTACAACCGTCTTCTATATCTAGACTAACGAGATACGTCGTTGGACAAACGTCTTCAATATCTAGACTAACGAGATCCGTCTGTACAACCGTCTTCTATATCTAGACTAACGAGATCCGTCTGTACAACCGCTTTCTATATCTAGACTACGTAGATCCGTCGTTGTACAACCGTCTTCTATATCTAGACTAACGAGATCACTCGTTGTGCAACCGTCTTCTATATCTAGACTAACGAGATCCGTCTGTACAACCGTCTTCAATATCTAGACTAACGAGATCCGTCTGTACAACCGTCTTCTATATCTAGACTAACGAGATCCGTCTGTACAACCGTCTTCTATATCTAGACTAACGAGATCCGTCGTTGTACAACCGTCTTCTATATCTAGACTAACGAGATCCGTCGTTGTACAACCGTCTTCTATATCTCGACTAACGAGATCTCCCGTTGTACAACCGTCTTCTATATCTAGACTAACGAGATACGTCGTTGGACAAAAGTCTTTAATATCTAGACTAACGAGATCCGTGTGTACAACCGTCTTCTATATCTAGACTAACGAGATCCGTCGTTGTACAACCGTCTTCTATATCTATACTAAAGAGATCCGTCTGTACAACCGTCTTCTATATCTAGACTAACGAGATCCGTCTGTACAACCGTCTTCTATATCTAGACTAACGAGATCCGTCGTTATACAACCGTCTTCTATATCTCGACTAACGAGATCTCTCGTTGTACAACCGTCTTCTATATCTAGACTAACGAGATACGTCGTTGGACAAACGTCTTTAATATCTAGACTAACGAGATCCGTCTGTACAACCGTCTTCTATATCTAGACTAACGAGATCCGTCGTTGTACAGCCGTCTTCTATATCTATACTAAAGAGATCCGTCTGTACAACCGTCTTCTATATCTAGACTAACGAGATCCGTCTGTACAACCGTCTTCTATATCTAGACTAACGAGATCCGTCGTTGTACAACCGTCTTCTATATCCAGACTAACGAGATCCGTCGTTGTACAACCGTCTTCTATATCTAGGCTAACGAGATCCGTCTGTACAACCGTCTTCTATATCTAGACTAACGACATCCGTCTGTACAACCGTTTTCTATATCTAGACTACCTAGATCCGTCGTTGTACAACCGTCTTCTATATCTAGACTAGCGAGATACGTCGTTGGACAAACGTCTTCAATATCTAGACTAACGAGATCCGTCTGTACAACTGTCTTCTATATCTAGACTAACGAGATCCGTCTGTACAACCGTCTTCTATATCTAGACTAACGAGATCCGTCGTTGTACAACCGTTTTCTATATCTAGACTAACGAGATCCGTCGTTGTACAACCGTCTTCTATATCTAGACTAACGAGATCCGTCGTTGTACAACCGTCTTCTATATCTCGACTAACGAGATCTCTCGTTGTACAACCGTCTTCTATATCTAGACTAACGAGATCCGTCGTTGTACAACCGTCTTCTATATCTCGACTAACGAGATCTCTCGTTGTACAACCGTCTTCTATATCTAGACTAACGAGATACGTCGTTGTACAACCGTCTTCTATATCTAGACTAACGAGATCTCTCGTTGTGCAACCGTCTTCTATATCTAGACTAACGAGATCCGTCTGTACAACCGTCTTCAATATCTAGACTAACGAGATCCGTCTGTACAACCGTCTTCTATATCTAGACTAACGAGATCCGTCGTTGTACAACCGTCTTCTATATCTCCACTAACGAGATCTCTCGTTGTACAACCGTCTTCTATATCTAGACTAACGAGATCCGTCGTTGTAGAACCGTCTTCTATATCTCGACTAACGAGATCTCTCGTTGTACAACCGTCTTCTATATCTAGACTAACGAGATACGTCGTTGGACAAACGTCTTCAATATCTAGACTAACGAGATCCGTCTGTACAACCGTCTTCTATATCTAGACTAACGAGATCCGTCTGTACAACCGTTTTCTATATCTAGACTACCGAGATCCGTTGTTGTACAACCGTCTTCTATATCTAGACTAACGAGATCTCTCGTTGTGCAACCGTCTTCTATATCTAGACTAACGAGATCCGCCTGTACAACCGTCTTCTATATCTAGACTAACGAGATCCGTCGTTCTACAACCGTCTTCTATATCTAGACTAACGATATCCGTCGTTGTACAACCGTCTTCTATATCTAGACTAACGAGATCCGTCTGTACAACCGTCTTCTATATCTAGACTAACGAGATCCGTCGTTGTACAACCGTCTTCTATATCTTGACTAACGAGATCTCTCGTTGTACAACCGTCTTCTATATCTAGGCTAACGAGATCCGTCTGTACAACCGTCTTCTATATCTAGACTAACGAGATCCGTCGTTGTACAACCGTCTTCTATATCTAGACTAACGAGATCCGTCGTTGTACAACCGTCTTCTATATCTTGACTAACGAGATCCGTCTGTACAACCGTCTTCTATATCTCCACTAACGAGATCTCTCGTTGTACAACCGTCTTCTATATCTAGACTAACGAGATCCGTCTGTACAACCGTCTTCAATATCTAGACTAACGAGATCCGTCTGTACAACCGTCTTCTATATCTAGACTAACGAGATCCGTCGTTGTACAACCGTCTTCTATATCTCCACTAACGAGATCTCACGTTGTACAACCGTCTTCTATATCTAGACTAACGAGATACGTCGTTGTACAACCGTCTTCTATATCTAGACTAACGAGATCTCTCGTTGTGCAACCGTCTTCTATATCTAGACTAACGAGATCCGTCTGTACAACCGTCTTCAATATCTAGACTAACGAGATCCGTCTGTACAACCGTCTTCTATATCTAGACTAACGAGATCCGTTGTTGTACAACCGTCTTCTATATCTAGACTAACGAGATCCGTCTGTACAACCGTCTTCTATATCTAGACTAACGAGATCCGTCTGTACAACCGTTTTCTATATCTAGACTACCGAGATCCGTTGTTGTACAACCGTCTTCTATATCTAGACTAACGAGATCTCTCGTTGTGCAACCGTCTTCTATATCTAGACTAACGAGATCCGTCTGTACAACCGTCTTCTATATCTAGACTAACGAGATCCGTCGTTGTACAACCGTCTTCTATATCTAGACTAACGAGATCCGTCGTTGTACAACCGTCTTCTATATCTAGACTAACGAGATCCATCGTTGTACAACCGTTTTCTATATCTAGACTACCGAGATCCGTCGTTGTACAACCGTCTTCTATATCTAGACTAACGAGATCTCTCGTTGTGCAACCGCCTTCTATATCTAGACTAACGAGATCCGTCTGTACAACCGTCTTCTATATCTAGACTAACGCGATCCGTCGTTGTACAACCGTCTTCTATATCTCGACTAACGAGATCTCTCGTTGTACAACCGTCTTCTATATCTAGACTAACGAGATCCGTCGTTGTACAACCGTCTTCTATATCTCGACTAACGAGATCTATCGTTGTACAACCGTCTTCTATATCTAGACTAACGAGATACGTCGTTGGACAAACGTCTTCAATATCTAGACTAACGAGAGATACGTCTGTACAACCGTTTTCTATATCTAGACTAACGAGATCCGTCTGTACAACCATCTTCTATATCTAGACTAACGAGATCCGTCTGTACAACCGTCTTCTATATCTAGACTAACGAGATCCGTCGTTGTACAATCGTCTTCTATATTTAGACTTACGAGATCCGTCGTTGTACAACCGTCTTCTATATCTAGACTAACGAGATCCGTCTGTACAACCGTCTTCTATATCTAGACTAACGAGATCCATCTGTACAACCGTTTTCTATATCTAGACTACCGAGATCCGTCGTTGTACAACCGTCTTCTATATCTAGACTAACGAGATCTCTCGTTGTGCAACCGTCTTCTATATCTAGACTAACGAGATCCGTCTGTACAACCGTCTTCAATATCTAGACTAACGAGATCCGTCTGAACACACCTCTTTTATATCAAGACTAACGAGATCCGTCTGTACAACCGTCTTTTATATCTAGACTAACGAGATCCGTCGTTGGACAAACGTCTTCAATATCTAGACTAACGTGATCCGTCTGTACAACCGTCTTCTATATCTAGACTAACGAGATACGTCGTTGTACAAGCGTCTTCTATATCCAGACTAACGAGATCCGTCGTTGTACAACCGTCATCTATATCTAGACTAACGAGATCCGTCGTTGTACAACCGTCTTCTATATCTAGACTAGCGAGATACGTCGTTGGACAAACGTCTTCAATATCTAGACTAACGAGAGATACGTCTGTACAACCGTTTTCTATATCTAGACTAACGAGATCCGTCTGTACAACCGTCTTCTATATCTAGACTAACGAGATCCGTCTGTACAACCGTCTTCTATATCTAGACTAACGAGATCCGTCGTTGTACAATCGTCTTCTATATCTAGACTAACGAGATCCGTCGTTGTACAACCGTCTTCTATAACTAGACTAACGAGATCCGTCGTTGTACAACCGTTTTCTATATCTAGACTACCGAGATCCGTCGTTGTACAACCGTTTTCTATATCTAGACTAACGAGATCCGTCGTTGTACAACCGTCTTCAATATCTAGACTAACGAGATCCGTCTGTACAACCGTCTTCTATATCTAGACTAACGAGATCCGTTGTTGTACAACCGTCTTCTATATCTAGACTAACGAGATCCGTCTGTACAACCGTCTTCTATATCTAGACTAACGAGATCCGTCTGTACAACCGTTTTCTATATCTAGACTACCGAGATCCGTTGTTGTACAACCGTCTTCTATATCTAGACTAACGAGATCTCTCGTTGTGCAACCGTCTTCTATATCTAGACTAACGAGATCCGTCTGTACAACCGTCTTCTATATCTAGACTAACGAGATCCGTCGTTGTACAACCGTCTTCTATATCTAGACTAACGAGATCCGTCGTTGTACAACCGTCTTCTATATCTAGACTAACGAGATCCATCGTTGTACAACCGTTTTCTATATCTAGACTACCGAGATCCGTCGTTGTACAACCGTCTTCTATATCTAGACTAACGAGATCTCTCGTTGTGCAACCGCCTTCTATATCTAGACTAACGAGATCCGTCTGTACAACCGTCTTCTATATCTAGACTAACGCGATCCGTCGTTGTACAACCGTCTTCTATATCTCGACTAACGAGATCTCTCGTTGTACAACCGTCTTCTATATCTAGACTAACGAGATCCGTCGTTGTACAACCGTCTTCTATATCTCGACTAACGAGATCTATCGTTGTACAACCGTCTTCTATATCTAGACTAACGAGATACGTCGTTGGACAAACGTCTTCAATATCTAGACTAACGAGAGATACGTCTGTACAACCGTTTTCTATATCTAGACTAACGAGATCCGTCTGTACAACCATCTTCTATATCTAGACTAACGAGATCCGTCTGTACAACCGTCTTCTATATCTAGACTAACGAGATCCGTCGTTGTACAATCGTCTTCTATATTTAGACTTACGAGATCCGTCGTTGTACAACCGTCTTCTATATCTAGACTAACGAGATCCGTCTGTACAACCGTCTTCTATATCTAGACTAACGAGATCCATCTGTACAACCGTTTTCTATATCTAGACTACCGAGATCCGTCGTTGTACAACCGTCTTCTATATCTAGACTAACGAGATCTCTCGTTGTGCAACCGTCTTCTATATCTAGACTAACGAGATCCGTCTGTACAACCGTCTTCAATATCTAGACTAACGAGATCCGTCTGAACACACCTCTTTTATATCAAGACTAACGAGATCCGTCTGTACAACCGTCTTTTATATCTAGACTAACGAGATCCGTCGTTGGACAAACGTCTTCAATATCTAGACTAACGTGATCCGTCTGTACAACCGTCTTCTATATCTAGACTAACGAGATACGTCGTTGTACAAGCGTCTTCTATATCCAGACTAACGAGATCCGTCGTTGTACAACCGTCATCTATATCTAGACTAACGAGATCCGTCGTTGTACAACCGTCTTCTATATCTAGACTAGCGAGATACGTCGTTGGACAAACGTCTTCAATATCTAGACTAACGAGAGATACGTCTGTACAACCGTTTTCTATATCTAGACTAACGAGATCCGTCTGTACAACCGTCTTCTATATCTAGACTAACGAGATCCGTCTGTACAACCGTCTTCTATATCTAGACTAACGAGATCCGTCGTTGTACAATCGTCTTCTATATCTAGACTAACGAGATCCGTCGTTGTACAACCGTCTTCTATAACTAGACTAACGAGATCCGTCGTTGTACAACCGTCTTCTATATCTAGACTAACGAGATCCGTCTGTACAACCGTTTTCTATATCTAGACTACCGAGATCCGTCGTTGTACAACCGTTTTCTATATCTAGACTAACGAGATCCGTCGTTGTACAACCGTCTTCTATATCTAGACTAACGAGATCCGTCGTTGTACAACCGTCTTCTATATCTATACTAGAGAGATCCGTCTGTACAACCGTCTTCTATATCTAGACTAACGAGATACGTCGTTGTACAAGCGTCTTCTATATCCAGACTAACGAGATCCGTCGTTGTACAACCGTCATCTATATCTAGACTAACGAGATCCGTCGTTGTACAACCGTCTTCTATATCTAGACTAGCGAGATACGTCGTTGGACAAACGTCTTCAATATCTAGACTAACGAGAGATACGTCTGTACAACCGTTTTCTATATCTAGACTAACGAGATCCGTCTGTACAACCGTCTTCTATATCTAGACTAACGAGATCCGTCTGTACAACCGTCTTCTATATCTAGACTAACGAGATCCGTCGTTGTACAATCGTCTTCTATATCTAGACTAACGAGATCCGTCGTTGTACAACCGTCTTCTATAACTAGACTAACGAGATCCGTCGTTGTACAACCGTCTTCTATATCTAGACTAACGAGATCCGTCTGTACAACCGTTTTCTATATCTAGACTACCGAGATCCGTCGTTGTACAACCGTTTTCTATATCTAGACTAACGAGATCCGTCGTTGTACAACCGTCTTCTATATCTAGACTAACGAGATCCGTCGTTGTACAACCGTCTTCTATATCTATACTAGAGAGATCCGTCTGTACAACCGTCTTCTATATCTAGACTAACGAGATCCGTCGTTGTACAACCGTCTTCTATATCTAGACTAACGAGATCCGTCGTTGTACAACCGTCTTCTATATCTTGACTAACGAGATCCGTCTGTACAACCGTCTTCTATATCTCCACTAACGAGATCTCTCGTTGTACAACCGTCTTCTATATCTAGACTAACGAGATCCGTCTGTACAACCGTCTTCAATATCTAGACTAACGAGATCCGTCTGTACAACCGTCTTCTATATCTAGACTAACGAGATCCGTCGTTGTACAACCGTCTTCTATATCTCCACTAACGAGATCTCACGTTGTACAACCGTCTTCTATATCTAGACTAACGAGATACGTCGTTGTACAACCGTCTTCTATATCTAGACTAACGAGATCTCTCGTTGTGCAACCGTCTTCTATATCTAGACTAACGAGATCCGTCTGTACAACCGTCTTCAATATCTAGACTAACGAGATCCGTCTGTACAACCGTCTTCTATATCTAGACTAACGAGATCCGTTGTTGTACAACCGTCTTCTATATCTAGACTAACGAGATCCGTCTGTACAACCGTCTTCTATATCTAGACTAACGAGATCCGTCTGTACAACCGTTTTCTATATCTAGACTACCGAGATCCGTTGTTGTACAACCGTCTTCTATATCTAGACTAACGAGATCTCTCGTTGTGCAACCGTCTTCTATATCTAGACTAACGAGATCCGTCTGTACAACCGTCTTCTATATCTAGACTAACGAGATCCGTCGTTGTACAACCGTCTTCTATATCTAGACTAACGAGATCCGTCGTTGTACAACCGTCTTCTATATCTAGACTAACGAGATCCATCGTTGTACAACCGTTTTCTATATCTAGACTACCGAGATCCGTCGTTGTACAACCGTCTTCTATATCTAGACTAACGAGATCTCTCGTTGTGCAACCGCCTTCTATATCTAGACTAACGAGATCCGCCTGTACAACCGTCTTCTATATCTAGACTAACGCGATCCGTCGTTGTACAACCGTCTTCTATATCTCGACTAACGAGATCTCTCGTTGTACAACCGTCTTCTATATCTAGACTAACGAGATCCGTCGTTGTACAACCGTCTTCTATATCTCGACTAACGAGATCTATCGTTGTACAACCGTCTTCTATATCTAGACTAACGAGATACGTCGTTGGACAAACGTCTTCAATATCTAGACTAACGAGAGATACGTCTGTACAACCGTTTTCTATATCTAGACTAACGAGATCCGTCTGTACAACCATCTTCTATATCTAGACTAACGAGATCCGTCTGTACAACCGTCTTCTATATCTAGACTAACGAGATCCGTCGTTGTACAATCGTCTTCTATATTTAGACTTACGAGATCCGTCGTTGTACAACCGTCTTCTATATCTAGACTAACGAGATCCGTCTGTACAACCGTCTTCTATATCTAGACTAACGAGATCCATCTGTACAACCGTTTTCTATATCTAGACTACCGAGATCCGTCGTTGTACAACCGTCTTCTATATCTAGACTAACGAGATCTCTCGTTGTGCAACCGTCTTCTATATCTAGACTAACGAGATCCGTCTGTACAACCGTCTTCAATATCTAGACTAACGAGATCCGTCTGAACACACCTCTTTTATATCAAGACTAACGAGATCCGTCTGTACAACCGTCTTTTATATCTAGACTAACGAGATCCGTCGTTGGACAAACGTCTTCAATATCTAGACTAACGTGATCCGTCTGTACAACCGTCTTCTATATCTAGACTAACGAGATACGTCGTTGTACAAGCGTCTTCTATATCCAGACTAACGAGATCCGTCGTTGTACAACCGTCATCTATATCTAGACTAACGAGATCCGTCGTTGTACAACCGTCTTCTATATCTAGACTAGCGAGATACGTCGTTGGACAAACGTCTTCAATATCTAGACTAACGAGAGATACGTCTGTACAACCGTTTTCTATATCTAGACTAACGAGATCCGTCTGTACAACCGTCTTCTATATCTAGACTAACGAGATCCGTCTGTACAACCGTCTTCTATATCTAGACTAACGAGATCCGTCGTTGTACAATCGTCTTCTATATCTAGACTAACGAGATCCGTCGTTGTACAACCGTCTTCTATAACTAGACTAACGAGATCCGTCGTTGTACAACCGTCTTCTATATCTAGACTAACGAGATCCGTCTGTACAACCGTTTTCTATATCTAGACTACCGAGATCCGTCGTTGTACAACCGTTTTCTATATCTAGACTAACGAGATCCGTCGTTGTACAACCGTCTTCTATATCTAGACTAACGAGATCCGTCGTTGTACAACCGTCTTCTATATCTATACTAGAGAGATCCGTCTGTACAACCGTCTTCTATATCTAGACTAACGAGATCCGTCTGTACAACCGTCTTCTATATCCAGACTAACGAGATCCGTCGCTGTACAACCGTCTTCTATATCTAGACTAACGAGATCTCTCGTTGTGCAACCGTCTTCTATATCTAGACTAACGAGATCCGTCTGTACAACCGTCTTCTATATCTAGACTAACGAGATCCGTCGTTGTACAACCGTCTTCTATGTCTAGACTAACGATATCCGTCGTTGTACAACCGTCTTCTATATCTAGACTAACGAGATCCGTCTGTACAACCGTCTTCTATATCTAGACTAACGATATCCGTCGTTGTACAACCGTCTTCTATATCTCGACTAACGAGATCTCTCGTTGTACAACCGTCTTCTATATCTAGGCTAACGAGATCCGTCTGTACAACCGTCTTCTATATCTAGACTAACGAGATCCGTCGTTGTACAACCGTCTTCTATATCTAGACTAACGAGATCCGTCATTGGACAAACGTCTTCAATATCTAGACTAACGTGATCCGTCTGTACAACCGTCTTCTATATCTAGACTAACGAGATACGTCGTTGTACAAGCGTCTTCTATATCCAGACTAACGAGATCCGTCGTTGTACAACCGTCATCTATATCTAGACTAACGAGATCCGTCGTTGTACAACCGTCTTCTATGTCTAGACTAGCGAGATACGTCGTTGGACAAACGTCTTCAATATCTAGACTAACGAGAGATACGTCTGTACAACCGTTTTCTATATCTAGACTAACGAGATCCGTCTGTACAACCGTCTTCTATATCTAGACTAACGAGATCCGTCGTTGTACAATCGTCTTCTATATCTAGACTAACGAGATCCGTCGTTGTACAATCGTCTTCTATATCTAGACTAACGAGATCCGTCGTTGTACAACCGTCTTCTATATCTAGACTAACGAGATCCGTCTGTACAACCGTCTTCTATATCTAGACTAACGAGATCCATCTGTACAACCGTTTTCTATATCTAGACTACCGAGATCCGTCGTTGTACAACCGTCTTCTATATCTAGACTAATGTTGTGCCCTGCGTGATGGCTCGCAAGGCTGGTACGGGATTTGGTGATATCGTAGGTTCGGGAGTGAACAAAAGATTAGGATCTACTGGGTGAACTACACCAAGTTGGTTAAATTTAGAGACTAAGTCTTTATTCAGAGACTAACTAATACTAGACTGAGGTTTACAGGAGTGTCAGCCGTGTTAACAGGTCGAGTGTCAAGTCTAGAATCCTCCTCTTTTTGGAATCGCATTGGTTTTATATCCTTCTTGGGCGTGGTACGCGTTACTATGCTCGGTCGCAGCGAGGCGTTCACGTGTTGCTGACATTGTAAGATTGGTCGCTAGCCGTCTTAGCTTCGAAACATCTCGAACGTTTATATAACGTAATATAATATGTGTAATATGTCTAACACGTGGGCTTGGGCGTTGCCTGGGCACAACATCCCTTCCCCCTAAGGGAGGAAAAGCCATAGCTTTTTCTTACGATACGTCTTAACAATATTTGTCTACATTTGACTATAATATATTTGTATACAATGGTTATGATGTGTCAAAGGGAACTGGTGGAAGAAGTTCCTTCCTTACTAACTATATTAATTATCGCTTCGGGTTTTTGCGTGGTTTTGTCGTGACTTGTGTTTTCCGTTTTACAATGTCGCGGTGTTCTCGCTTTGAAGTGTACAATACATTTATAGAGTGCAATGATACATAATGTAATTGTTATGAATCCCGTTATCGATGATAGCGTAAAGAAGCTGTAGTGATACTCGGTTGGTATAATCTCGGGTTTTTCTAGGTCGTTTTGTAAGTCGTCTAATTTTTTGCTAACTTTATTCAATTCTTCTGGGTGTTTGATTATTCTTTTTAGCTCGAAATTTGTGTTACGATATGAATTTACAGTGGTTTGTGGCAGTGTGAATTCGTCTAGTGATAAATTGTAACCAGGTAAGTAGTTCCATATTTTTTCTATACCGTATTGTTTTCCGGTTTCTATCGTAAATTCGGCCGTAGTGATAGTACATTTATTTCTTATTGTTATTATACCAGAGTCCTTAATACTATACATATTTGTGCCTTTATCGTCGCAAGTCGCTGCTAATTGTATCGGTTTTGGTGTGACGTAAATCCATGCGCCTGGTTGTTGTAATTCTATTAGGATTGTATGGTTCAAAGTCATGATTCGTATCTTACAATTGTTCGGTTTTTCTGTTAGTTTGGTGTACAACTGTACTTCGCAGGGTCCGTATGGTATCGCTTTGAATATCGGGTGGTTAGATGTGCAGAGATATAAATCGTTTATCGTTTTACATTTCGATAAGTCCTGTTCGCTTAACTGTATATAATCTTGCACCGAGGTGTCAAGTACTACGTAGGAATTGAGGGATTCTATGTACGCGTAGAATGATTCGTTTATCTTAGTGGGCACTGGGTGTACTTTGCTTAATTTGAATTTTTTCGCGTTTAGTAGTGGGATATCTAGTATTACAGTAATTGATTTAGTGTCCGAAAAGGCAGAAAGTGTAAGGATTTCATATAAAACGTGCATGTTTTCTAATTTTATACTTATGGGGAAGTCTAGTCCTTGCGGTATATAAGCTAGTGCAGAAGTGAGGTAGGTTATGATTTGCGCTGGTGGTATTAATCGGGGGTTTAAAATCCCTTTCTTTATATCCATTATGAATTCTAGTAGGTCTTGTGTGTCGCGTAGGAGTGTTTCTGCCACGCTATTTATTAATATGAGGTTTTCGTCTATGGTTTCTCGAAATCTAGTTATGTCGGTCGTCTGTTGTAGTAAGTATTGAATTTGCCAAGTCGCGTTTAAAAGGGTTTTTTTCGTTTTCCTGTATGTTGTATATAGTCTCGTTTAAGAGTTCGGTGTTAGCTCTTACAATTTGCATTTGTCCTTTGATCGTATTTTTCAATCTAATGTCTTGTCGTTACGTTTCGTCGGTTGCGAAGTCTTTCTTGTGCGTGCGCGAGATAAATTTTTGCTAACGTAGGGCAGATCTTCTTTGCAGGAGCTCGATTGGCTCGTGGTTTCTTATGTCGTTACAGTCTTCATTATGCTTTCGTTGTGGGATGTACCTCGCGAGATCGCGATGTTTCTGTTGGTGGGTGTTATACTGTTTAGTGTCTCCGTGCGTGAGGTTGAGGTGGTTGTGTTAATTGTTTTAAATTTTTCTTCTAGTGGTTGGAATATCCGGCCCCGCCGGGATTTATCAATATAGAATATAGACGGGCGGTACGTGAATACCGCATGCATCAGCGTCAATTCGAGGCGGAGAATGCCGAGTTTTTGGACGGCGAGGACGCGTGGGGCGTGCGCGCCATGTTTGGTGAGTTACTTTTTATTTATTTTTCGTTGCCTTGTGTTGTTTGTTTCTAGTGGGATTTTCTGTTTTAATTCATTCGCATCCGGTTATTATTCCAGAACGCCATGGAGATTGGTTTTACGGGCCCGTTCCTCGGCGTGTATCATGGACGATGTTCGAAGACGTAGATTACTAGCGTCCTCGCATTGTATATAGAAATTATCTCCCTTTTTTTTTTGTTTAAATATAATTACCCTTCTTCTGATTAATTCTTATAGTTGTTCGTGTACCGTTACTTCCCTTCACGATTGCGACCTTTTCCTATGCTCACTATTCGATAAAGTGTTTTAGTCTGTTTGCGTGTACGCGAAGCGTTCGTCGTCCTTTAATTATGGTATAGTTATTATTATCATGTACGCCTTGGATCGTGTAAGGACCGATCCAAGCGGGGGTTAATTTCTTTGATCTTCCGCGTCTCACGGTCTCGTCGTGTAATAGTATTTGGTCTCCTATCTTGAAGGATTTTTCTGCTGTCTTTTTATCGTATTGCCTTTTAGATTTGTCTTTGTTGATCTCTAAGGTTTCGCGCGCAATGTTGTTTGTGGACCGTAGTCTTTCGCGTAATTCTTCAGCGTATTTGTCATACGTATACGTTAGTTGCGGTGCCTGGTTTAGTGAGGTCGGCAACGTTGCTTGTCTCCCGAATACGAGTTCGTAGGGTGTGTAGCCAGTAGACGAGTGTGGGGTTGTGTTGTAAGTAAACATTGCATACGGTAGCCATTCGTCCCAATCGGTCTGGTCTTCTGTGATAAAGTTCTTTAGGTATTCTGCTAGCGTACGATGGCTTCTTTCTAGGGCTCCGTTTGATTGAGGGTGATATGCCGTGGTTTGTATTTTTTCGATTTTAAGCAATTTACATACGTTTTTGAACACTTGGTTAAGGAAATTGGTTCCTTGATCGGTTAACACTCGTTGTGGAATTCCGTATTCGCAGATTATTCTTGTGACGAATTCTTTTGCTACTGTGTTTGCTTCCTGATCTTCGAGGGGTATAGCTTTGCTGAATTTGGTTAACAAGTCTTGAAAGGTTAGTATGTATTTGTTTCGTCTACTTGTCTCGGGTAAAGGTCCTACTATGTCCAGTGCGCATTTTTCGAATGGTTCTGTGGGAGTGTCTGTAATTACCATGGGAGCTTTGGTTATTCTTGTTAATTTATTTTTCTGACATTTTTCGCATTTGGAGATGTATTTTTCAACGTCTTGGCGCATTCCTGGCCACGAATGATTTAATTTTATACGTTCCAGGGTTCGTTTTATTCCTAAATGTCCGCCTAAGGGAGTGTCATGAAATTCGCGCAGTATTTGATTTTTGTCGTCCTCCGTATATGTTATATCGCTCTTTTCTTCTTCTGACTGGGATTCGTTTTCTTCGTCGGCGTTTTCGCTGGCGACGGCTAGTGTTTCTGTGTTGAGTTTTCGCTTCGTTCCTCGCGTAATCGCGAACATTCTACTGAGGGCGTCTGCGTTTTTATTTGTCTTTCCCGCTTTGTATTCTATGGTGTAATCGTATTCTGCTAGCTTCAATTTCCATCTCATTAATCTTGAGCCGGGATCCTTTACGTTAAAAAGCCAAGTAAGAGGTTTATGGTCTGTTACGATTTTAAATTTTGTGCCATATACATAAGGTCTAAAATGTTGCGTTGCCCATACTATGGCCAACAATTCTTTTTCTATGGTGCTATAATTTTCTTCTGCCTTATTTAGTATTCTACTTGCGTATGCTATGGGTAGGTCTTGACCTATCTTTCCCTGTGATAATACTGCTCCTATTGCTTTTCCGGAAGCGTCTGTTGTAAGAACGAATGGTTTCGTGAAATCGGGGTATTGCAGTATCGGTGCTGTTGTTAACTTTTCCTTTAATATCTCGAAGGCTTCCTGCTCTTGTGCAGTCCATCTGTATGCTTGGTCTTTCTTTAATAATTGCGTCAAAGGTTTCGCGATTTGTGAAAAATGTTCTATGAATCTCCTATAATATCCGGCTAGGCCTAAGAAGGATTGTATATCTTTAGTTCTTTTGGGTATTGGAAAGTTTTTTACCGCGTCGAGTTTCGTAGGGTCTGGTTTGATACCGCTCTCACTTATCACGTGACCAAGGTATATCGTTTCCTTTCGTAGAAATTCGCATTTGTTGGGTTGAAGTTTCAGGCCACTCTCGCGTATACGTTCGAATACTAGTTCTAGACGATCTTGGTGTTCTTTCAGTGAACGTCCATAGACGACAATATCGTCTAAATACACGAAACATTTTATTCCTTGTAATCCAGATAATACGGTATTCATTAGTCTTTGGAATGTCGCGGGAGCGTTTTTAAGCCCGAACGGCATTCTATTATATTCAAAATGGCCGTATGGTGTCGAAAATGCCGTTTTCTCACGATCTTCCTTTTTCATGGCTATTTGATGGAATCCTGACGCTAAATCTAAGGTTGAGAAATATTTTGCTCCTCCTAATTGATCTAGAATGTCCGTTATATTCGGTAGGGGGTATGAGTCGCCTACCGTCGCGTCGTTCACTTGCCTCAAATCTGCTACTACTCTGAGTTTGCGTTTTCCTGAAGCGTCTGGTTTTTTAGGAACTACCAGCAATGGGACGTTCCACTGGCTGACGCTTGGACTAATTATTCCTTCTTCTACCATTTCCTGAACTTGTCTATTTACTTCCTCTTTATGCGCTTGAGGTAATCTATACGGTTTTACGTATATAGGTTTAGTATCTGGGATTAGGGTAATCGAATGCTCTGCCATCGTGGTGTATCCTAATTTGTCTCCTTCTAGGCAGAATATTTCATTATACTTCTCACATAGCTCGAGTAAGCTGGTTTCTTCTTCTTTATTTAGGTGATCTGTTCTAAGGTTTTCGCGCAGGGTTTGCATTCTATTTCTCCCGTGTACGGCGTGTACTATGTACGTCGGTGTGTCGCGCTCCTTGTCGCAATTCGCGTCAGTCGGGTCAGTTTCATAGCCCGTCAGTGTTTGTAACGTCACTGTTGGCATATTGATAAGGACTTCGTCCGCGGTAGTGTTCATTACGCTTATTGCACATTTCCCGTTCTGGCCTACTGTTAACGAGTTTCCTATAAATACTCCTGGTTTAATAGATTGTCTTTCCACTATACCTTCGCCTTTATCAGTTGTTCTAGCTAGGAGAATGGTTTCAGATCGCGGTTTTAAAACTACGTTCCCTCCTGAGTAGGGGAATTGTATTCCGTATATCTCTATTCCTAGGTTTGCCCGGATGCATACTTCGTGTTTGGCCATAAAATCTTGTCCTAGGATTCCGTCTGCTTCTAATGGGAAGTCGTCTTTAACTAATCGGCAAGGATGCGTTACTGTTTTATTTCCGATTTCTATGTTTAATTGTACTAGACACAGCGTTTTGATTTCCATAGGGGCTATTCCTCGCAAGGATACTATTTCGTCTTCGGCTTGAACATCGCCCTTTACTTTACCTATCTTTATTAATGTAATATCGGCTCCTGTGTCTACTAACATATTCGCTCTTTCCTTTTCTAGTTCCGGCGCTCTAATTTCGATCGTATTTTCGAGTTGGGATGTCACTACCATATTTGCTCGGTACGATTCTACCCTAGGTCCTGCGTTTGTTTGTCTGTCGTCGGCTGTTCCGCGGCTTGTGGTAGGGGAATTTTGATTTTCGTTGGATGATTCTCGACCCGGAGTTCTATTAAAATTTTGTCTGGTATCTTCGCGTCTGTAATTCGTATTCGTATAGCGCGGTCTGTAGTCTCGTCCGTTTGCTCTTTCCCTAGCTCTGCATTCTTTGATTAGATGTCCCGGTTTTTTACAGTAATGGCAGACCATGGTGACGCGCTGAACTTCCCTTTTTACTGTCGTCTGTTGCGTCGGGGAGTTTTCTCGAGGCATACTTAATCGCGTATAGCAATTTCTTGCTAAATGTCCCAATTTATTACATCGATCACAGCGCGGTACGTTTGATCCTTCCCTTCCCTTGGGGTGATTACTGAATTTCCTGTAATTTCGCGAGGTGTTTAAACCCATCGCTTGTTCCTCTTCTATAGCGGCGGCTATTGCTGCGTTCAACGTTGCATAGTTACGAGACCTTATGATCGTTCTTAGTTTTACATTTAACCCGAGGGTGAACACGTCTAGGGCGCGCTCTTGTACTGATTCTGTTAATGCGTTATTTACTTCATCGCTGTTCCCTGGTTTTACCGATAATTCAGATAGTTCTCCAGCTAATTCTTCTACTCTACACGCGAATAATTTTACGCTTTCGCCTTCTCGTTGGTGGCAGGCATGGAATTCTGCCCCAACTGCTCCTATGGACCTTTTGTCTACGAATAAGGAAGTTAGGATGTCTTTTAATTTATCAAAAGTATCTACTTCTTTGTACTCTAGTACCTTGGCTGCTTTGCCTTTAATTTTCGTACCTATCACCGTTTTCAAGAATCTTGGCAGATCATTCTCGGGCACAAATTCTGCGGCACTTGTATAAGACTTCAGAAATTCTGCTAGCTCGTCCGACGATTTTCCTATGAATTTATCTACTAGCGACAGCGCGGTGGATAATCTTTTTACGTCCGGTAGTGGAACCAAGAGGCTGCTTCCAGCATTTAGTGACATTTTTCTATCTTCTGTCTCTTCTATATCTAACAAGCTAAAGTCCGCTAGCACTATCGGGAATTCTCTATTCGGCGTTACAAAGTTTTCTGGGGACGATTCGGCACTTGAATCGTCGTTTTTCTTAACGCTTAATCGTAACGGCGACGGTCGTCGTGTTCGGCGAGACGGTCGTGAATAGTCTATAGAAGGTAGGAGATCTAGTTCCTCTCGTATGAAGGTTAGTTTTTTATCAAAAAATGATTCGAACGATCTTGACAAGCTTTTCTGACCCGGAAGTTTGAATTGATTTGCGCGTTCGTCTTCTATAGACATGCATGTACCGTTTCTATATTTTGATAGGACTCTGGTTTACAATAATTAGTTTCACGGTATTCGGTTACTCACAACGCTACTCTTTTCCACATGTCGACGGCTCGGTCAGGCGTCCTCTCGTCCGTGAACCGTAGATGGTGATAAGAGACGAATCGGATCCAGCAAGGTCGATCCGTACAGCTGTTCACTGCGTGCTCCGACGGCTGCTTCCTTCGCACGGCTCTCCGTCCGTCCTTCAGGTGCGGCTTCGACTCGTTCCTCGGTCCCCAAAATACTTCTCGTGCGTCCTGGTCCTCGGATTTGCGACGTCCTCGAAGATGGGTTTGGTGTTAGTCAAATGGTCAATTCACCCGTTCACTCTCAGGCTGATTTTACTCGTCACTAGGCTCATCGGCGTTCGGACTGCGTCGAACGTTTTTCTCAAAGGCCGTTCCTCGGTCCTCTGTACTACCTCGGTAGAGACGATTGCCAGTTCTAGCCTGTTCGATTGCGATGATCAAATAATATTGTCGGAGGTAGTTCAACCTCTGTCGACGTTGATCAATCGGTTGCGTCAAGGCTCGGTAAAATTTTTCACGATGCACAATCCCACCGCTGCCACCAATTTGTTGTGCCCTGCGTGATGGCTCGCAAGGCTGGTACGGGATTTGGTGATATCGTAGGTTCGGGAGTGAACAAAAGATTAGGATCTACTGGGTGAACTACACCAAGTTGGTTAAATTTAGAGACTAAGTCTTTATTCAGAGACTAACTAATACTAGACTGAGGTTTACAGGAGTGTCAGCCGTGTTAACAGGTCGAGTGTCAAGTCTAGAATCCTCCTCTTTTTGGAATCGCATTGGTTTTATATCCTTCTTGGGCGTGGTACGCGTTACTATGCTCGGTCGCAGCGAGGCGTTCACGTGTTGCTGACATTGTAAGATTGGTCGCTAGCCGTCTTAGCTTCGAAACATCTCGAACGTTTATATAACGTAATATAATATGTGTAATATGTCTAACACGTGGGCTTGGGCATTGCCTGGGCACAACACTAACGAGATCTCTCGTTGTGCAACCGTCTTCTATATCTAGACTAACGAGATCCGTCTGTACAACCGTCTTCAATATCTAGACTAACGAGATCCGTCTGAACAACCCTCTTTTATATCAAGACTAACGAGATCCGTCTGTACAACCGTCTTCTATATCTAGACTAACGAGATCCGTCGTTGGACAAACGTCTTCAATATCTAGACTAACGTGATCCGTCTGTACAACCGTCTTCTATATCTAGACTAACGAGATACGTCGTTGTACAAGCGTCTTCTATATCCAGACTAACGAGATCCGTCGTTGTACAACCGTCATCTATATCTAGACTAACGAGATCCGTCGTTGTACAACCGTCTTCTATATCTAGACTAGCGAGATATGTCGTTGGACAAACGTCTTCAATATCTAGACTAACGAGAGATACGTCTGTACAACCGTTTTCTATATCTAGACTAACGAGATCTCTCGTTGTGCAACCGTCTTCTATATCTAGACTAACGAGATCCGTCTGTACAACCGTCTTCAATATCTAGACTAACGAGATCCGTCTGAACAACCCTCTTTTATATCAAGACTAACGAGATACGTCTGTACAACCGTTTTCTATATCTAGACTAACGAGATCCGTCTGTACAACCGTCTTCTATATCTAGACTAACGAGATCCGTCGTTGTACAATCGTCTTCTATATCTAGACTAACGAGATACGTCGTTGGATAAACGTCTTCAATATCTAGACCAACGAGATCCGTCTGTACAACTGTCTTCTATATCTAGACTAACGAGATCCGTCGTTGTACAACCGTTTTCTATATCTAGACTAACGAGATCCGTCGTTGTACAACCGTCTTCTATATCTAGACTAACGAGATCCGTCGTTGTACAACCGTCTTCTATATCTAGACTAACGAGATCCGTCGTTGTACAACCGTCTTCTATATCTAGACTAACGAGATACGTCGTTGGACAAACGTCTTCAATATCTAGACTAACGAGATCCGTCTGTACAACCGTTTTCTATATCTAGACTACCGAGATCCGTCGTTGTACAACCGTCTTCTATATCTAGACTAACGAGATCTCTCGTTGTGCAACCGCCTTCTATATCTAGACTAACGAGATCCGTCGTTGTACAACCGTCTTCTATATCCAGACTAACGTGATCCGTCTGTACAACCGTCTTCTATATCTAGACTAACGAGATACGTCGTTGTACAAGCGTCTTCTATATCCAGACTAACGAGATCCGTCGTTGTACAACCGTCATCTATATCTAGACTAACGAGATCCGTCGTTGTACAACCGTCTTCTATGTCTAGACTAGCGAGATACGTCGTTGGACAAACGTCATCAATATCTAGACTAACGAGAGATACGTCTGTACAACCGTTTTCTATATCTAGACTAACGGGATCCGTCTGTACAACCGTCTTCTATATCTAGACTAACGAGATCCGTCGTTGTACAATCGTCTTCTATATCTAGACTAACGAGATCCGTCGTTGTACAACCGTCTTCTATAACTAGACTAACGAGATCCGTCGTTGTACAACCGTCTTCTATATCTAGACTAACGAGATCCGTCGTTGTTCAACCGTCTTCTATATCTCGACTAACGAGATCTATCGTTGTACAACCGTCTTCTATATCTCGACTAACGAGATACGTCGTTGGATAAACGTCTTCAATATCTAGACCAACCAGATCCGTCTGTACAACTGTCTTCTATATCTAGACTAACGAGATCCGTCTGTACAACCGTCTTCTATATCTAGACTAACGAGATCCGTCGTTGTACAACCGTTTTCTATATCTAGACTAACGAGATCCGTCGTTGTACAACCGTCTTCTATATCTAGACTAACGAGATCCGTCGTTGTACAACCGTCTTCTATATCTAGACTAACGAGATCCGTCGTTGTACAACCGTCTTCTATATCTAGACTAACGAGATACGTCGTTGGACAAACGTCTTCAATATCTAGACTAACGAGATCCGTCTGTAAAACCGTTTTCTATATCTAGACTACCGAGATCCGTCGTTGTACAACCGTCTTCTATATCTAGACTAACGAGATCTCTCGTTGTGCAACCGCCTTCTATATCTAGACTAACGAGATCCGTCTGTACAACCGTCTTCTATATCTAGACTAACGAGATCCGTCGTTGTACAACGGTCTTCTATATCTAGACTAACGAGATCCGTCTGTACAACCGTCTTCTATATCTAGACTAACGAGATCCGTCGTTGTACAATCGTCTTCTATATCTAGACTAACGAGATCCGTCGTTGTACAACCGTCTTCTATAACTAGACTAACGAGATCCGTCGTTGTACAACCGTCTTCTATATCTAGACTAACGAGATCCGTCGTTGTTCAACCGTCTTCTATATCTCGACTAACGAGATCTATCGTTGTACAACCGTCTTCTATATCTCGACTAACGAGATACGTCGTTGGATAAACGTCTTCAATATCTAGACCAACCAGATCCGTCTGTACAACTGTCTTCTATATCTAGACTAACGAGATCCGTCTGTACAACCGTCTTCTATATCTAGACTAACGAGATCCGTCGTTGTACAACCGTTTTCTATATCTAGACTAACGAGATCCGTCGTTGTACAACCGTCTTCAATATCTAGACTAACGAGATCCGTCTGAACAACCGTCTTCTATATCTAGACTAACGAGATCCGTCTGTACAACCGTTTTCTATATCTAGACTACCGAGATCCGTCGTTGTACAACCGTCTTCTATATCTAGACTAACGAGATCTCTCGTTGTGCAACCGTCTTCTATATCTAGACTAACGAGATCCGTCGTTGTACAACCGTCTTCTATATCTAGACTAACGAGATACGTCGTTGGACAAACGTCTTCAATATCTAGACTAACGAGATCCGTCTGTACAACCGTTTTCTATATCTAGACTACCGAGATCCGTCGTTGTACAACCGTCTTCTATATCTAGACTAACGAGATCTCTCGTTGTGCAACCGCCTTCTATATCTAGACTAACGAGATCCGTCTGTACAACCGTCTTCTATATCTAGACTAACGAGATCCGTCGTTGTACAACGGTCTTCTATATCTCGACTAACGAGATCTCTCGTTGTACAACCGTCTTCTATATCTAGACTAACGAGATCCGTCGTTGTACAACCGTCTTCTATATCCAGACTAACGAGATCCGTCGTTGTACAACCGTCTTCTATATCTAGACTAACGAGATCCGTCTGTACAACCGTCTTCTATATCTAGACTAACGAGATCCGTCTGTACAACCGTTTTCTATATCTAGACTACCGAGATCCGTCGTTGTACAACCGTCTTCTATATCTAGACTAACGAGATCTCTCGTTGTGCAACCGTCTTCTATATCTAGACTAACGAGATCCGTCTGTACAACCGTCTTCAATATCTAGACTAACGAGATCCGTCTGTACAACCGTCTTCTATATCTAGACTAACGAGATCTCTCGTTGTGCAACCGTCTTCTATATCTAGACTAACGAGATCCGTCTGTACAACCGTCTTCAATATCTAGACTAACGAGATCCGTCTGAACAACCCTCTTTTTTATCAAGACTAACGAGATCCGTCTGTACAACCGTCTTCTATATCTAGACTAACGAGATCCGTCGTTGGACAAACGTCTTCAATATCTAGACTAACGTGATCCGTCTGTACAACCGTCTTCTATATCTAGACTAACGAGATACGTCGTTGTACAAGCGTCTTCTATATCCAGACTAACGAGATCCGTCGTTGTACAACCGTCATCTATATCTAGACTAACGAGATCCGTCGTTGTACAACCGTCTTCTATATCTAGACTAGCGAGATACGTCGTTGGACAAACGTCTTCAATATCTAGACTATCGAGAGATACGTCTGTACAACCGTTTTCTATATCTAGACTAACGAGATCTCTCGTTGTGCAACCGTCTTCTATATCTAGACTAACGAGATCCGTCTGTACAACCGTCTTCAATATCTAGACTAACGAGATCCGTCTGAACAACCCTCTTTTATATCAAGACTAACGAGATACGTCTGTACAACCGTTTTCTATATCCAGACTAACGAGATCCGTCGTTGTACAACCGTCTTCTATATCTAGACTAACGAGATCCGTCTGTACAACCGTCTTCTATATCTAGACTAACGAGATCCGTCGTTGTACAACCGTTTTCTATATCTAGACTAACGAGATCCGTCGTTGTACAACCGTCTTCTATATCTAGACTAACGAGATCCGTCGTTGTACAACCGTCTTCTATATCTAGACTAACGAGATACGTCGTTGGACAAACGTCTTCAATATCTAGACTAACGAGATCCGTCTGTACAACCGTTTTCTATATCTAGACTACCGAGATCCGTCGTTGTACAACCGTCTTCTATATCCAGACTAACGAGATCTCTCGTTGTGCAACCGCCTTCTATATCTAGACTAACGAGATCCGTCGTTGTACAACCGTCTTCTATATCTATACTAAAGAGATCCGTCTGTACAACCGTCTTCTATATCTAGACTAACGAGATCCGTCTGTACAACCGTCTTCTATATCTAGACTAACGAGATTCGTCGTTGTACAACCGTCTTCTATATCCAGACTAACGTGATCCGTCTGTACAACCGTCTTCTATATCTAGACTAACGAGATACGTCGTTGTACAAGCGTCTTCTATATCCAGACTAACGAGATCCGTCGTTGTACAACCGTCATCTATATCTAGACTAACGAGATCCGTCGTTGTACAACCGTCTTCTATGTCTAGACTAGCGAGATACGTCGTTGGACAAACGTCATCAATATCTAGACTAACGAGAGATACGTCTGTACAACCGTTTTCTATATCTAGACTAACGAGATCCGTCTGTACAACCGTCTTCTATATCTAGACTAACGAGATCCGTCGTTGTACAATCGTCTTCTATATCTAGACTAACGAGATCCGTCGTTGTACAACCGTCTTCTATAACTAGACTAACGAGATCCGTCGTTGTACAACCGTCTTCTATATCTAGACTAACGAGATCCGTCGTTGTTCAACCGTCTTCTATATCTCGACTAACGAGATCTATCGTTGTACAACCGTCTTCTATATCTCGACTAACGAGATACGTCGTTGGATAAACGTCTTCAATATCTAGACCAACCAGATCCGTCTGTACAACTGTCTTCTATATCTAGACTAACGAGATCCGTCTGTACAACCGTCTTCTATATCTAGACTAACGAGATCCGTCGTTGTACAACCGTTTTCTATATCTAGACTAACGAGATCCGTCGTTGTACAACCGTCTTCTATATCTAGACTAACGAGATCCGTCGTTGTACAACCGTCTTCTATATCTAGACTAACGAGATCCGTCGTTGTACAACCGTCTTCTATATCTAGACTAACGAGATACGTCGTTGGACAAACGTCTTCAATATCTAGACTAACGAGATCCGTCTGTACAACCGTTTTCTATATCTAGACTACCGAGATCCGTCGTTGTACAACCGTCTTCTATATCTAGACTAACGAGATCTCTCGTTGTGCAACCGCCTTCTATATCTAGACTAACGAGATCCGTCTGTACAACCGTCTTCTATATCTAGACTAACGAGATCCGTCGTTGTACAACGGTCTTCTATATCTAGACTAACGAGATCCGTCTGTACAACCGTCTTCTATATCTAGACTAACGAGATCCGTCGTTGTACAATCGTCTTCTATATCTAGACTAACGAGATCCGTCGTTGTACAACCGTCTTCTATAACTAGACTAACGAGATCCGTCGTTGTACAACCGTCTTCTATATCTAGACTAACGAGATCCGTCGTTGTTCAACCGTCTTCTATATCTCGACTAACGAGATCTATCGTTGTACAACCGTCTTCTATATCTCGACTAACGAGATACGTCGTTGGATAAACGTCTTCAATATCTAGACCAACCAGATCCGTCTGTACAACTGTCTTCTATATCTAGACTAACGAGATCCGTCTGTACAACGGTCTTCTATATCTAGACTAACGAGATCCGTCGTTGTACAACCGTTTTCTATATCTAGACTAACGAGATCCGTCGTTGTACAACCGTCTTCTATATCTAGACTAACGAGATCCGTCGTTGTACAACCGTCTTCTATATCTAGACTAACGAGATCCGTCGTTGTACAACCGTCTTCTATATCTAGACTAACGAGATACGTCGTTGGACAAACGTCTTCAATATCTAGACTAACGAGATCCGTCTGTACAACCGTTTTCTATATCTAGACTACCGAGATCCGTCGTTGTACAACCGTCTTCTATATCTGGACTAACGAGATCTCTCGTTGTGCAACCGCCTTCTATATCTAGACTAACGAGATCCGTCTGTACAACCGTCTTCTATATCTAGACTAACGAGATCCGTCGTTGTACAACGGTCTTCTATATCTCGACTAACGAGATCTCTCGTTGTACAACCGTCTTCTATATCTAGACTAACGAGATCCGTCGTTGTACAACCGTCTTCTATATCCAGACTAACGAGATCCGTCGTTGTACAACCGTCTTCTATATCTAGACTAACGAGATCCGTCTGTACAACCGTCTTCTATATCTAGACTAAAGAGATCCGTCTGTACAACCGTTTTCTATATCTAGACTACCGAGATCCGTCGTTGTACAACCGTCTTCTATATCTAGACTAACGAGATCTCTCGTTGTGCAACCGTCTTCTATATCTAGACTAACGAGATCCGTCTGTACAACCGTCTTCAATATCTAGACTAACGAGATCCGTCTGTACAACCGTCTTCTATATCTAGACTAACGAGATCCGTCTGTACAACCGTCTTCAATATCTAGACTAACGAGATCCGTCTGTACAACCGTCTTCTATATCTAGACTAACGAGATCCGTCGTTGTACAACCGTCTTCTATATCTAGACTAACGAGATCCGTCGTTGTACAACCGTCTTCTATATCTCGACTAACGAGATCTCTCGTTGTACAACCGTCTTCTATATCTAGACTAACGAGATCCGTCGTTGTACAACCGTCTTCTATATCTAGACTAACGAGATCCGTCTGAACAACCCTCTTTTATATCAAGACTAACGAGATACGTCTGTACAACCGTTTTCTATATCTAGACTAACGAGATCCGTCTGTACAACCGTCTTCTATATCTAGACTAACGAGATCCGTCGTTGTACAATCGTCTTCTATATCTAGACTAACGAGATCCGTCGTTGTACAACCGTCTTCTATAACTAGACTAACGAGATCCGTCGTTGTACAACCGTCTTCTATATCTAGACTAACGAGATCCGTCGTTGTTCAACCGTCTTCTATATCTCGACTAACGAGATCTATCGTTGTACAACCGTCTTCTATATCTAGACTAACGAGATCCGTCTGTACAACCGTCTTCTATATCTAGACTAACGAGATCCGTCTGTACAACCGTTTTCTATATCTAGACTACCGAGATCCGTCGTTGTACAACCGTCTTCTATATCTAGACTAACGAGATCTCTCGTTGTGCAACCGTCTTCTATATCTAGACTAACGAGATCCGTCGTTGTACAACCGTCTTCTATATCTAGACTAACGAGATCCGTCGTTGTACAACCGTCTTCTATATCTAGACTAACGAGATCCGTCGTTGTACAACCGTCTTCTATATCTAGACTAACGAGATACGTCGTTGGACAAACGTCTTCAATATCTAGACTAACGAGATCCGTCTGTACAACCGTTTTCTATATCTAGACTACCGAGATCCGTCGTTGTACAACCGTCTTCTATATCTAGACTAACGAGATCTCTCGTTGTGCAACCGCCTTCTATATCTAGACTAACGAGATCCGTCGTTGTACAACCGTCTTCTATATCTATACTAAAGAGATCCGTCTGTACAACCGTCTTCTATATCTAGACTAACGAGATCCGTCTGTACAACCGTCTTCTATATCTAGACTAACGAGATCCGTCGTTGTACAACCGTCTTCTATATCCAGACTAACGTGATCCGTCTGTACAACCGTCTTCTATATCTAGACTAACGAGATACGTCGTTGTACAAGCGTATTCTATATCCAGACTAACGAGATCCGTCGTTGTACAACCGTCATCTATATCTAGACTAACGAGATCCGTCGTTGTACAACCGTCTTCTATGTCTAGACTAGCGAGATACGTCGTTGGACAAACGTCATCAATATCTAGACTAACGAGAGATACGTCTGTACAACCGTTTTCTATATCTCGACTAACGAGATCTATCGTTGTACAACCGTCTTCTATATCTAGACTAACGAGATACGTCGTTGGATAAACGTCTTCAATATCTCGACTAACGAGATCTATCGTTGTACAACCGTCTTCTATATCTAGACTAACGAGATCCGTCGTTGTACAACCGTCTTCTATATCTAGACTAGCGAGATACGTCGTTGGACAAACGTCTTCAATATCTAGACTATCGAGAGATACGTCTGTACAACCGTTTTCTATATCTAGACTAACGAGATCTCTCGTTGTGCAACCGTCTTCTATATCTAGACTAACGAGATCCGTCTGTACAACCGTCTTCAATATCTAGACTAACGAGATCCGTCTGAACAACCCTCTTTTATATCAAGACTAACGAGATACGTCTGTACAACCGTTTTCTATATCCAGACTAACGAGATCCGTCTGTACAACCGTCTTCTATATCTAGACTAACGAGATCCGTCGTTGTACAATCGTCTTCTATATCTAGACTAACGAGATCCGTCGTTGTACAACCGTCTTCTATAACTAGACTAACGAGATCCGTCGTTGTACAACCGTCTTCTATATCTAGACTAACGAGATCCGTCGTTGTTCAACCGTCTTCTATATCTCGACTAACGAGATCTATCGTTGTACAACCGTCTTCTATATCTAGACTAACGAGATACGTCGTTGGATAAACGTCTTCAATATCTAGACCAACGAGATCCGTCTGTACAACTGTCTTCTATATCTAGACTAACGAGATCCGTCTGTACAACCGTCTTCTATATCTAGACTAACGAGATCCGTCGTTGTACAACCGTTTTCTATATCTAGACTAACGAGATCCGTCGTTGTACAACCGTCTTCTATATCTAGACTAACGAGATCCGTCGTTGTGCAACCGCCTTCTATATCTAGACTAACGAGATCCGTCGTTGTACAACCGTCTTCTATATCTATACTAAAGAGATCCGTCTGTACAACCGTCTTCTATATCTAGACTAACGAGATCCGTCTGTACAACCGTCTTCTATATCTAGACTAACGAGATTCGTCGTTGTACAACCGTCTTCTATATCCAGACTAACCTGATCCGTCTGTACAACCGTCTTCTATATCTAGACTAACGAGATACGTCGTTGTACAAGCGTCTTCTATATCCAGACTAACGAGATCCGTCGTTGTACAACCGTCATCTATATCTAGACTAACGAGATCCGTCGTTGTACAACCGTCTTCTATGTCTAGACTAGCGAGATACGTCGTTGGACAAACGTCATCAATATCTAGACTAACGAGAGATACGTCTGTACAACCGTTTTCTATATCTAGACTAACGAGATCCGTCTGTACAACCGTCTTCTATATCTAGACTAACGAGATCCGTCGTTGTACAATCGTCTTCTATATCTAGACTAACGAGATCCGTCGTTGTACAACCGTCTTCTATAACTAGACTAACGAGATCCGTCGTTGTACAACCGTCTTCTATATCTAGACTAACGAGATCCGTCGTTGTTCAACCGTCTTCTATATCTCGACTAACGAGATCTATCGTTGTACAACCGTCTTCTATATCTCGACTAACGAGATACGTCGTTGGATAAACGTCTTCAATATCTAGACCAACCAGATCCGTCTGTACAACTGTCTTCTATATCTAGACTAACGAGATCCGTCTGTACAACCGTCTTCTATATCTAGACTAACGAGATCCGTCGTTGTACAACCGTTTTCTATATCTAGACTAACCAGATCCGTCGTTGTACAACCGTCTTCTATATCTAGACTAACGAGATCCGTCGTTGTACAACCGTCTTCTATATCTAGACTAACGAGATCCGTCGTTGTACAACCGTCTTCTATATCTAGACTAACGAGATACGTCGTTGGACAAACGTCTTCAATATCTAGACTAACGAGATCCGTCTGTACAACCGTTTTCTATATCTAGACTACCGAGATCCGTCGTTGTACAACCGTCTTCTATATCTAGACTAACGAGATCTCTCGTTGTGCAACCGCCTTCTATATCTAGACTAACGAGATCCGTCTGTACAACCGTCTTCTATATCTAGACTAACGAGATCCGTCGTTGTACAACGGTCTTCTATATCTAGACTAACGAGATCCGTCTGTACAACCGTCTTCTATATCTAGACTAACGAGATCCGTCGTTGTACAATCGTCTTCTATATCTAGACTAACGAGATCCGTCGTTGTACAACCGTCTTCTATAACTAGACTAACGAGATCCGTCGTTGTACAACCGTCTTCTATATCTAGACTAACGAGATCCGTCGTTGTTCAACCGTCTTCTATATCTCGACTAACGAGATCTATCGTTGTACAACCGTCTTCTATATCTCGACTAACGAGATACGTCGTTGGATAAACGTCTTCAATATCTAGACCAACCAGATCCGTCTGTACAACTGTCTTCTATATCTAGACTAACGAGATCCGTCTGTACAACCGTCTTCTATATCTAGACTAACGAGATCCGTCGTTGTACAACCGTTTTCTATATCTAGACTAACGAGATCCGTCGTTGTACAACCGTCTTCTATATCTAGACTAACGAGATCCGTCGTTGTACAACCGTCTTCTATATCTAGACTAACGAGATCCGTCGTTGTACAACCGTCTTCTATATCTAGACTAACGAGATACGTCGTTGGACAAACGTCTTCAATATCTAGACTAACGAGATCCGTCTGTACAACCGTTTTCTATATCTAGACTACCGAGATCCGTCGTTGTACAACCGTCTTCTATATCTAGACTAACGAGATCTCTCGTTGTGCAACCGCCTTCTATATCTAGACTAACGAGATCCGTCTGTACAACCGTCTTCTATATCTAGACTAACGAGATCCGTCGTTGTACAACGGTCTTCTATATCTCGACTAACGAGATCTCTCGTTGTACAACCGTCTTCTATATCTAGACTAACGAGATCCGTCGTTGTACAACCGTCTTCTATATCCAGACTAACGAGATCCGTCGTTGTACAACCGTCTTCTATATCTAGACTAACGAGATCCGTCTGTACAACCGTCTTCTATATCTAGACTAACGAGATCCGTCTGTACAACCGTTTTCTATATCTAGACTACCGAGATCCGTCGTTGTACAACCGTCTTCTATATCTAGACTAACGAGATCTCTCGTTGTGCAACCGTCTTCTATATCTAGACTAACGAGATCCGTCTGTACAACCGTCTTCAATATCTAGACTAACGAGATCCGTCTGTACAACCGTCTTCTATATCTAGACTAACGAGATCTCTCGTTGTGCAACCGTCTTCTATATCTAGACTAACGAGATCCGTCTGTACAACCGTCTTCAATATCTAGACTAACGAGATCCGTCTGAACAACCGTCTTCTATATCTAGACTAACGAGATCCGTCTGTACAACCGTTTTCTATATCTAGACTACCGAGATCCGTCGTTGTACAACCGTCTTCTATATCTAGACTAACGAGATCTCTCGTTGTGCAACCGTCTTCTATATCTAGACTAACGAGATCCGTCGTTGTACAACCGTCTTCTATATCTAGACTAACGAGATACGTCGTTGGACAAACGTCTTCAATATCTAGACTAACGAGATCCGTCTGTACAACCGTTTTCTGTATCTAGACTACCGAGATCCGTCGTTGTACAACCGTCTTCTATATCTAGACTAACGAGATCTCTCGTTGTGCAACCGCCTTCTATATCTAGACTAACGAGATCCGTCTGTACAACCGTCTTCTATATCTAGACTAACGAGATCCGTCGTTGTACAACGGTCTTCTATATCTCGACTAACGAGATCTCTCGTTGTACAACCGTCTTCTATATGTAGACTAACGAGATCCGTCGTTGTACAACCGTCTTCTATATCCAGACTAACGAGATCCGTCGTTGTACAACCGTCTTCTATATCTAGACTAACGAGATCCGTCTGTACAACCGTCTTCTATATCTAGACTAACGAGATCCGTCTGTACAACCGTTTTCTATATCTAGACTACCGAGATCCGTCGTTGTACAACCGTCTTCTATATCTCGACTAACGAGATACGTCGTTGGATAAACGTCTTCAATATCTAGACCAACCAGATCCGTCTGTACAACTGTCTTCTATATCTAGACTAACGAGATCCGTCTGTACAACGGTCTTCTATATCTAGACTAACGAGATCCGTCGTTGTACAACCGTTTTCTATATCTAGACTAACGAGATCCGTCGTTGTACAACCGTCTTCTATATCTAGACTAACGAGATCCGTCGTTGTACAACCGTCTTCTATATCTAGACTAACGAGATCCGTCTGTACAACCGTCTTCTATATCTAGACTAACGAGATCCGTCGTTGGACAAACGTCTTCAATATCTAGACTAACGTGATCCGTCTGTACAACCGTCTTCTATATCTAGACTAACGAGATACGTCGTTGTACAAGCGTCTTCTATATCCAGACTAACGAGATCCGTCGTTGTACAACCGTCATCTATATCTAGACTAACGAGATCCGTCGTTGTACAACCGTCTTCTATATCTAGACTAGCGCGATACGTCGTTGGACAAACGTCTTCAATATCTAGACTATCGAGAGATACGTCTGTACAACCGTTTTCTATATCTAGACTAACGAGATCTCTCGTTGTGCAACCGTCTTCTATATCTAGACTAACGAGATCCGTCTGTACAACCGTCTTCAATATCTAGACTAACGAGATCCGTCTGAACAACCCTCTTTTATATCAAGACTAACGAGATACGTCTGTACAACCGTTTTCTATATCCAGACTAACGAGATCCGTCTGTACAACCGTCTTCTATATCTAGACTAACGAGATCCGTCTGTACAACCGTCTTCTATATCTAGACTAACGAGATCCGTCGTTGTACAACCGTTTTCTATATCTAGACTAACGAGATCCGTCGTTGTACAACCGTCTTCTATATCTAGACTAACGAGATCCGTCGTTGTACAACCGTCTTCTATATCTAGACTAACGAGATACGTCGTTGGACAAACGTCTTCAATATCTAGACTAACGAGATCCGTCTGTACAACCGTTTTCTATATCTAGACTACCGAGATCCGTCGTTGTACAACCGTCTTCTATATCCAGACTAACGAGATCTCTCGTTGTGCAACCGCCTTCTATATCTAGACTAACGAGATCCGTCGTTGTACAACCGTCTTCTATATCTAGACTAACGAGATCCGTCGTTGTTCAACCGTCTTCTATATCTCGACTAACGAGATCTATCGTTGTACAACCGTCTTCTATATCTCGACTAACGAGATACGTCGTTGGATAAACGTCTTCAATATCTAGACCAACCAGATCCGTCTGTACAACTGTCTTCTATATCTAGACTAACGAGATCCGTCTGTACAACGGTCTTCTATATCTAGACTAACGAGATCCGTCGTTGTACAACCGTTTTCTATATCTAGACTAACGAGATCCGTCGTTGTACAACCGTCTTCTATATCTAGACTAACGAGATCCGTCGTTGTACAACCGTCTTCTATATCTAGACTAACGAGATCCGTCGTTGTACAACCGTCTTCTATATCTAGACTAACGAGATACGTCGTTGGACAAACGTCTTCAATATCTAGACTAACGAGATCCGTCTGTACAACCGTTTTCTATATCTAGACTACCGAGATCCGTCGTTGTACAACCGTCTTCTATATCTGGACTAACGAGATCTCTCGTTGTGCAACCGCCTTCTATATCTAGACTAACGAGATCCGTCTGTACAACCGTCTTCTATATCTAGACTAACGAGATCCGTCGTTGTACAACGGTCTTCTATATCTCGACTAACGAGATCTCTCGTTGTACAACCGTCTTCTATATCTAGACTAACGAGATCCGTCGTTGTACAACCGTCTTCTATATCCAGACTAACGAGATCCGTCGTTGTACAACCGTCTTCTATATCTAGACTAACGAGATCCGTCTGTACAACCGTCTTCTATATCTAGACTAAAGAGATCCGTCTGTACAACCGTTTTCTATATCTAGACTACCGAGATCCGTCGTTGTACAACCGTCTTCTATATCTAGACTAACGAGATCTCTCGTTGTGCAACCGTCTTCTATATCTAGACTAACGAGATCCGTCTGTACAACCGTCTTCAATATCTAGACTAACGAGATCCGTCTGTACAACCGTCTTCTATATCTAGACTAACGAGATCCGTCGTTGTACAACCGTCTTCTATATCTAGACTAACGAGATCCGTCGTTGTACAACCGTCTTCTATATCTCGACTAACGAGATCTCTCGTTGTACAACCGTCTTCTATATCTAGACTAACGAGATCCGTCGTTGTACAACCGTCTTCTATATCTAGACTAACGAGATACGTCGTTGGGCAAAAGTCGTTAATATCTAGACTAACGAGATCCGTGTGTACAACCGTCTTCTATATCTAGACTAACGAGATCCGTCGTTATACAACCGTCTTCTATATCTCGACTAACGAGATACGTCGTTGTACAAGCGTCTACTATATCCAGACTAACGAGATCCGTCGTTGTACAACCGTCATCTATATCTAGACTAACGAGATCCGTCGTTGTACAACCGTCTTCTATATCTAGACTAGCGAGATACGTCGTTGGACAAACGTCTTCAATATCTAGACTAACGAGAGATACGTCTGTACAACCGTTTTCTATATCTAGACTAACGAGATCTCTCGTTGTGCAACCGTCTTCTATATCTAGACTAACGAGATCCGTCTGTACAACCGTCTTCAATATCTAGACTAACGAGATCCGTCTGAACAACCCTCTTTTATATCAAGACTAACGAGATACGTCTGTACAACCGTTTTCTATATCTAGACTAACGAGATCCGTCTGTACAACCGTCTTCTATATCTAGACTAACGAGATCCGTCGTTGTACAATCGTCTTCTATATCTAGACTAACGAGATCCGTCGTTGTACAACCGTCTTCTATAACTAGACTAACGAGATCCGTCGTTGTACAACCGTCTTCTATATCTAGACTAACGAGATCCGTCGTTGTTCAACCGTCTTCTATATCTCGACTAACGAGATCTATCGTTGTACAACCGTCTTCTATATCTAGACTAACGAGATCCGTCTGTACAACCGTCTTCTATATCTAGACTAACGAGATCCGTCTGTACAACCGTTTTCTATATCTAGACTACCGAGATCCGTCGTTGTACAACCGTCTTCTATATCTAGACTAACGAGATCTCTCGTTGTGCAACCGTCTTCTATATCTAGACTAACGAGATCCGTCGTTGTACAACCGTCTTCTATATCTAGACTAACGAGATCCGTCGTTGTACAACCGTCTTCTATATCTAGACTAACGAGATCCGTCGTTGTACAACCGTCTTCTATATCTAGACTAACGAGATACGTCGTTGGACAAACGTCTTCAATATCTAGACTAACGAGATCCGTCTGTACAACCGTTTTCTATATCTAGACTACCGAGATCCGTCGTTGTACAACCGTCTTCTATATCTAGACTAACGAGATCTCTCGTTGTGCAACCGCCTTCTATATCTAGACTAACGAGATCCGTCGTTGTACAACCGTCTTCTATATCTATACTAAAGAGATCCGTCTGTACAACCGTCTTCTATATCTAGACTAACGAGATCCGTCTGTACAACCGTCTTCTATATCTAGACTAACGAGATCCGTCGTTGTACAACCGTCTTCTATATCCAGACTAACGTGATCCGTCTGTACAACCGTCTTCTATATCTAGACTAACGAGATACGTCGTTGTACAAGCGTATTCTATATCCAGACTAACGAGATCCGTCGTTGTACAACCGTCATCTATATCTAGACTAACGAGATCCGTCGTTGTACAACCGTCTTCTATGTCTAGACTAGCGAGATACGTCGTTGGACAAACGTCATCAATATCTAGACTAACGAGAGATACGTCTGTACAACCGTTTTCTATATCTCGACTAACGAGATCTATCGTTGTACAACCGTCTTCTATATCTAGACTAACGAGATACGTCGTTGGATAAACGTCTTCAATATCTCGACTAACGAGATCTATCGTTGTACAACCGTCTTCTATATCTAGACTAACGAGATCCGTCGTTGTACAACCGTCTTCTATATCTAGACTAGCGAGATACGTCGTTGGACAAACGTCTTCAATATCTAGACTATCGAGAGATACGTCTGTACAACCGTTTTCTATATCTAGACTAACGAGATCTCTCGTTGTGCAACCGTCTTCTATATCTAGACTAACGAGATCCGTCTGTACAACCGTCTTCAATATCTAGACTAACGAGATCCGTCTGAACAACCCTCTTTTATATCAAGACTAACGAGATACGTCTGTACAACCGTTTTCTATATCCAGACTAACGAGATCCGTCTGTACAACCGTCTTCTATATCTAGACTAACGAGATCCGTCGTTGTACAATCGTCTTCTATATCTAGACTAACGAGATCCGTCGTTGTACAACCGTCTTCTATAACTAGACTAACGAGATCCGTCGTTGTACAACCGTCTTCTATATCTAGACTAACGAGATCCGTCGTTGTTCAACCGTCTTCTATATCTCGACTAACGAGATCTATCGTTGTACAACCGTCTTCTATATCTAGACTAACGAGATACGTCGTTGGATAAACGTCTTCAATATCTAGACCAACGAGATCCGTCTGTACAACTGTCTTCTATATCTAGACTAACGAGATCCGTCTGTACAACCGTCTTCTATATCTAGACAAACGAGATCCGTCGTTGTACAACCGTTTTCTATATCTAGACTAACGAGATCCGTCGTTGTACAACCGTCTTCTATATCTAGACTAACGAGATCCGTCGTTGTGCAACCGCCTTCTATATCTAGACTAACGAGATCCGTCGTTGTACAACCGTCTTCTATATCTATACTAAAGAGATCCGTCTGTACAACCGTCTTCTATATCTAGACTAACGAGATCCGTCTGTACAACCGTCTTCTATATCTAGACTAACGAGATTCGTCGTTGTACAACCGTCTTCTATATCCAGACTAACCTGATCCGTCTGTACAACCGTCTTCTATATCTAGACTAACGAGATACGTCGTTGTACAAGCGTCTTCTATATCCAGACTAACGAGATCCGTCGTTGTACAACCGTCATCTATATCTAGACTAACGAGATCCGTCGTTGTACAACCGTCTTCTATGTCTAGACTAGCGAGATACGTCGTTGGACAAACGTCATCAATATCTAGACTAACGAGAGATACGTCTGTACAACCGTTTTCTATATCTAGACTAACGAGATCCGTCTGTACAACCGTCTTCTATATCTAGACTAACGAGATCCGTCGTTGTACAATCGTCTTCTATATCTAGACTAACGAGATCCGTCGTTGTACAACCGTCTTCTATAACTAGACTAACGAGATCCGTCGTTGTACAACCGTCTTCTATATCTAGACTAACGAGATCCGTCGTTGTTCAACCGTCTTCTATATCTCGACTAACGAGATCTATCGTTGTACAACCGTCTTCTATATCTCGACTAACGAGATACGTCGTTGGATAAACGTCTTCAATATCTAGACCAACCAGATCCGTCTGTACAACTGTCTTCTATATCTAGACTAACGAGATCCGTCTGTACAACCGTCTTCTATATCTAGACTAACGAGATCCGTCGTTGTACAACCGTTTTCTATATCTAGACTAACCAGATCCGTCGTTGTACAACCGTCTTCTATATCTAGACTAACGAGATCCGTCGTTGTACAACCGTCTTCTATATCTAGACTAACGAGATCCGTCGTTGTACAACCGTCTTCTATATCTAGACTAACGAGATACGTCGTTGGACAAACGTCTTCAATATCTAGACTAACGAGATCCGTCTGTACAACCGTTTTCTATATCTAGACTACCGAGATCCGTCGTTGTACAACCGTCTTCTATATCTAGACTAACGAGATCTCTCGTTGTGCAACCGCCTTCTATATCTAGACTAACGAGATCCGTCTGTACAACCGTCTTCTATATCTAGACTAACGAGATCCGTCGTTGTACAACGGTCTTCTATATCTAGACTAACGAGATCCGTCTGTACAACCGTCTTCTATATCTAGACTAACGAGATCCGTCGTTGTACAATCGTCTTCTATATCTAGACTAACGAGATCCGTCGTTGTACAACCGTCTTCTATAACTAGACTAACGAGATCCGTCGTTGTACAACCGTCTTCTATATCTAGACTAACGAGATCCGTCGTTGTTCAACCGTCTTCTATATCTCGACTAACGAGATCTATCGTTGTACAACCGTCTTCTATATCTCGACTAACGAGATACGTCGTTGGATAAACGTCTTCAATATCTAGACCAACCAGATCCGTCTGTACAACTGTCTTCTATATCTAGACTAACGAGATCCGTCTGTACAACCGTCTTCTATATCTAGACTAACGAGATCCGTCGTTGTACAACCGTTTTCTATATCTAGACTAACGAGATCCGTCGTTGTACAACCGTCTTCTATATCTAGACTAACGAGATCCGTCGTTGTACAACCGTCTTCTATATCTAGACTAACGAGATCCGTCGTTGTACAACCGTCTTCTATATCTAGACTAACGAGATACGTCGTTGGACAAACGTCTTCAATATCTAGACTAACGAGATCCGTCTGTACAACCGTTTTCTATATCTAGACTACCGAGATCCGTCGTTGTACAACCGTCTTCTATATCTAGACTAACGAGATCTCTCGTTGTGCAACCGCCTTCTATATCTAGACTAACGAGATCCGTCTGTACAACCGTCTTCTATATCTAGACTAACGAGATCCGTCGTTGTACAACGGTCTTCTATATCTCGACTAACGAGATCTCTCGTTGTACAACCGTCTTCTATATCTAGACTAACGAGATCCGTCGTTGTACAACCGTCTTCTATATCCAGACTAACGAGATCCGTCGTTGTACAACCGTCTTCTATATCTAGACTAACGAGATCCGTCTGTACAACCGTCTTCTATATCTAGACTAACGAGATCCGTCTGTACAACCGTTTTCTATATCTAGACTACCGAGATCCGTCGTTGTACAACCGTCTTCTATATCTAGACTAACGAGATCTCTCGTTGTGCAACCGTCTTCTATATCTAGACTAACGAGATCCGTCTGTACAACCGTCTTCAATATCTAGACTAACGAGATCCGTCTGTACAACCGTCTTCTATATCTAGACTAACGAGATCTCTCGTTGTGCAACCGTCTTCTATATCTAGACTAACGAGATCCGTCTGTACAACCGTCTTCAATATCTAGACTAACGAGATCCGTCTGAACAACCGTCTTCTATATCTAGACTAACGAGATCCGTCTGTACAACCGTTTTCTATATCTAGACTACCGAGATCCGTCGTTGTACAACCGTCTTCTATATCTAGACTAACGAGATCTCTCGTTGTGCAACCGTCTTCTATATCTAGACTAACGAGATCCGTCGTTGTACAACCGTCTTCTATATCTAGACTAACGAGATACGTCGTTGGACAAACGTCTTCAATATCTAGACTAACGAGATCCGTCTGTACAACCGTTTTCTATATCTAGACTACCGAGATCCGTCGTTGTACAACCGTCTTCTATATCTAGACTAACGAGATCTCTCGTTGTGCAACCGCCTTCTATATCTAGACTAACGAGATCCGTCTGTACAACCGTCTTCTATATCTAGACTAACGAGATCCGTCGTTGTACAACGGTCTTCTATATCTCGACTAACGAGATCTCTCGTTGTACAACCGTCTTCTATATGTAGACTAACGAGATCCGTCGTTGTACAACCGTCTTCTATATCCAGACTAACGAGATCCGTCGTTGTACAACCGTCTTCTATATCTAGACTAACGAGATCCGTCTGTACAACCGTCTTCTATATCTAGACTAACGAGATCCGTCTGTACAACCGTTTTCTATATCTAGACTACCGAGATCCGTCGTTGTACAACCGTCTTCTATATCTAGACTAACGAGATCTCTCGTTGTGCAACCGTCTTCTATATCTAGACTAACGAGATCCGTCTGTACAACCGTCTTCAATATCTAGACTAACGAGATCCGTCTGTACAACCGTCTTCTATATCTAGACTAACGAGATCTCTCGTTGTGCAACCGTCTTCTATATCTAGACTAACGAGATCCGTCTGTACAACCGTCTTCAATATCTAGACTAACGAGATCCGCCTGAACAACCCTCTTTTTTATCAAGACTAACGAGATCCGTCTGTACAACCGTCTTCTATATCTAGACTAACGAGATCCGTCGTTGGACAAACGTCTTCAATATCTAGACTAACGTGATCCGTCTGTACAACCGTCTTCTATATCTAGACTAACGAGATACGTCGTTGTACAAGCGTCTTCTATATCCAGACTAACGAGATCCGTCGTTGTACAACCGTCATCTATATCTAGACTAACGAGATCCGTCGTTGTACAACCGTCTTCTATATCTAGACTAGCGAGATACGTCGTTGGACAAACGTCTTCAATATCTAGACTATCGAGAGATACGTCTGTACAACCGTTTTCTATATCTAGACTAACGAGATCTCTCGTTGTGCAACCGTCTTCTATATCTAGACTAACGAGATCCGTCTGTACAACCGTCTTCAATATCTAGACTAACGAGATCCGTCTGAACAACCCTCTTTTATATCAAGACTAACGAGATACGTCTGTACAACCGTTTTCTATATCCAGACTAACGAGATCCGTCTGTACAACCGTCTTCTATATCTAGACTAACGAGATCCGTCTGTACAACCGTCTTCTATATCTAGACTAACGAGATCCGTCGTTGTACAACCGTTTTCTATATCTAGACTAACGAGATCCGTCGTTGTACAACCGTCTTCTATATCTAGACTAACGAGATCCGTCGTTGTACAACCGTCTTCTATATCTAGACTAACGAGATACGTCGTTGGACAAACGTCTTCAATATCTAGACTAACGAGATCCGTCTGTACAACCGTTTTCTATATCTAGACTACCGAGATCCGTCGTTGTACAACCGTCTTCTATATCCAGACTAACGAGATCTCTCGTTGTGCAACCGCCTTCTATATCTAGACTAACGAGATCCGTCGTTGTACAACCGTCTTCTATATCTATACTAAAGAGATCCGTCTGTACAACCGTCTTCTATATCTAGACTAACGAGATCCGTCTGTACAACCGTCTTCTATATCTAGACTAACGAGATTCGTCGTTGTACAACCGTCTTCTATATCCAGACTAACGTGATCCGTCTGTACAACCGTCTTCTATATCTAGACTAACGAGATACGTCGTTGTACAAGCGTCTTCTATATCCAGACTAACGAGATCCGTCGTTGTACAACCGTCATCTATATCTAGACTAACGAGATCCGTCGTTGTACAACCGTCTTCTATGTCTAGACTAGCGAGATACGTCGTTGGACAAACGTCATCAATATCTAGACTAACGAGAGATACGTCTGTACAACCGTTTTCTATATCTAGACTAACGAGATCCGTCTGTACAACCGTCTTCTATATCTAGACTAACGAGATCCGTCGTTGTACAATCGTCTTCTATATCTAGACTAACGAGATCCGTCGTTGTACAACCGTCTTCTATAACTAGACTAACGAGATCCGTCGTTGTACAACCGTCTTCTATATCTAGACTAACGAGATCCGTCGTTGTTCAACCGTCTTCTATATCTCGACTAACGAGATCTATCGTTGTACAACCGTCTTCTATATCTCGACTAACGAGATACGTCGTTGGATAAACGTCTTCAATATCTAGACCAACCAGATCCGTCTGTACAACTGTCTTCTATATCTAGACTAACGAGATCCGTCTGTACAACCGTCTTCTATATCTAGACTAACGAGATCCGTCGTTGTACAACCGTTTTCTATATCTAGACTAACGAGATCCGTCGTTGTACAACCGTCTTCTATATCTAGACTAACGAGATCCGTCGTTGTACAACCGTCTTCTATATCTAGACTAACGAGATCCGTCGTTGTACAACCGTCTTCTATATCTAGACTAACGAGATACGTCGTTGGACAAACGTCTTCAATATCTAGACTAACGAGATCCGTCTGTACAACCGTTTTCTATATCTAGACTACCGAGATCCGTCGTTGTACAACCGTCTTCTATATCTAGACTAACGAGATCTCTCGTTGTGCAACCGCCTTCTATATCTAGACTAACGAGATCCGTCTGTACAACCGTCTTCTATATCTAGACTAACGAGATCCGTCGTTGTACAACGGTCTTCTATATCTAGACTAACGAGATCCGTCTGTACAACCGTCTTCTATATCTAGACTAACGAGATCCGTCGTTGTACAATCGTCTTCTATATCTAGACTAACGAGATCCGTCGTTGTACAACCGTCTTCTATAACTAGACTAACGAGATCCGTCGTTGTACAACCGTCTTCTATATCTAGACTAACGAGATCCGTCGTTGTTCAACCGTCTTCTATATCTCGACTAACGAGATCTATCGTTGTACAACCGTCTTCTATATCTCGACTAACGAGATACGTCGTTGGATAAACGTCTTCAATATCTAGACCAACCAGATCCGTCTGTACAACTGTCTTCTATATCTAGACTAACGAGATCCGTCTGTACAACCGTCTTCTATATCTAGACTAACGAGATCCGTCGTTGTACAACCGTTTTCTATATCTAGACTAACGAGATCCGTCGTTGTACAACCGTCTTCAATATCTAGACTAACGAGATCCGTCTGAACAACCGTCTTCTATATCTAGACTAACGAGATCCGTCTGTACAACCGTTTTCTATATCTAGACTACCGAGATCCGTCGTTGTACAACCGTCTTCTATATCTAGACTAACGAGATCTCTCGTTGTGCAACCGTCTTCTATATCTAGACTAACGAGATCCGTCGTTGTACAACCGTCTTCTATATCTAGACTAACGAGATACGTCGTTGGACAAACGTCTTCAATATCTAGACTAACGAGATCCGTCTGTACAACCGTTTTCTATATCTAGACTACCGAGATCCGTCGTTGTACAACCGTCTTCTATATCTAGACTAACGAGATCTCTCGTTGTGCAACCGCCTTCTATATCTAGACTAACGAGATCCGTCTGTACAACCGTCTTCTATATCTAGACTAACGAGATCCGTCGTTGTACAACGGTCTTCTATATCTCGACTAACGAGATCTCTCGTTGTACAACCGTCTTCTATATCTAGACTAACGAGATCCGTCGTTGTACAACCGTCTTCTATATCCAGACTAACGAGATCCGTCGTTGTACAACCGTCTTCTATATCTAGACTAACGAGATCCGTCTGTACAACCGTCTTCTATATCTAGACTAACGAGATCCGTCTGTACAACCGTTTTCTATATCTAGACTACCGAGATCCGTCGTTGTACAACCGTCTTCTATATCTAGACTAACGAGATCTCTCGTTGTGCAACCGTCTTCTATATCTAGACTAACGAGATCCGTCTGTACAACCGTCTTCAATATCTAGACTAACGAGATCCGTCTGTACAACCGTCTTCTATATCTAGACTAACGAGATCTCTCGTTGTGCAACCGTCTTCTATATCTAGACTAACGAGATCCGTCTGTACAACCGTCTTCAATATCTAGACTAACGAGATCCGTCTGAACAACCCTCTTTTTTATCAAGACTAACGAGATCCGTCTGTACAACCGTCTTCTATATCTAGACTAACGAGATCCGTCGTTGGACAAACGTCTTCAATATCTAGACTAACGTGATCCGTCTGTACAACCGTCTTCTATATCTAGACTAACGAGATACGTCGTTGTACAAGCGTCTTCTATATCCAGACTAACGAGATCCGTCGTTGTACAACCGTCATCTATATCTAGACTAACGAGATCCGTCGTTGTACAACCGTCTTCTATATCTAGACTAGCGAGATACGTCGTTGGACAAACGTCTTCAATATCTAGACTATCGAGAGATACGTCTGTACAACCGTTTTCTATATCTAGACTAACGAGATCTCTCGTTGTGCAACCGTCTTCTATATCTAGACTAACGAGATCCGTCTGTACAACCGTCTTCAATATCTAGACTAACGAGATCCGTCTGAACAACCCTCTTTTATATCAAGACTAACGAGATACGTCTGTACAACCGTTTTCTATATCCAGACTAACGAGATCCGTCTGTACAACCGTCTTCTATATCTAGACTAACGAGATCCGTCTGTACAACCGTCTTCTATATCTAGACTAACGAGATCCGTCGTTGTACAACCGTTTTCTATATCTAGACTAACGAGATCCGTCGTTGTACAACCGTCTTCTATATCTAGACTAACGAGATCCGTCGTTGTACAACCGTCTTCTATATCTAGACTAACGAGATACGTCGTTGGACAAACGTCTTCAATATCTAGACTAACGAGATCCGTCTGTACAACCGTTTTCTATATCTAGACTACCGAGATCCGTCGTTGTACAACCGTCTTCTATATCCAGACTAACGAGATCTCTCGTTGTGCAACCGCCTTCTATATCTAGACTAACGAGATCCGTCGTTGTACAACCGTCTTCTATATCTATACTAAAGAGATCCGTCTGTACAACCGTCTTCTATATCTAGACTAACGAGATCCGTCTGTACAACCGTCTTCTATATCTAGACTAACGAGATTCGTCGTTGTACAACCGTCTTCTATATCCAGACTAACGTGATCCGTCTGTACAACCGTCTTCTATATCTAGACTAACGAGATACGTCGTTGTACAAGCGTCTTCTATATCCAGACTAACGAGATCCGTCGTTGTACAACCGTCATCTATATCTAGACTAACGAGATCCGTCGTTGTACAACCGTCTTCTATGTCTAGACTAGCGAGATACGTCGTTGGACAAACGTCATCAATATCTAGACTAACGAGAGATACGTCTGTACAACCGTTTTCTATATCTAGACTAACGAGATCCGTCTGTACAACCGTCTTCTATATCTAGACTAACGAGATCCGTCGTTGTACAATCGTCTTCTATATCTAGACTAACGAGATCCGTCGTTGTACAACCGTCTTCTATAACTAGACTAACGAGATCCGTCGTTGTACAACCGTCTTCTATATCTAGACTAACGAGATCCGTCGTTGTTCAACCGTCTTCTATATCTCGACTAACGAGATCTATCGTTGTACAACCGTCTTCTATATCTCGACTAACGAGATACGTCGTTGGATAAACGTCTTCAATATCTAGACCAACCAGATCCGTCTGTACAACTGTCTTCTATATCTAGACTAACGAGATCCGTCTGTACAACCGTCTTCTATATCTAGACTAACGAGATCCGTCGTTGTACAACCGTTTTCTATATCTAGACTAACGAGATCCGTCGTTGTACAACCGTCTTCTATATCTAGACTAACGAGATCCGTCGTTGTACAACCGTCTTCTATATCTAGACTAACGAGATCCGTCGTTGTACAACCGTCTTCTATATCTAGACTAACGAGATACGTCGTTGGACAAACGTCTTCAATATCTAGACTAACGAGATCCGTCTGTACAACCGTTTTCTATATCTAGACTACCGAGATCCGTCGTTGTACAACCGTCTTCTATATCTAGACTAACGAGATCTCTCGTTGTGCAACCGCCTTCTATATCTAGACTAACGAGATCCGTCTGTACAACCGTCTTCTATATCTAGACTAACGAGATCCGTCGTTGTACAACGGTCTTCTATATCTAGACTAACGAGATCCGTCTGTACAACCGTCTTCTATATCTAGACTAACGAGATCCGTCGTTGTACAATCGTCTTCTATATCTAGACTAACGAGATCCGTCGTTGTACAACCGTCTTCTATAACTAGACTAACGAGATCCGTCGTTGTACAACCGTCTTCTATATCTAGACTAACGAGATCCGTCGTTGTTCAGCCGTCTTCTATATCTCGACTAACGAGATCTATCGTTGTACAACCGTCTTCTATATCTCGACTAACGAGATACGTCGTTGGATAAACGTCTTCAATATCTAGACCAACCAGATCCGTCTGTACAACTGTCTTCTATATCTAGACTAACGAGATCCGTCTGTACAACCGTCTTCTATATCTAGACTAACGAGATCCGTCGTTGTACAACCGTTTTCTATATCTAGACTAACGAGATCCGTCGTTGTACAACCGTCTTCTATATCTAGACTAACGAGATCCGTCGTTGTACAACCGTCTTCTATATCTAGACTAACGAGATCCGTCGTTGTACAACCGTCTTCTATATCTAGACTAACGAGATACGTCGTTGGACAAACGTCTTCAATATCTAGACTAACGAGATCCGTCTGTACAACCGTTTTCTATATCTAGACTACCGAGATCCGTCGTTGTACAACCGTCTTCTATATCTAGACTAACGAGATCTCTCGTTGTGCAACCGCCTTCTATATCTAGACTAACGAGATCCGTCTGTACAACCGTCTTCTATATCTAGACTAACGAGATCCGTCGTTGTACAACGGTCTTCTATATCTCGACTAACGAGATCTCTCGTTGTACAACCGTCTTCTATATCTAGACTAACGAGATCCGTCGTTGTACAACCGTCTTCTATATCCAGACTAACGAGATCCGTCGTTGTACAACCGTCTTCTATATCTAGACTAACGAGATCCGTCTGTACAACCGTCTTCTATATCTAGACTAACGAGATCCGTCTGTACAACCGTTTTCTATATCTAGACTACCGAGATCCGTCGTTGTACAACCGTCTTCTATATCTAGACTAACGAGATCTCTCGTTGTGCAACCGTCTTCTATATCTAGACTAACGAGATCCGTCTGTACAACCGTCTTCAATATCTAGACTAACGAGATCCGTCTGTACAACCGTCTTCTATATCTAGACTAACGAGATCCGTCGTTGTACAACCGTCTTCTATATCTAGACTAACGAGATCCGTCGTTGTACAACCGTCTTCTATATCTCGACTAACGAGATCTCTCGTTGTACAACCGTCTTCTATATCTAGACTAACGAGATCCGTCGTTGTACAACCGTCTTCTATATCTAGACTAACGAGATACGTGTGTACAACCGTCTTCTATATCTAAACTAACGAGATCCGTCGTTATACAACCGTCTTCTATATCTCGACTAACGAGATCTCTCGTTGTACAACCGTCTTCTATATCTAGACTAACGAGATCCGTCGTTGTACAACCGTCTTCTATATCTAGACTAACGAGATCCGTCTGTACAACCGTCTTCTATATCTAGACTAACGAGATCCATCTGTACAACCGTTTTCTATATCTAGACTACCGAGATCCGTCGTTGTACAACCGTCTTCTATATCTAGACTAACGAGATCTCTCGTTGTGCAACCGTCTTCTATATCTAGACTAACGAGATCCGTCTGTACAACCGTCTTCAATATCTAGACTAACGAGATCCGTCTGAACAACCCTCTTTTATATCAAGACTAACGAGATCCGTCTGTACAACCGTCTTCTATATCTAGACTAACGAGATCCGTCGTTGGACAAACGTCTTCAATATCTAGACTAACGTGATCCGTCTGTACAACCGTCTTCTATATCTAGACTAACGAGATACGTCGTTGTACAAGCGTCTACTATATCCAGACTAACGAGATCCGTCGTTGTACAACCGTCATCTATATCTAGACTAACGAGATCCGTCGTTGTACAACCGTCTTCTATATCTAGACTAACGAGATCCGTCTGTACAACCGTTTTCTATATCTAGACTAACGAGATCCATCTGTACAACCGTTTTCTATATCTAGACTACCGAGATCCGTCGTTGTACAACCGTCTTCTATATCTAGACTAACGAGATCTCTCGTTGTGCAACCGTCTTCTATATCTAGACTAACGAGATCCGTCTGTACAACCGTCTTCAATATCTAGACTAACGAGATCCGTCTGAACAACCCTCTTTTATATCAAGACTAACGAGATCCGTCTGTACAACCGTCTTCTATATCTAGACTAACGAGATCCGTCGTTGGACAAACGTCTTCAATATCTAGACTAACGTGATCCGTCTGTACAACCGTCTTCTATATCTAGACTAACGAGATACGTCGTTGTACAAGCGTCTACTATATCCAGACTAACGAGATCCGTCGTTGTACAACCGTCATCTATATCTAGACTAACGAGATCCGTCTGTACAACCGTCTTCAATATCTAGACTAACGAGATCCGTCTGAACAACCCACTTTTATATCAAGACTAACGAGATACGTCTGTACAACCGTTTTCTATATCTAGACTAACGAGATCCGTCGTTGTACAACCGTCTTCTATATCCAGACTAACGTGATCCGTCTGTACAACCGTCTTCTATATCTAGACTAACGAGATACGTCGTTGTTCAAGCGTCTTCTATATCCAGACTAACGAGATCCGTCGTTGTACAACCGTCATCTATATCTAGACTAACGAGATCCGTCGTTGTACAACCGTCTTCTATGTCTAGACTAGCGAGATACGTCGTTGGACAAACGTCATCAATATCTAGACTAACGAGAGATACGTCTGTACAACCGTTTTCTATATCTAGACTAACGAGATCCGTCTGTACAACCGTCTTCTATATCTAGACTAACGAGATCCGTCGTTGTACAATCGTCTTCTATATCTAGACTAACGAGATCCGTCGTTGTACACCCGTCTTCTATAACTAGACTAACGAGATCCGTCGTTGTACAACCGTCTTCTATATCTAGACTAACGAGATCCGTCGTTGTTCAACCGTCTTCTATATCTCGACTAACGAGATCTATCGTTGTACAACCGTCTTCTATATCTAGACTAACGAGATACGTCGTTGGATAAACGTCTTCAATATCTAGACCAACGAGATCCGTCGGTACAACTGTCTTCTATATCTAGACTCACGAGATCCGTCTGTACAACCGTCTTCTATATCTAGACTAACGAGATCCGTCGTTGTACAACCGTCTTCTATATCTAGACTAACGAGATCCGTCGTTGTACAACCGTCTTCTATATCTAGACTAACGAGATCTCTCGTTGTGCAACCGCCTTCTATATCTAGACTAACGAGATCCGTCTGTACAACCGTCTTCTATATCTAGACTAACGAGATCCGTCGTTGTACAACGGTCTTCTATATCTCGACTAACGAGATCTCTCGTTGTACAACCGTCTTCTATATCTAGACTAACGAGATCCGTCGTTGTACAACCGTCTTCTATATCCAGACTAACGAGATCCGTCGTTGTACAACCGTCTTCTATATCTAGACTAACGAGATCCGTCTGTACAACCGTCTTCTATATCTAGACTAACGAGATCCGTCTGTACAACCGTATTCTATATCTAGACTACCGAGATCCGTCGTTGTACAACCGTCTTCTATATCTAGACTAACGAGATCTCTCGTTGTGCAACCGTCTTCTATATCTAGACTAACGAGATCCGTCTGTACAACCGTCTTCAATATCTAGACTAACGAGATCCGTCTGTACAACCGTCTTCTATATCTAGACTAACGAGATCCGTCGTTGTACAACCGTCTTCTATATCTAGACTAACGAGATCCGTCGTTGTACAACCGTCTTCTATATCTCGACTAACGAGATCTCTCGTTGTACAACCGTCTTCTATATCTAGACTAACGAGATCCGTCGTTGCACAACCGTCTTCTATATCTATACTAAAGAGATCCGTCTGTACAACCGTCTTCTATATCTAGACTAACGAGATCCGTCTGTACAACCGTCTTCTATATCTAGACTAACGAGATCCGTCGTTATACAACCGTCTTCTATATCTCGACTAACGAGATCTCTCGTTGTACAACCGTCTTCTATATCTAGACTAACGAGATACGTCGTTGGACAAACGTCTTTAATATCTAGACTAACGAGATCCGTCTGTACAACCGTCTTCTATATCTAGACTAACGAGATCCGTCGTTGTACAACCGTCTTCTATATCTATACTAAAGAGATCCGTCTGTACAACCGTCTTCTATATCGAGACTAACGAGATCCGTCTGTACAACCGTCTTCTATATCTAGACTAACGAGATCCGTCGTTGTACAACCGTCTTCTATATCCAGACTAACGAGATCCGTCGTTGTACAACCGTCTTCTATATCTAGGCTAACGAGATCCGTCTGTACAACCGTCTTCTATATCTAGACTAACGAGATCCGTCTGTACAACCGTTTTCTATATCTAGACTACCTAGATCCGTCGTTGTACAACCGTCTTCTATATCTAGACTAGCGAGATACGTCGTTGGACAAACGTCTTCAATATCTAGACTAACGAGATCCGTCTGTACAACTGTCTTCTATATCTAGACTAACGAGATCCGTCTGTACAACCGTCTTCTATATCTAGACTAACGAGATCCGTCGTTGTACAACCGTTTTCTATATCTAGACTAACGAGATCCGTCGTTGTACAACCGTCTTCTAATCTAGACTAACGAGATCCGTCGTTGTACAACCGTCTTCTATATCTCGACTAACGAGATCTCTCGTTGTACAACCGTCTTCTATATCTAGACTAACGAGATCCGTCGTTGTACAAGCGTCTTCTATATCTCGACTAACGAGATCTCTCGTTGTACAACCGTCTTCTACATCTAGACTAACGAGATACGTCGTTGGACAAACGTCTTCAATATCTAGACTAACGAGATCCGTCTGTACAACCGTCTTCTATATCTAGACTAACGAGATCCGTCTGTACAACCGTTTTCTATATCTAGACTACGTAGATCCGTCGTTGTACAACCGTCTTCTATATCTAGACTAACGAGATCACTCGTTGTGCAACCGTCTTCTATATCTAGACTAACGAGATCCGTCTGTACAACCGTCTTCAATATCTAGACTAACGAGATCCGTCTGTACAACCGTCTTCTATATCTAGACTAACGAGATCCGTCGTTGTACAACCGTCTTCTATATCTCGACTAACGAGATCTCTTGTTGTACAACCGTCTTCTATATCTAGACTAACGAGATCCGTCGTTGTACAACCGTCTTCTATATCTAGACTAACGAGATACGTCGTTGGACAAACGTCTTCAATATCTAGACTAACGAGATCCGTCTGTACAACCGTTTTCTATATCTAGACTACCGAGATCCGTCGTTGTACAACCGTCTTCTATATCTAGACTAACGAGATCTCTCGTTGTGCAACCGCCTTCTATATCTAGACTAACGAGATCCGTCGTTGTACAACCGTCTTCTATATCTATACTAAAGAGATCCGTCTGTACAACCGTCTTCTATATCTAGACTAACGAGATCCGTCTGTACAACCGTCTTCTATATCTAGACTAACGAGATCCGTCGTTGTACAACCGTCTTCTATATCCAGACTAACGTGATCCGTCTGTACAACCGTCTTCTATATCTAGACTAACGAGATACGTCGTTGTACAAGCGTCTTCTATATCCAGACTAACGAGATCCGTCGTTGTACAACCGTCATCTATATCTAGACTAACGAGATCCGTCGTTGTACAACCGTCTTCTATGTCTAGACTAGCGAGATACGTCGTTGGACAAACGTCATCAATATCTAGACTAACGAGAGATACGTCTGTACAACCGTTTTCTATATCTAGACTAACGAGATCCGTCTGTACAACCGTCTTCTATATCTAGACTAACGAGATCCGTCGTTGTACAATCGTCTTCTATATCTAGACTAACGAGATCCGTCGTTGTACACCCGTCTTCTATAACTAGACTAACGAGATCCGTCGTTGTACAACCGTCTTCTATATCTAGACTAACGAGATCCGTCGTTGTTCAACCGTCTTCTATATCTCGACTAACGAGATCTATCGTTGTACAACCGTCTTCTATATCTAGACTAACGAGATACGTCGTTGGATAAACGTCTTCAATATCTAGACCAACGAGATCCGTCGGTACAACTGTCTTCTATATCTAGACTAACGAGATCCGTCTGTACAACCGTCTTCTATATCTAGACTAACGAGATCCGTCGTTGTACAACCGTTTTCTATATCTAGACTAACGAGATCCGTCGTTGTACAACCGTCTTCTATATCTAGACTAACGAGATCCGTCGTTGTACAACCGTCTTCTATATCTAGACTAACGAGATCCGTCGTTGTACAACCGTCTTCTATATCTAGACTAACGAGATCTCTCGTTGTGCAACCGCCTTCTATATCTAGACTAACGAGATCCGTCTGTACAACCGTCTCCTATATCTAGACTAACGAGCTCCGTCTGTACAACCGTCTTCTATAGATAGACTAACGAGATCCGTCTGTACAACCGTCTTCTATATCTAGACTACCGAGATCCGTCGTTGTACAACCGTCTTCTATATCTAGACTAACGAGATCTCTCGTTGTGCAACCGTCTTCTATATCTAGACTAACGAGATCCGTCTGTACAACCGTCTTCAATATCTAGACTAACGAGATCCGTCTGTACAACCGTCTTCTATATCTAGACTAACGAGATCCGTCGTTGTACAACCGTCTTCTATATCTAGACTAACGAGATCCGTCGTTGTACAACCGTCTTCTATATCTCGACTAACGAGATCTCTCGTTGTACAACCGTCTTCTATATCTAGACTAACGAGATCCGTCGTTGCACAACCGTCTTCTATATCTATACTAAAGAGATCCGTCTGTACAACCGTCTTCTATATCTAGACTAACGAGATCCGTCTGTACAACCGTCTTCTATATCTAGACTAACGAGATCCGTCGTTATACAACCGTCTTCTATATCTCGACTAACGAGATCTCTCGTTGTACAACCGTCTTCTATATCTAGACTAACGAGATACGTCGTTGGACAAACGTCTTTAATATCTAGACTAACGAGATCCGTCTGTACAACCGTCTTCTATATCTAGACTAACGAGATCCGTCGTTGTACAACCGTCTTCTATATCTATACTAAAGAGATCCGTCGTTGTACAACCGTCTTCTATATCTAGACTAACGAGATCCGTCGTTGTACAACCGTCTTCTATATCTAGACTAACGAGATCCGTCGTTGTACAACCGTCTTCTATATCCAGACTAACGAGATCCGTCGTTGTACAACCGTCTTCTATATCTAGGCTAACGAGATCCGTCTGTACAACCGTCTTCTATATCTAGACTAACGAGATCCGTCTGTACAACCGTTTTCTATATCTAGACTACCTAGATCCGTCGTTGTACAACCGTCTTCTATATCTAGACTAGCGAGATACGTCGTTGGACAAATGTCTTCAATATCTAGACTAACGAGATCCGTCTGTACAACTGTCTTCTATATCTAGACTAACGAGATCCGTCTGTACAACCGTCTTCTATATCTAGACTAACGAGATCCGTCGTTGTACAACCGTTTTCTATATCTAGACTAACGAGATCCGTCGTTGTACAACCGTCTTCTAATCTAGACTAACGAGATCCGTCGTTGTACAACCGTCTTCTATATCTCGACTAACGAGATCTCTCGTTGTACAACCGTCTTCTATATCTAGACTAACGAGATCCGTCGTTGTACAAGCGTCTTCTATATCTCGACTAACGAGATCTCTCGTTGTACAACCGTCTTCTATATCTAGACTAACGAGATACGTCGTTGGACAAACGTCTTCAATATCTAGACTAACGAGATCCGTCTGTACAACCGTCTTCTATATCTAGACTAACGAGATCCGTCTGTACAACCGTTTTCTATATCTAGACTACGTAGATCCGTCGTTGTACAACCGTCTTCTATATCTAGACTAACGAGATCACTCGTTGTGCAACCGTCTTCTATATCTAGACTAACGAGATCCGTCTGTACAACCGTCTTCAATATCTAGACTAACGAGATCCGTCTGTACAACCGTCTTCTATATCTAGACTAACGAGATCCGTCGTTGTACAACCGTCTTCTATATCTCGACTAACGAGATCTCTTGTTGCACAACCGTCTTCTATATCTAGACTAACGAGATCCGTCGTTGTACAACCGTCTTCTATATCTAGACTAACGAGATACGTCGTTGGACAAACGTCTTCAATATCTAGACTAACGAGATCCGTCTGTACAACCGTTTTCTATATCTAGACTACCGAGATCCGTCGTTGTACAACCGTCTTCTATATCTAGACTAACGAGATCTCTCGTTGTGCAACCACCTTCTATATCTAGACTAACGAGATCCGTCGTTGTACAACCGTCTTCTATATCTATACTAAAGAGATCCGTCTGTACAACCGTCTTCTATATCTAGACTAACGAGATCCGTCTGTACAACCGTCTTCTATATCTAGACTAACGAGATCCGTCGTTGTACAACCGTCTTCTATATCCAGACTAACGTGATCCGTCTGTACAACCGTCTTCTATATCTAGACTAACGAGATACGTCGTTGTACAAGCGTCTTCTATATCCAGACTAACGAGATCCGTCGTTGTACAACCGTCATCTATATCTCGACTAACGAGATCTATCGTTGTACAACCGTCTTCTATATCTAGACTAACGAGATACGTCGTTGGATAAACGTCTTCAATATCTAGACCAACGAGATCCGTCTGTACAACTGTCTTCTATATCTAGACTAACGAGATCCGTCTGTACAACCGTCTTCTATATCTAGACTAACGAGATCCGTCGTTGTACAACCGTTTTCTATATCTAGACTAACGAGATCCGTCGTTGTACAACCGTCTTCTATATCTAGACTAACGAGATCCGTCGTTGTACAACCGTCTTCTATATCTAGACTAACGAGATCCGTCGTTGTACAACCGTCTTCTATATCTAGACTAACGAGATACGTCGTTGGACAAACGTCTTCAATATCTAGACTAACGAGATCCGTCTGTACAACCGTTTTCTATATCTCGACTACCGAGATCCGTCGTTGTACAACCGTCTTCTATATCTAGACTAACGAGATCTCTCGTTGTGCAACCGCCTTCTATATCTAGACTAACGAGATCCGTCTGTACAACCGTCTTCTATATCTAGACTAACGAGATCCGTCGTTGTACAACGGTCTTCTATATCTCGACTAACGAGATCTCTCGTTGTACAACCGTCTTCTATATCTAGACTAACGAGATCCGTCGTTGTACAACCGTCTTCTATATCTAGACTAACGAGATCCGTCGTTGTACAACCGTCTTCTATATCTCGACTAACGAGATCTCTCGTTGTACAACCGTCTTCTATATCTAGACTAACGAGATACGTCGTTGGACAAAAGTCTTTAATATCTAGACTAACGAGATCCGTGTGTACAACCGTCTTCTATATCTAGACTAACGAGATCCGTCGTTGTACAACCGTCTTCTATATCTATACTAAAGAGATCCGTCTGTACAACCGTCTTCTATATCTAGACTAACGAGATACGTCGTTGGACAAACGTCTTTAATATCTAGACTAACGAGATCCGTCTGTACAACCGTCTTCTATATCTATACTAAAGAGATCCGTCTGTACAACCGTCTTCTATATCTAGACTAACGAGATCCGTCTGTACAACCGTCTTCTATATCTAGACTAACGAGATCCGTCGTTGTGCAACCGTCTTCTATATCTAGACTAACGAGATCCGTCTGTACAACCGTCTTCAATATCTAGACTAACGAGATCCGTCTGAACAACCCTCTTTTATATCAAGACTAACGAGATCGGTCTGTACAACCGTCTTCTATATCTAGACTAACGAGATCCGTCGTTGGACAAACGTCTTCAATATCTAGACTAACGTGATCCGTCTGTACAACCGTCTTCTATATCTAGACTAACGAGATACGTCGTTGTACAAGCGTCTTCTATATCCAGACTAACGAGATCCGTCGTTGTACAACCGTCATCTATATCTAGACTAACGAGATCCGTCGTTGTACAACCGTCTTCTATATCTAGACTAGCGAGATACGTCGTTGGACAAACGTCTTCAATATCTAGACTAACGAGAGATACGTCTGTACAACCGTTTTCTATATCTAGACTAACGAGATCTCTCGTTGTGCAACCGTCTTCTATATCTAGACTAACGAGATCCGTCTGTACAACCGTCTTCAATATCTAGACTAACGAGATCCGTCTGAACAACCCTCTTTTATATCAAGACTAACGAGATACGTCTGTACAACCGTTTTCTATATCTAGACTAACGAGATCCGTCTGTACAACCGTCTTCTATATCTAGACTAACGAGATCCGTCGTTGTACAATCGTCTTCTATATCTAGACTAACGAGATACGTCGTTGGATAAACGTCTTCAATATCTAGACCAACGAGATCCGTCTGTACAACTGTCTTCTATATCTAGACTAACGAGATCCGTCTGTACAACCGTCTTCTATATCTAGACTAACGAGATCCGTCGTTGTACAACCGTTTTCTATATCTAGACTAACGAGATCCGTCGTTGTACAACCGTCTTCTATATCTAGACTAACGAGATCTCTCGTTGTACAACCGTCTTCTATATCTAGACTAACGAGATACGTCGTTGGACAAAAGTCTTTAATATCTAGACTAACGAGATCCGTGTGTACAACCGTCTTCTATATCTAGACTAACGAGATCCGTCGTTGTACAACCGTCTTCTATATCTATACTAAAGAGATCCGTCTGTACAACCGTCTTCTATATCTAGACTAACGAGATACGTCGTTGGACAAACGTCTTTAATATCTAGACTAACGAGATCCGTCTGTACAACCGTCTTCTATATCTATACTAAAGAGATCCGTCTGTACAACCGTCTTCTATATCTAGACTAACGAGATCCGTCTGTACAACCGTCTTCTATATCTAGACTAACGAGATCCGTCGTTGTGCAACCGTCTTCTATATCTAGACTAACGAGATCCGTCTGTACAACCGTCTTCAATATCTAGACTAACGAGATCCGTCTGAACAACCCTCTTTTATATCAAGACTAACGAGATCGGTCTGTACAACCGTCTTCTATATCTAGACTAACGAGATCCGTCGTTGGACAAACGTCTTCAATATCTAGACTAACGTGATCCGTCTGTACAACCGTCTTCTATATCTAGACTAACGAGATACGTCGTTGTACAAGCGTCTTCTATATCCAGACTAACGAGATCCGTCGTTGTACAACCGTCATCTATATCTAGACTAACGAGATCCGTCGTTGTACAACCGTCTTCTATATCTAGACTAGCGAGATACGTCGTTGGACAAACGTCTTCAATATCTAGACTAACGAGAGATACGTCTGTACAACCGTTTTCTATATCTAGACTAACGAGATCTCTCGTTGTGCAACCGTCTTCTATATCTAGACTAACGAGATCCGTCTGTACAACCGTCTTCAATATCTAGACTAACGAGATCCGTCTGAACAACCCTCTTTTATATCAAGACTAACGAGATACGTCTGTACAACCGTTTTCTATATCTAGACTAACGAGATCCGTCTGTACAACCGTCTTCTATATCTAGACTAACGAGATCCGTCGTTGTACAATCGTCTTCTATATCTAGACTAACGAGATACGTCGTTGGATAAACGTCTTCAATATCTAGACCAACGAGATCCGTCTGTACAACTGTCTTCTATATCTAGACTAACGAGATCCGTCTGTACAACCGTCTTCTATATCTAGACTAACGAGATCCGTCGTTGTACAACCGTTTTCTATATCTAGACTAACGAGATCCGTCGTTGTACAACCGTCTTCTATATCTAGACTAACGAGATCCGTCGTTGTACAACCGTCTTCTATATCTAGACTAACGAGATCCGTCGTTGTACAACCGTCTTCTATATCTAGACTAACGAGATACGTCGTTGGACAAACGTCTTCAATATCTAGACTAACGAGATCCGTCTGTACAACCGTTTTCTATATCTAGACTACCGAGATCCGTCGTTGTACAACCGTCTTCTATATCTAGACTAACGAGATCTCTCGTTGTGCAACCGCCTTCTATATCTAGACTAACGAGATCCGTCGTTGTACAACCGTCTTCTATATCTATACTAAAGAGATCCGTCTGTACAACCGTCTTCTATATCTAGACTAACGAGATCCGTCTGTACAACCGTCTTCTATATCTAGACTAACGAGATCCGTCGTTATACAACCGTCTTCTATATCTCGACTAACGAGATCTCTCGTTGTACAACCGTCTTCTATATCTAGACTAACGAGATACGTCGTTGGACAAACGTCTTTAATATCTAGACTAACGAGATCCGTCTGTACAACCGTCTTCTATATCTATACTAAAGAGATCCGTCTGTACAACCGTCTTCTATATCTAGACTAACGAGATCCGTCTGTACAACCGTCTTCTATATCTAGACTAACGAGATCCGTCGTTGTACAACCGTCTTCTATATCCAGACTAACGAGATCCGTCGTTGTACAACCGTCTTCTATATCTAGGCTAACGAGATCCGTCTGTACAACCGTCTTCTATATCTAGACTAACGAGATCCGTCTGTACAACCGTTTTCTATATCTAGACTACCTAGATCCGTCGTAGTACAACCGTCTTCTATATCTAGACTAACGAGATCCGTCGTTGTACAACCGTCTTCTATAACTAGACTAACGAGATCCGTCGTTGTACAACCGTCTTCTATATCTAGACTAACGAGATCCGTCGTTGTTCAACCGTCTTCTATATCTCGACTAACGAGATCTATCGTTGTACAACCGTCTTCTATATCTCGACATACGAGATACGTCGTTGGATAAACGTCTTCAATATCTAGACCAACCAGATCCGTCTGTACAACTGTCTTCTATATCTAGACTAACGAGATCCGTCGTTGTACAACCGTCTTCTATATCTAGACTAACGAGATGCGTCGTTGTACAACCGTCTTCTATATCTAGACTAACGAGATCCGTCGTTGTACAACCGTCTTCTATATCTAGACTAACGAGATACGTCGTTGGACAAACGTCTTCAATATCTAGACTAACGAGATCCGTCTGTACAACCGTTTTCTATATCTAGACTACCGAGATCCGTCGTTGTACAACCGTCTTCTATATCTAGACTAACGAGATCTCTCGTTGTGCAACCGCCTTCTATATCTAGACTAACGAGATCCGTCTGTACAACCGTCTTCTATATCTAGACTAACGAGATCCGTCGTTGTACAACGGTCTTCTATATCTAGACTAACGAGATCCGTCTGTACAACCGTCTTCTATATCTAGACTAACGAGATCCGTCGTTGTACAATCGTCTTCTATATCTAGACTAACGAGATCCGTCGTTGTACAACCGTCTTCTATAACTAGACTAACGAGATCCGTCGTTGTACAACCGTCTTCTATATCTAGACTAACGAGATCCGTCGTTGTTCAACCGTCTTCTATATCTCGACTAACGAGATCTATCGTTGTACAACCGTCTTCTATATCTAGACTAACGAGATCTCTCGTTGTGCAACCGTCTTCTATATCTAGACTAACGAGATCCGTCTGTACAACCGTCTTCAATATCTAGACTAACGAGATCCGTCTGTACAACCGTCTTCTATATCTAGACTAACGAGATCTCTCGTTGTGCAACCGTCTTCTATATCTAGACTAACGAGATCCGTCTGTACAACCGTCTTCAATATCTAGACTAACGAGATCCGTCTGAACAACCGTCTTCTATATCTAGACTAACGAGATCCGTCTGTACAACCGTTTTCTATATCTAGACTACCGAGATCCGTCGTTGTACAACCGTCTTCTATATCTAGACTAACGAGATCTCTCGTTGTGCAACCGTCTTCTATATCTAGACTAACGAGATCTGTCGTTGTACAACCGTCTTCTATATCTAGACTAACGAGATACGTCGTTGGACAAACGTCTTCAATATCTAGACTAACGAGATCCGTCTGTACAACCGTTTTCTATATCTAGACTACCGAGATCCGTCGTTGTACAACCGTCTTCTATATCTAGACTAACGAGATCTCTCGTTGTGCAACCGCCTTCTATATCTAGACTAACGAGATCCGTCTGTACAACCGTCTTCTATATCTAGACTAACGAGATCCGTCGTTGTACAACGGTCTTCTATATCTCGACTAACGAGATCTCTCGTTGTACAACCGTCTTCTATATCTAGACTAACGAGATCCGTCGTTGTACAACCGTCTTCTATATCCAGACTAACGAGATCCGTCGTTGTACAACCGTCTTCTATATCTAGACTAACGAGATCCGTCTGTACAACCGTCTTCTATATCTAGACTAACGAGATCCGTCTGTACAACCGTTTTCTATATCTAGACTACCGAGATCCGTCGTTGTACAACCGTCTTCTATATCTAGACTAACGAGATCTCTCGTTGTGCAACCGTCTTCTATATCTAGACTAACGAGATCCGTCTGTACAACCGTCTTCAATATCTAGACTAACGAGATCCGTCTGAACAACCCTCTTTTATATCAAGACTAACGAGATACGTCTGTACAACCGTTTTCTATATCCAGACTAACGAGATCCGTCTGTACAACCGTCTTCTATATCTAGACTAACGAGATCCGTCTGTACAACCGTCTTCTATATCTAGACTAACGAGATCCGTCGTTGTACAACCGTTTTCTATATCTAGACTAACGAGATCCGTCGTTGTACAACCGTCTTCTATATCTAGACTAACGAGATCCGTCGTTGTACAACCGTCTTCTATATCTAGACTAACGAGATACGTCGTTGGACAAACGTCTTCAATATCTAGACTAACGAGATCCGTCTGTACAACCGTTTTCTATATCTAGACTACCGAGATCCGTCGTTGTACAACCGTCTTCTCTATCCAGACTAACGAGATCTCTCGTTGTGCAACCGCCTTCTATATCTAGACTAACGAGATCCGTCGTTGTACAACCGTCTTCTATATCTATACTAAAGAGATCCGTCTGTACAACCGTCTTCTATATCTAGACTAACGAGATCCGTCTGTACAACCGTCTTCTATATCTAGACTAACGAGATTCGTCGTTGTACAACCGTCTTCTATATCCAGACTAACGTGATCCGTCTGTACAACCGTCTTCTATATCTAGACTAACGAGATACGTCGTTGTACAAGCGTCTTCTATATCCAGACTAACGAGATCCGTCGTTGTACAACCGTCATCTATATCTAGACTAACGAGATCCGTCGTTGTACAACCGTCTTCTATGTCTAGACTAGCGAGATACGTCGTTGGACAAACGTCATCAATATCTAGACTAACGAGAGATACGTCTGTACAACCGTTTTCTATATCTAGACTAACGAGATCCGTCTGTACAACCGTCTTCTATATCTAGACTAACGAGATCCGTCGTTGTACAATCGTCTTCTATATCTAGACTAACGAGATCCGTCGTTGTACAACCGTCTTCTATAACTAGACTAACGAGATCCGTCGTTGTACAACCGTCTTCTATATCTATACTAAAGAGATCCGTCTGTACAACCGTCTTCTATATCTAGACTAACGAGATACGTCGTTGTACAAGCGTCTTCTATATCCAGACTAACGAGATCCGTCGTTGTACAACCGTCTTCTATGTCTAGACTAGCGAGATACGTCGTTGGACAAACGTCATCAATATCTAGACTAACGAGAGATACGTCTGTACAACCGTTTTCTATATCTAGACTAACGAGATCCGTCTGTACAACTGTCTTCTATATCTAGACTAACGAGATCCGTCTGTACAACTGTCTTCTATATCTCGACTAACGAGATCTCTCGTTGTACAACCGTCTTCTATATCTAGACTAACGAGATCCGTCGTTGTACAACCGTCTTCTATATCTCGACTAACGAGATCTCTCGTTGTGCAACCTTCTTCTATATCTAGACTAACGAGATCCGTCTGTACAACCGTCTTCAATATCTAGACTAACGAGATCCGTCTGTACAACTGTCTTCTATATCTAGACTAACGAGATCCGTCTGTACAACTGTCTTCTATATCTCGACTAACGAGATCTCTCGTTGTACAACCGTCTTCTATATCTAGACTAACGAGATCCGTCGTTGTACAACCGTCTTCTATATCTCGACTAACGAGATCTCTCGTTGTACAACCGTCTTCTATATCTAGACTAACGAGATCACTCGTTGTGCAACCGTCTTCTATATCTAGACTAACGAGATCCGTCTGTACAACCGTCTTCAATATCTAGACTAACGAGATCCGTCTGTACAACCGTCTTCTATATCTAGACTAACGAGATCCGTCGTTGTACAACCGTCTTCTATATCTCGACTAACGAGATCTCTTGTTGTACAACCGTCTTCTATATCTAGACTAACGAGATCCGTCGTTGTACAACCGTCTTCTATATCAGTAGTAATACTAGGACAGTTCTAAACCAGGTCCTCTGAGGGGAGCGCGAGGGCGGGGGGAAGTGAGGGCGCGCGGGGGAGCGCGGCGGAGGGAAACATGGGCGCGGGGCCTGCGGGGGGAGGAAGACCGGTTGCGCGCGCACGTGCCGCGGAGTGGGGGAAGCCGCGATGATGGAGGGGATCAGTCCGGACCGAGCGGCCGTGGAGACCTCTCCAGACCGGACCCACCGTCGGAAATTTTTTCAGAGGAGGAATGACCCCCAAAAATCTCTTTTAAACCCCAACCCGCCCAATAAATTTTTTCAGAGGGACAGGATGACCCCCCCCAAATATTTTCCCCCAACACAGAGAAATAATAATTTATTAGACAATGTACTTGGAGGAGGGCAAGAGGTAGAGCATTACTTTAAAGCTAAAATTCTAGGGAGGGAAAGAGACAGCGTTACTTGGTGGTACAATCGCGTGCATTCTAAAGATAATTTTTAAAGCATCGCTGCGTCTCGCGCGATCTCGCGTAACTTGAATCCCCCTGGAGCAGCCGTGCAGGGTGATGTCATTATCGCGGCACGAAGAAGGCGTGAATGATACATAATTATGCGGCGTCAGCAGAAATGCTGAATCTTAAAATTAGGTTGCGAGGAGGAAGACGGGTAAATGAAATTGACAAATAATATATGTTTAAAAATATATATTGTTACAAAATATATAGAATAAAACGATAATAATTATAATAGTAAATATAAAAAAAGAAAAAATATATAAAACAATAAAATAAAAACTATTCTAAAAAGGGGGAAGGTGGTAACGGGGGTGATGGGGGCGACAGGGGCGCTGCAGGCGATGCAGGCGATGATGGCGATGATGGCGACTGCGATGGTGAATATGGTTGCGATGGTGACGATGGCTGTGACGGCGTCGATGGCGGCCACCAGGGTACCGTATCGACAGATGATGATGATGGCGAGGATGATGTCGATTGCGATGGGGGCCCCGGAGGCGCCATCACCCAGCCTGGGTGTGATGACGACGGCAACGGCTGCGGCCTGCTCACATCTATCCATTCAGGTGATGAGGACCGCGACCGCTGCAGGGGCCCAATCTGCCTGTATGGCACCCGGGGTTGCCGTAATCGTGCAGCCATCGTCGAACCAACCACCAGTTCCGACCGCGGCCGCATCCGCAAATCTAGGGGTTGTACCACCCGGGATGCATTGTCAGGTATAATCCCAGTCAGGAACTGCTCCAATATCATTATTTGCGCCGCCAACAGTTCATAATTCTGTAACACATACACAAACGCCGATATATCATTGACACATTAAACATAGTAAAATGTACAAAAGCATTTACATACAATTCGAGGCTGCGGAGGCGACGAAGACGGCGGTGATGGTGAGGGTGACGACTGCCAACCAGGTGGTGACGGGGGTGGCGAGTCCTAGAAGATAGAAACCCGTGATACAACATTGACATTGACATTGATTTCACACGATTTAAAAAAGTTAAACGCAATAAATGTTAAAAATATTTTAAAGTACATACCTCAGGGTCGCACTCCGGTGCAATCCGTGTTATTCCCATTTTTTTTTTTTTCACAAAATGTTTCACTTGAAAAAAAACAGACTGTCAGCTGTCAAGCTTGATGAGCAACTGGTCTCGCTGTATCTCCAAGCTCGTGCATCTAAACTCATAACTTGAAATCGAGAAGTGCATAGCTTTGCAAAAAGTAAGATACCTTTGTTCTCCACCTTCATTTTCAATGACTATTCACACATGTCTTCTTTCCCTTCTTCTTTACACTCATCATTCAGCTCGAACGAAATAAACGCCAAATCTTAAAATTAGGTGGCGAGGAGAAAGATGAATAAATAAAATGGGCAAATAATATGTGTTTAAAAAATTTATTTAAAATTAAAAAGAATATAATTTTAACATTTTTTTTCCTACGAGCATCAGCTAGAATATCATTGATGGCGCCTGCCACCAGTTTGCAATCTACATAATATTCGCTATCGCGTATGATTTTAGCAGCATGATGCGCAACGAATGTTTCACAGGTAACATCTTCTTTTTTTTTTTTTTTTTTGCTATAGCAAGTTAACAAAAGTTTCAAATTTCATCCGCACATCTCTTACATATTGATGCAGTCGCGCATACATATAATTATGCTGTATCGGTCGAAACTGTATCGGCTGATTTTGTGTGTTAATTCGTTATACGCATGAATCATGGAAAGAGAGGAGAGAAGGAAGACGGATAAATAAAATTGAGACATTATATATGTTTATGATATATATTGTTACAAATAATGTACTAATTGTACAATTTAATATTTGCTGCGAGCAGCGTCAACAATATCATTCATGGCACATGCCAACAGTTCGCAATCGATAAGAGATTCACCATCGAAATATTCGCTGTCACATATAGTTTTAGCGATGTGACACGAATCTAAAGTTTCACCAGCAACATCATGTCGTTGTAACACGGTGACAAAATTTGAAAATTTCGCATGGACAAGATGTGTATAATCGGAAAGCTGTGAATACACATGGTCGATACAACGCTCGAGATTAAATAAAAACTTCATAGTTTCTAATTTGAAATATAAAGACTTATTATGTATCGACATCTTCACAATTCGCGAATTATACATTATACAAAATTCTACCAACAATTCGTCAATCCATAGCGGTGCTGATCCAATTAATTGTGCATGTTTTTCGATGTCTGTGCGTTTTTCCATTAGCGTTTTCAATGTTGGAAGATGTAACAACAATTGATTCCCACGATTGTCGCCAAGAACAATTTCCACCAGTGGTATAGATTGTACGCTGATGCCAATTTCCAGATATTTATATGATGCAGGCGTTAGCGCATATCTTCTAACCATGATACGTGATGTGTGATGCGATCTAAGAGTCCGATCATGAAAATTACTGTTTATCAGGAAAACATATAAATAAATAACGATGATATGGTATGAAAAAATTAAAATCTTACATGTTAGATGTGTTCTTCTTACAAGACGATACATCATCTTGCATGATTGGAACGTAATAATTCGCAACACCGGTACTGCACATTTTTTCGAAGCACTGTATGTGTATATGTCGAAAGTCACTGAGAGGTTCCAGAGCGATTGATTGAATAGCGTCCGAGAGACTGGCTTAAATAGAGGTGCAGTTGCTTTCCCCACCACGACATTTTATTTTAAAACTATTAATTTTTTCCATATGTTTCAATCTTAATGTCACAGCATATCACACGATCGCATGTAATTTGAGCCCCATCCTCAAGGATAAAAAATATCGACACGTGTTGAACGTAATATAAAAAATATCGACACGTGTTGAATGTAATATAATACTTTTCGGAACATCGAATCTTAGAATTATGCGGAATCAGCAGAAACTATGCCGGATGATCTTGCGCGCTAATTCGTCATATGTATGAATCATAGAAAGAATTATGCTGTGTCAACAGAAACTAATGCATTTGAGGGAGGAGGTACGCCAAAAAAAAAAAAGAATTATGCTGTGTCAACAGAAACTAATGCATTTGAGGGAGGAGGTACGCCAAAAAAGAATGAATTATGCTGTATTAGCAGAAACTAATGCAATTTGAGGGATGGAGTACGCCAAAAGAGTTAGACAGAGATACCAAATCATGATGAGGATATAAATATGTGCTCTAAACTGCACATGGTCTCAAATCGTTGCAACGTGTTGCATAAAAAAAGACGCAGTACATTTACGTTCCATTTATGATCATGGAAGAATTCGCGCAAGTAACCAGTCAATTGTTGGATCAATCTGCACGATTGATTTCCCGGGAAGAGTACCTCGCGTGGGAAGAACGGTGCAACGAGTGCATTGAATCGTTGGAAGAACAGAGTCGCATAAAACGCCCGCGATTATCGATTGGTGTTCGACAATCATTGGTTGCTCGAATCGCGCATCTCGAAGGACTGAGACATTCGTTGCGCGGACGTTTCGTGCGTGAAGGTGCCGGACATTCGAGTACGAGACTTTTATGGCGCGAAATAGACGCTGCGTTCGATAGCCGCGTATTAACTGGTGCCGTGCTAAATTCAAACTACATCGAGCCGCGCAACTTCCTCCAAGATGCAGGGACCATCGTGCTGGAGCATGTGCGGGGTGCTTTGAGGAAACATCAAAACCTGAAAGTGAACACTGTGTTCAACGGTGAATTTGTGGCTGGTGACAAGCATGCTTGTAAAAGCATCAACACCCGAAACTGTGAACTCTTCCGCACATCTGATCTGCAGGAGTGGTACCAACGATGCGTTATCGAACCCACCCTGGCATCGCTGGAAGAGTTCCAGGAACGCGACAGCGGATGGGCATTGACGCGAATCCTCAACATCACCGTCAATGTCAACAAGTACAATCCGCTGCGCGCAGGGTGTCACATCAAGTTGCCGCGGGAATTGATATTGAAGAAAGCCACGATCAGTGTACAATCCCCGGACAATGCGTGTTTCGCGTGGGCAGTGGTCGCCGCTCTCCATCCTGCTGAACAGCATACCGATCGCCCAAGTTCATACTTGCACTATGCTTCCACGCTAAATCTGCAAGGCGTTGAGTTCCCAATGTCTCTGGGACAAATTGGAAAATTTGAACAGCTCAATAGCATCTCCATCAACGTGTACACCTTCGAGGCGGAGAATGGATCGAAGGTGTTTCCGCTGCGTCTCACCAGCAACAAGAGGGATCAGCATGTCAACCTGCTCTACACACCGAATCAAGAGCATGGTGATGTAGGGCACTTTGTACTGATTAAGAACTTATCCCGGCTGGTGAGCGCACAGCTGAGCAGGCACGATGGAAAAAAATTCATCTGTGACCGGTATGTATAGAAAACTTGCGAAATGATGAAATGTCTCGCGAAAATAAATTAAATAAAAAATTTTTTTTTTTTTTTTTTTGCAGATGTATGCACTATTTCAGATCTGTCGAGAAGCTAGAGGTACACGCAGTGGACTGCGGCAAGATGAATGATTGCGCCATCGTGCTGCCCAGCGAAGGTAAAAATTTCATCAGTTTCGAGAACCAGTACAGGAAGGAGCGGCTTCCCTTCGTGGTGTATGCAGATCTCGAATGCATCATCGAGAAAACAGAGGACAGCCCCCGAATTGGTGATAGCAAATTACACATGTATCAGCACCATAAAGTTCATAGTATAGCCTATTATATGCATTGCTCGTATGATACACCGCTATCGACGTATCGATGTCGCCGCGACGCGGATTGTGTTTCATGGTTCGTATACGAACTGAAAAAATTTGCAAACTTCGCCAAACCCATCTTGAACAGTAATGTTCCCATGCTTGATTTAACCAGCGAACAGTTGACGACATTTCACGATGCAACAGACTGTCATATTTGCGAAGAGCCATTCAAGGCTGATGATATACGAGTTCGCGATCATTGCCATCTCTCTGGACGGTTTAGAGGCCCAGCACATTCGGAGTGCAATTTAAATTATAAAAACGCGTTTTACATCCCCATAGTTTTCCACAATTTATCAGGCTATGACTCACATTTCATTATCGAGGAAATAGCTACCGCTTTCGAAGGTCACGTTGATGTATTGCCCATAACCAAAGAAAAGTATATTTCCTTCACAAAAAATGTCGAAGATACGGCTGAATCAGACTCGCGAAATAATATTAAATTACGATTCATCGACTCGTACAAATTTCTCAATACTAGTCTCGACAAATTAGCATCTTTTCTTAGCATAGATCAATTAAAGATTTTACGATCCAAATTTGAAACATTATCCACCGAAGATTTCAATTTATTGACGCGAAAAGGTGTCTTTCCGTACGAATACCTTGATTGCGTGAACAAGCTGCAGGACCCATGCTTACCGCCGCGCGAGTTATTCTACAGTTCGTTAACGGGTGAAACTGTATCCGAGAGCGATTACGCACACGCCGAAACTGTCTGGCACCGTTTTGGGATTAGAACCTTGGGCGAATACAGCGACTTGTATTTGAAAACTGATGTCTTGTTATTGGCTGATATTTTTGAAAATTTTCGCGAAAGTTGTATCAAAAGTTATGGATTAGATTCGGCGCATTATTATACTCTACCAGGTTTCACATGGGATGCCATGCTAAAACATACCAAAATCACATTCGAATTGCTCACCGACGTCGATATGGTCATGTTTATCGAACGCGGTATACGTGGGGGTTTAAGTCAATGTTCCGGGAGATACGCACATGCCAATAACAAGTACATGTCATCTTACGAAGCATCGGAAGAGTCATCGTACTTGATGTACTTTGATGTGAATAATTTGTATGGGTGGGCAATGTGCCAATCCCTACCATACGCTAAATTTCAATGGGTCGAAGATGCTGTAAATTTTGATGTATCATCAATCGAAGTCGATTCGCTCATGGGGTACATTCTCGAGGTAGATCTGGAATATCCACAACGTCTGCACAACGCTCATGCCGATCTACCGTTCTGCCCGACGCGTGCCAAACCACCTGGCAGCAGACAGGACAAGTTACTCGCGACGGTATATGATAAGCAGCGTTACGTTATCCATTACCGCAACCTGCAGCAGTGCACCCGTCACGGTCTTCGTATTACAAAGATACACCGCGTGCTTCAATTCGTTCAATCTCCTTGGCTCCGCGATTACATCGAACTCAATACACGGTTCAGAACAAGCGCGACAAACGACTTTGAAAAAAATTTGTACAAATTGATGAACAACGCGGTATTTGGCAAAACTATGGAAAATGTACGAAATCATGTGGATGTAAAACTGTTAACACATTGGGAAGGGCGATATGGCGCGGAGGCAATGATCGCGAAACCGAATTTCCACAGCAGAAGTGTTTTTTCGGAAAATTTAATAGCTGTTGAATTGCGAAAACTCGAGGTGAAATTCAACAAACCGATATACGTGGGTATGTGCATTCTGGACATATCAAAAATTTGTTTGTATGAATTTCATCACGAGTACATGTCGCCCGAGCATGGGGAAAATTGTAAAATTCTATACACAGACACAGACAGTCTCATTTACCATATTCGATGCGACGATATCTACGAGACCATGAAACACAATATCGGTAGATTCGACACAAGCGATTATCCTACTGACAATGCATATAATATGCCGCGTGTAAATAAGAAGGTTCCAGGGCTGATGAAGGATGAAAATAACGGTGCGATAATGACTGAATTCATAGGTCTTAGAGCGAAAATGTATGCACTTCGCGTAGACGGCAAAAAAGATATGAAAAAGGCGAAAGGTGTCAAGACCAACGTTGTAGCCAGGACGATAACTTTCGACGACTACGCGCAGTGTTTGCATAGGGAGATCGAAATGGTTCGCAGACAATCATGTATACGGTCTAAATATCATAAAGTGTACACCATTTCGGAATCCAAAATCGCTCTAAGCCCATACGATGACAAGCGGCATATCGTACCCGATTCGACCGACACTCTACCCTGGGGACATTATAATATCCCATTGTAAAATATCATTATAAAATTCCATTGTAAAAAAAAATCGATGTAAAATAGAAATTGTATTTATTGTATAATATTCTTCACAAATATATGTAAATTATTCTTATAAATAGTGGAATTATTGCATATGTATATCATTGTATATATTAAATGGATTATAAATAGTGGGATTAATGTGTTAAAGTAAAAATTGTTTACACATTTACATATATGTATCATTGTATTTATTGAACCATGTATTATTATTTTTACAATACATTATTTTTATTTATCCATGAATTGTGTGATTTATCAAACCCCAACCACTTGACATATACCTTATCCCCCTTTCTACGCAACACTTTTTCCACTAAATGCACATCAGGATCGGCGACGCGTTGCAGTTCGTGTTCATAGAATCCTCCAGCAACGGGTTTTCCACGGGAATCGATGAGCAGATAGGTTGCAGGATTAGTTGCCTGTACTTTAGCTATTTTGAACACCTCAGTTGTCCAATTCGGCGTATAGCCTTTATCGAAGATGGTTTTAAATTTGCTCACGCGAACAAACTCGCCCAACTTGAATCTCGCTGGAGCAGCGATCTTTATGTTGCTGTATACAGTGGCTAGCAACCTGTCAGCGATCACAGGGGTAACATCGCAAGGACGCATTCTGATGGTTCTATGTTTTCGTGCGTTATACTCTGCAAGTAGACGCGGTAGCGCATCGGTCCATCTATAGGTTCCATTGAGCGTAAACAATTTCCACATATTGTTCTTCAAAGTTCGATTGAAACGTTCTACGACAGAGGCCTTCATCACCGAATACGTCGAATAATGATTAATGTCGTGCTTTGTCAAGAGTTTCTGCACATCAGCGTTGTAAAATTCTTTTCCTTGATCAGTTTGCAAATTTTTTGGATATCGATCTCTAAATATTTTTGTGAACGCTTTAGTCACCTCGGCACCACTTTTAGTTTTGAGCGGTAACGCCCATGCATACTTGCTCAACACATCGATGACGGTGAGTATGTAGTGGTGACCCTGGTTGAATCGCGAGTATGGACGCATTTCTACAATGTCAGCTTGCCACAGATCGTCGTATCCGTGCAATATGACGCGTCTCCGCGGGAAATGTCTTGGAGCTGGAGCATGCAATTCCTCAACGAGTTGTAGCTTCTTGTAGCCATGGTTTTCTTCTTTACTCTTGGATTTAGATAATGGCTGCATGTTTGATCGCAGAGGTGTATTGGACATGAATGATGCGATAATTATCGTGTACATGTATTATGTCCTTCCCATCGGTCTGAGGAAATTCTGGACAAGTTCAACCGTCTCGCATGATTCACCTTCACAGTGCTGCCGTGGGATAGAATTCAACGCCTGTGATATCTTTTGAACGCTGTTTTGCAACGTCAGCATATCCCTTTGAAACATGACCAGCTTCCTCTCTAATTCTTCCTGCTGCTCTCTCAAAAGTTTAATGCTCTTTTCCACGTATAGTTTATTGGCGGCATCGGTGTCAGCCACCGGCTGAGCTACGCGTCGTATCTTGCGTGATTTCGCATCAAAGTCGACACCAGCCACGCAAAGGGTGTTATCTCGCATGTAATTTCGAAGCAAACCGCTCCATTTGTAATAGTCCATTGTAGCTGCTCCACTCTTCTCGAGCGACACCCCAAATTTGTTGATCGACATCTCGATGCATACAGCGCACATCATCGGCGCGCGGTTTAATTTATAATGAGGCCTACCTCGCGGAGTTCCTCGATAATCGATAGAATTTCAGGATCGTGAGAGTTGTTACCCGCCTGACGCGACGCTTCAAGCAAACGCATTCGATCCACCAGCTCGTTGGGATCGTCCCAGTGCACATAATCAATCTTGTTATCGTTTACCACCATGGCTCGCGGTACCGTTAGACCTTTCCCAGCCCTACTAGCCGATGCGCGAGGGAGTAGCGGTGCAATTACATATTTGTACTTGTGTCCCTTGTTGCCTAATATAGGATTGTGAGCGGCATGGTCGCGTCTGTGGGCATTCGTCGTCAGCAGTATACTTTTGTATTTTTGTTTATCGGCATCGGTGTATACTGCATCATCGGGAATTCTCTTGAAAATCAGTTCGTAAAGACCGGGTGTTCCTCTGTATTTTACACCATCTATGATTATATTATCATCCTTGTCTATATCGAAAGCCTTATCCCCAAGCATCGTTCCACTATTGCTAAAGTATACACCATACACATAGTCCATTGTTGTATCCCTATCACCACTTAGGATTGCGCTCATGTATTTTTGCCCCAGCGGGCCGAAATGACTGCGAAACGTTTCTTGTCCCTCGGATGTTTGGAATTGCTGTCTAATAGATGTTACAAACGACTCATTGGGACTAGTTTCGAAAACGTCATCAATGGCTGAGAACGATTGTACATTGGGTAATGTACTTATTGGTGTGAGAGGAGCCAGAGAATCGTTTGATCCGACATTCTGCCGGTTTCGCTTCGCTTGAACTGGTGTTGAGGTTATGGGTGAATATTCCGCCGACATGTGTTGTTTCCTCTTTCTGTTGCGTGATATGTTCTGTTTCGGATGGATTTTTGTTTTAGGCGTTAATGTTTCATTCCCTTCAACATCTGTGCTCATCAGCGGCGATGCGTCAGCTTCTGCCGCTGCGGTATTTTCCGCAATATGTTTTAGTGGTTCGATGACAGGTTTAAAGTATTTCTCCAACGCGATATCTTCCTCCATCTTGCCAGTCTTCAAAGCCTGATGTTTCCGGCGAATGGCTTCGCTGGTTTTTGCAATTTCCTTCACTATTCTCTCGCGATCCTTAATCTCCAGACTATCGATATCGATCATCGCTGTACCGTAGACGTTGCTTTCCCACCGACGTGTTGACGACAATTGACCATCTCACGGTACGGCAAACTCGTTAAATCCCTTTCTATAACGTCCATTGGACATTGCGCTATCCTTGTCTATCACCACGAAACCATACTCCCGTTGCCAACAATTATGACACAAAGCGCAGAAATCCTCGTAAGGCATATCAGTGTTTACATGATCGTTGTACACATGTTTCAAGTTGGTACCATCCTGCTTAAACAGAATCAAAAGATTGGCATTGTCGCGTATAAGATGTTTGGGAATCTTTGCATACGTCTGACAGAGATAGAAGCAGTCAACGTTAGAGTGGCGCCCCATTGCAAAGTACTCTCGTATCGTATCTTGCTTGTCACATGCCACGTCATCAAAGATAAAAATTGAATTCGGAAGCGATTCGCTCGGTGGGATGACGTCACTGTTATTCGAATATGTAAAGTAGCCAATTTCATCTATCGGTGTCAATAAATTCTCCAAGTACTGATATTTCGGCTGTTGCAACGACTTGGAATACACGTACACGTTCTCGAAGCGGACACCGTGAGGACTTTCCAACAAGCTGACCAACACGTTGGTCTTTCCACAATTTGATGGACCACAAATGACGCAGCGGATAGTGTTTGGTAGCATGCTACCATGTCTGCGTTTTGTTTTCGAAGACATCACTCGCGATTTATTGTCAAAATTTGTCACGCGTATCGTTACAGGTTGTCGCACGAATCGCATCCTCCCCGCGAACCGTGAAAAATGATTTTGATACGTCGAGGCGGTGATGCGCCCTATTTATAGGTCCGCGCCGAAACACCACAGCTCAGTATTCAAAATGCTACTGATCCTGTCGGATAATTACGATATTCGAGACCTAACCTCTGAGCAGTTGAAATATATACCAAAAATTATTCTACTGCGAGAGTTTGATAGGCATATTGATCAGTTGTGGGACAGACTCCCCGAGCATATAAAAGTCGATTCTGAGGTTCAGCAGTATCGCCGGTGCTTGGAACATTATAATCGCTCTTGGCAGCGAACGCATATCGACGGTCCAGCACCATTGATTAAAAACTGTAGCGAATGTCACCGACGAGAGTAAAGAAAGGTTGTGGTTTGTTAAATCGGGCGATAAACGCGCTACCCATCGAATTACACATCCCAGGATACCAGTTTTGCGGTCCAGGAACTCATCTGACAAAACGATTGGCTAGAGGGGATCGAGGTATCAATCCGTTGGACGCAGCGTGTCGCGAACACGATATTGCATATTCGCGTAGCAACGACCTCGGCGAAAGGCACGCGGCAGATAACGTTCTCGCTGACAAAGCGCGAAAACGAATCGTTGCGCGAGACTCGACTCTGGGTGAAAGAGGTGCCGCTACGGTTGTTTGGGCCGCTATGAAGGCCAAGACGAAGATCGGAATGGGGATGAAACCAAAAAACCGCAAAAGGACTCCAAAGAGAGCATCACAAAAGCGGATTCTTCCGGTGGCAAAACGCGGTGGTATATTACCACTTCTCCCGCTGTTGGGTGTTCTCGGATCATTGGCTGGTGGAGCGGCGGGCATTGCCAAGGCGGTGAACGATAATAAGGCGGCGCAACGTCAGCTGCAGGAAATACAACGCCATAATCGCTCCATGGAAGGACGCGGACTTTATCTCGCGCCATACAAGCGCGGACAAGGAATATCCAAACGAAAAAAAAAAACGTCGAAAAGAAAATAAAAATGCCTGCGGGCGTAACTACCGATATGCAATTGGAGGAGTTGGCAAAACGTATGCATATTCCATTCTTTAGAGGTGTTTTTATGCGTAACGCGTTACCAGCTGGAGGAGTACGTCGAAACGAGAGTGGTATCGTAAACTTGGACGATGTCGAGGGGTCGGGGACTCATTGGGTGGCATATGCGAAGAGAGGGTGTCGAGCTATATATTTCGACAGCTTTGGGAATCTTCGACCACCTATGGAATTGGTAAAATATCTGGATAAGGATGATGTGAAAATTGAATACAATCGAACGTCTTATCAGAAGTACGATCAGAGCAATTGTGGACAACTATGTCTACGCTTTCTACAAACGATCGGCGTCAAATTTAAGGATTGATTTCTCACCACTCTGATTCAGTACTAGTCGAACAGTTCGAGCAGAATATGTCGTTAACATTCACTCTAACCGGCAAGAGTAGCACTCTCGCGGTGAGCTACTTTCCACCCATAGATTTGAGCGATGATGATTACGAGCTTGGTCTAACAACCTTTGAAACATATCACACAATACCGAACATCGACTCGAGCAACGATAAATTCTACTTCATCGTAAACAACAGTGTTGACACCACTCATGAATACATTACGATTCCCCACGGCTCCTACGAACTAGATGCCATTGCCAAGTACTTGAAGCAGCGATTACTCGAGCGGTATCCTAAAAATCTTGGTGGTACCGATGACAGCAACGATGACGGTGACAACGATGCGTATCCTATAGTGTTGCGTCCCAATAACAATACCATGAAAAGCGAGCTGTACTGTCGGTTCACCGTAGACTTTACAAAGCCCAACAACATTGGATCGCTACTGGGATTCTCAACGAATCGGGTATTAGCACCAGAACGATGGCACCAATCGGACGATCCAATTAATATCATGAACGTGAACATTATTCGCATAGAATGTAGCGTGACCGCTGGTGCGTACAACAATGGGAGGCGTGTACATACGATACATGAATTTTCTCCGAGAGTTCCACCAGGATATAAGATATCGGAAACGCCCGCACAGATCATTTACCTTCCAATCACCGCACGGGTCGTTACGGATCTGACGATACGCGTTGTGGATCAAGACGGACGGTTGCTCGATTTTCGAGGTGAAGAGATTACAATCAGACTGCACGTGCGAAGACGACGACGATAATACGGGTGGTGCGAAAGAAATGCTTGTATTGAACGACTCCAGAAACCTGTTTCTTCCAAGTGAAATTGTTTACAACACCAACAACTGCAACAGCTCTGATCACGCTAAAAAGAAGAGGCTTAGTGCTGCGAACATTGCATTTTTGAAATCTTTGGGATTCATTGTGCGCATTTAAGTTGGGGGGAACAAATGGATGATATTCTAAGCATTGGAGGGAAGCCGACGTTTGATGAACGCATCGTCAAGCTTGAGACCCACACATACAACCCATACGTTAACACGACGTTTGGATACAGCGATGAAATAAGAATACCGATACAGCAGCAGGATTTATACACATTACCGTGCGAAAGTTTCCTCTATGTGGAAGGGAAATTGAAGATAAATAAGGCAAATGATGCGTTAACGGTGATGTTGGGAAATAATTGTATGGCGTTCTTATTCGATGAGATTCGATACGAGCTGAACGGCGTGGAGATTGATCGCAACAGAAACGTTGGAATAACTAGCACGCTTAAAAACTATGTATCGCTGACATCTGACGAAGACAAAAATATGGAGAATGCCGGATGGGGCTTGAAACGACGCGATGGGCTAATAGTGAAAAATCATTTCAATTTTTGCATCCCACTCAAATATTTGCTGGGGTTTTGCGAGGACTACAAACACATGATTATTAATGCGCGTCACGAATTGATTTTAATACGATCGCGCAACGACAACAATGCTCTGATAGGATCACCGATGTTGGAACCAGAAATTGAATTACTTAAACTACAATGGCGGATGCCTCATGTGACGCTGAACGACATTAATAAGCTATCGTTGCTACGTACTTTGGAAAGTGGACAAAACCTAAGCATTTGTTTTCAATCGTGGGATCTGTACGAGTATCCTCTGTTACAAAGCACGACCAAGCATTCGTGGGCCGTGAAGGCATCTGCACAGCTGGAAAAGCCGCGATGCGTGATCCTTGCTCTACAGACTGGTCGAAGGAATGTGATGAGCGAAGACGTTACTAAGTTCAATAACTGTAAATTGACCAATGTAAAAGTTTTTCTCAACTCGGAATTTTACCCATACGATGACATGAACTTGGACTTTGACAAGAATAAGCATGCCATCTTGTATCACATGTATACACAATTCGGTAAATCATATTATGGGCATAGTTGCAACGAGGCATTATTCACTGTGGCTGAATTTTTACAATTTGGACCCATCGTGGTGATCGATTGCTCGCGACAAAATGAGTCGATCAAGAATGGTACCGTGGATGTGCGCATAGAATTCGAGTGTAAAGAGAATGTGCCGGCAAATACTACAGCCTACTGTCTGATTTTGCACGATCGGGTGGTTGAGTACAATCCACTGACTAACGTGGTGCGCAAAATGAATTAAATTGCTACTTGCCCGCCCTCTCATGTGTCAAATTTGCACAAAATGTAATCGTGAAAATTGAGATGCTTTACGAGAAAAACTGCATTCTCTCGCCTGTCTTGAAAGCGAGTGGACCTCTAAATTGTACCGATAATGGCTGTACCAACATTCGTTGACCTGCAAGGATTCATCGTCGATGGAAGATTTGTCGCGAAGGAAGTAGCTGTCCTACGCAAGGGGACAATTCTCTCGCACTATATTTTTGGGAGTCCTATGCCACAATTTCTTCTTATGAAATCCGACAAATCAAGCATTCGGTGGTTGGTGGCAAAACATCACGGACTACGGTGGGACGATGGTGACGTTCCGTACAGTATGGCTAAACGGCTAATTACGAAAGCTGTAGCTGATGCGATCGACGAAGAAGATGACACATCCCATATAGTATACGTTAAAGGGCTGCAGAAACGCGACTGGCTTGCGGAGTTCCTCGATGAAAATACGAGGGCGGCCGTGATCATCGAGACGCTGGACATTGAATACGAGGATATCAAATCCCTAAATAAGCTAAATGTCGTTAATACTCTGCGTTGTGGCAGACACGCAAAGCACTGTGCCATGCAAAATGTATTTAAAATATTCAACTGGTGGTCTAAACGCCAGAGAGAAATGCTTAAATAAAATATAATCAATTTTAATACATAAATGTTTTTTTTTCTTCACATTCCCCCAACCTCCTGCATGTACGCTAGATTAAGACGATAGTTGTAATTATTATGTAGAAACCGTTCGATACCCCCTTCGATACCCGTTCAATACACGTTCAGAGGGATACGTTAGACATTGAAAGTGGTATGATAGACGTTGAAAGTGGTGTGATAGACGTTGAAAGTGGTGTGATAGACGTTTGATACACGTTTAGAGTGGTATGTTAGACGTTGAAAGTGGTACGTTTGGTGTTTGATACACGTTCAGAGTGGTATGTTAGACGTTGAAAGTGGTACGTTTGGCGTTTGATACACGTTCAGAGTGGTATGTTAGACGTTGAAAGTGGTATGATAGACGTTTGATACACGTTCGATACTCGATCAAAGTGATATGGTCTAGTTGAATCATGTGTCAAAGAAGAAAGGAAAGAAGACGAATGTGAAGAAGGAGAGGATAGCCAGTGGATAATTCGGAGAAGATGCATAGAAGGAGAGTATGGTCAGCGTAAATGCATGTGACCTGTGATGACGATGGTGAAGAACAAAGACATCTTACTTTTGCAAAGCTATGCACTTCTCGATTTCGTGATAGGAGGGTTTTTGCATGCGAGGACCTGGAGATGCATCGAGACCAGATGCTCATCAAACTGTCACAGCGACAAGACGTGCAGTCACATTATCTGTTTTTTTTTTTAAAGTGAAATTTTGAACAAAATGGGATTAACGCGAATCGCTCCGGAGTGTGACCCCGAGGTATGTACATAACAATATTTTTAACATTTATCGCGTTCAACTGTTGAAATTGTGTTACATTAAAATCAGGCGGTTGTGTCAATTGGTTATATCGTGGGTTTTTATATTCTAGCGTTCACCACCGCTGTCGCCCCAGTGGTCGGCGGATCGGGATTCGCCGCCGGCGTCGCCGCCACCCTCACCGTCATCACCGCCCTCGCCGCCATTGTCGCCATCGCCACCTCCACAAGTATGTAGTGCATTGTTTTTTTTTTTTGTGTTCTATGTTTAATATGTTTAATGTGTCAGTGTTATATCATCGTTTGTGTCTGTGTTCTAGGGTATGCCACTCCAAGATTTGCGCGATTGGCTGGCGAACCTGGAGTGTGTAGCGCTCCAGGTTGCACCCCTCGGGGTGTACATGCAGCGGTCGGGGCCGGTCATCGGCCCAGTGGTTGACACGAGGGTGTCGCGGCGGACGCCGCGGCGGGCCCCATATTGGGTGCCACGGCCACTGTCACCAGCACCTCCATCATCATCATCATCATCGTCATCATCATTCTCATCATCTCAGTCGCCCCCATCATCGCCCCCATCATCGCCCCCATCATCGCCACCGCACCCTTTTTAGTATAGTTTTTATATTTTATATTTATATTTTTATTCGTCTTTTTTCGTCTTTTTTCGTTTCTTTTATATTTATATTTTTTTTTATATTTATTATATTTATATATTCTATTTTATATTAAATTTTATATTTTTTATATTCTATTTTTCTTTTATATTTCTATTTTTGTATTTATATTTATATTCTTTTTTATATTCCTTTTTTATTCTATTTTTATATATTCATTTTGTAACAATATATATTTAAACATATATTCTGTCTCGATTTTATTCACCAGTCTTCCTCCTCGCCACCTAATTTTAAGATTTGCTAACGTTGCATAATTCTATTTCGTTCTTCGCGCTGTCAAATGACATCACCCTGCACAGCTGCTTCGGGGGGGATTCAAGTTACGCGAGATCGCGCGAGACGCAGCGACGCTTTAAAAATTATCTTTAGAATGCACGCGATTGTACCACCAAGTAACGCTGTCTCTTTCCCTCCCTAGAATTTTAGCTTTAAAGTAATGCTCTACCTCTTTCCCTCCTCCAAGTACATTGTCTAATAAATTATTATTTCTCTGTGTTGGGGGAAAATATTTGGGGGGGGGGGTCATCCTGTCCCTCTGAAAAAATTTATGGGGCGGGTTGGGGTTTAAAAGAGATTTTTGGGGGTCATTCCTCCTCTGAAAAAATTTCCGACGGTGGGTCCGGTCTGGAGAGGTCTCCACGGCCGCTCGGCCCGGACTGATCCCCTCCATCATCGCGGCTTCCCCCACTCCGCGGCACGTGCGCGCGCAACCGGTCTTCCTCCCCCCGCAGGCCCCGCGCCCATGTTTCCCTCCGCCGCGCTACCCCGCGCGCCCTCACTTCCCCCCCGCCCCCGCGCTCCCCTCAGAGGACCTGGTTTAGAACTGTCCTAGTATTACTACTGAGATCCGTCTGTACAACCGTTTTCTATGTCTAGACTAACGAGGTACGTCGATGGACAAACGTCTTCAATATCTAGACTAACGAGATCCGTCTGTACAATCGTCTTCTATATCTAGACTAACGAGATCCGTCTGTACAACCGTCTTCTATATCTAGACTAACGAGATACGTCGTTGGACAAACGTCTTCAATATCTAGACTAACGAGGTCCGTCTGTACAACCGTCTTCTATATCTAGACTAACGATATCCGTCTGTACAGCCGTCTTCTATATCTAGACTAACGAGATCTCTCGTTATACAACCGTCTTCTATATCTAGACTAACGAGATCCGTCTGTACAACCATCTTCTATATCTAGACTAACGAGATCTCTCGTTATACAACCGTCTTCTATATCTAGACTAACGATATCCGTCTGTACAACCGTCTTCTATATCTAGACTAACGAGATCCGTCTGTACAACCGTCTTCTATATCTAGACTAACGAGATCCGTCGTTGTACAACCCTCTTCTATATCTAGTCTAACGAGATCCGTCTGTACAACCGTTTTCTATATCTAGACTAACGAGATACGTCGGTGGACAACCGTCTTCTATATCTAGACTCACGAGATCCGTCTGTACAACCGTCTTCTATATCTAGACTAACGAGATCCGTCTATACAACGGTCTTCTATATTTAGACTCACGAGATCCGTCTGTACAACCGTCTTCTATATCTAGACTAACGAGATCCGTCTGTGCAACCGTCTTCTATATCTAGGCTAACGAGATACGTCGTTGGACAACCGTCTTCTGTATCTAGACTAACGAGATCCGTCTGTACAAACGTCTTCAATATCTAGACTAACGAGATCCGTCTGTACCACCGTCTTCTATATCTAGACTAACGAGATCCGTCTGTACAACCGTCTTCTATATCTAGACTAACGAGATACGTCGTTGGACAAACGTCTTCAATATCTAGACTAACGAGGTCCGTCTGTACAACCGTCTTCTATATCTAGACTAACGATATCCGTCTGTACAACCGTCTTCTATATCTAGACTAACGAGATCTCTCGTTATACAACCGTCTTCTATATCTAGACTAACGAGATCCGTCTGTACAACCATCTCCTATATCTAGACTAACGAGATCTCTCGTTATACAACCGTCTTCTATATCTAGACTAACGAGATCCGTCTGTACAACCGTCTTCTATATCTAGACTAACGAGATCCGTCTGTACAACCGTCTTCTATATCTAGACTAACGAGATCCGTCGTTGTACAACCCTCTTCTATATCTAGTCTAACGAGATCCGTCTGTACAACCGTTTTCTATATCTAGACTAACGAGATACGTCGGTGGACAACCGTCTTCTATATCTAGACTCACGAGATCCGTCTGTACAACCGTCTTCTATATCTAGACTAACGAGATCCGTCTATACAACGGTCTTCAATATCTAGACTCACGAGATCCGTCTGTACAACCGTCTTCTATATCTAGACTAACGAGATCCGTCTGTGCAACCGTCTTCTATATCTAGACTAACGATATCCGTCGTTGTACAACCCTCTTCTATATCTAGTCTAACGAGATCCGTCTGTACAACCGTTTTCTATATCTAGACTAACGAGATACGTCGTTGGACAACCGTCTTCTATATCTAGACTCACGAGATCCGTCTGTACAACCGTCTTCTATATCTAGACTAACGAGATCCGTCTGTGCAACCGTCTTCTATATCTAGGCTAACGAGATACGTCGTTGGACAACCGTCTTCTGTATCTAGACTAACGAGATCCGTCTGTACAAACGTCTTCAATATCTAGACTAACGAGATCCGTCTGTACAACCGTCTTCTATATCTAGACTAACGAGATCCGTCTGTACAACCGTTTTCTATGTCTAGACTAACGAGGTACGTCGTTGGACAAACGTCTTCAATATCTAGACTAACGAGATCCGTCTGTACAACCGTCTTCTATATCTAGACTAACGAGATCCGTCTGTACAACCATCTTCTATATCTAGACTAACGAGGTCTCTCGTTATACAACCGTCTTCTATATCTAGACTAACGAGATCCGTCTGTACAACCAACTTCTATATCTAGACTAACGAGATCTCTCGTTATACAACCGTCTTCTATATCTAGACTATCGAGATCCGTCTGTGCAACCGTCTTCTATATCTAGACTAACGAGATCCGTCGTTGTTCAACCGTCTTCTATATCTCGACTAACAAGATCTATCGTTGTACAACCGTCTTCTATATCTAGACTAACGTGATACGTCGTTGGATAAACGTCTTCAATATCTAGACCAACGAGATCCGTCGGTACAACTGTCTTCTATATCTAGACTAACGAGATCCGTCTGTACAACCGTCTTCTATATCTAGACTAACGAGATCCGTCGTTGTACAACCGTTTTCTATATCTAGACTAACGAGATCCGTCGTTGTACAACCGTCTTCTATATCTAGACTAACGAGATCCGTCGTTGTACAACCGTCTTCTATATCTAGACTAACGAGATCCGTCGTTGTACAACCGTCTTCTATATCTAGACTAACGAGATCTCTCGTTGTGCAACCGCCTTCTATATCTAGACTAACGAGATCCGTCTGTACAACCGTCTTCTATATCTAGACTAACGAGATCCGTCTGTACAACCGTCTTCTATATCTAGACTAACGAGATCCGTCGTTGTACAACCGTTTTCTATATCTAGACTAACGAGATACGTCGTTGGACAAACGTCTTCAATATCTAGACTAACGAGATCCGTCTGTACAACCGTTTTCTATATCTAGACTACCGAGATCCGTCGTTGTACAACCGTCTTCTATATCTAGACTAACGAGATCTCTCGTTGTGCAACCGCCTTCTATATCTAGACTAACGAGATCCGTCTGTACAACCGTCTTCTATATCTAGACTAACGAGATCCGTCGTTGTACAACGGTCTTCTATATCTAGACTAACGAGATCCGTCTGTACAACCGTCTTCTATATCTAGACTAACGAGATCCGTCGTTGTACAATCGTCTTCTATATCTAGACTAACGAGATCCGTCGTTGTACAACCGTCTTCTATAACTAGACTAACGAGATCCGTCGTTGTACAACCGTCTTCTATATCTAGACTAACGAGATCCGTCGTTGTTCAACCGTCTTCTATATCTCGACTAACGAGATCTATCGTTGTACAACCGTCTTCTATATCTAGACTAACGAGATCTCTCGTTGTGCAACCGCCTTCTATATCTAGACTAACGAGATCCGTCGTTGTACAACCGTCTTCTATATCTATACTAAAGAGATCCGTCTGTACAACCGTCTTCTATATCTAGACTAACGAGATCCGTCTGTACAACCGTCTTCTATATCTAGACTAACGAGATCCGTCGTTGTACAACCGTCTTCTATATCCAGACTAACGTGATCCGTCTGTACAACCGTCTTCTATATCTAGACTAACGAGATCCGTCGTTGTACAATCGTCTTCTATATCTAGACTAACGAGATCCGTCTGTACAACCGTCTTCTATATCTAGACTAACGAGATCCGTCGTTGTACAATCGTCTTCTATATCTAGACTAACGAGATCCGTCGTTGTACAACCGTCTTCTATAACTAGACTAACGAGATCCGTCGTTGTACAACCGTCTTCTATATCTAGACTAACGAGATCCGTCGTTGTTCAACCGTCTTCTATATCTCGACTAACGAGATCTATCGTTGTACAACCGTCTTCTATATCTCGACTAACGAGATACGTCGTTGGATAAACGTCTTCAATATCTAGACCAACCAGATCCGTCTGTACAACTGTCTTCTATATCTAGACTAACGAGATCCGTCTGTACAACCGTCTTCTATATCTAGACTAACGAGATCCGTCGTTGTACAACCGTTTTCTATATCTAGACTAACGAGATCCGTCGTTGTACAACCGTCTTCTATATCTAGACTAACGAGATCCGTCGTTGTACAACCGTCTTCTATATCTAGACTAACGAGATCCGTCGTTGTACAACCGTCTTCTATATCTAGACTAACGAGATACGTCGTTGGACAAACGTCTTCAATATCTAGACTAACGAGATCCGTCTGTACAACCGTTTTCTATATCTAGACTACCGAGATCCGTCGTTGTACAACCGTCTTCTATATCTAGACTAACGAGATCTCTCGTTGTGCAACCGCCTTCTATATCTAGACTAACGAGATCCGTCTGTACAACCGTCTTCTATATCTAGACTAACGAGATCCGTCGTTGTACAACGGTCTTCTATATCTCGACTAACGAGATCTCTCGTTGTACAACCGTCTTCTATATCTAGACTAACGAGATCCGTCGTTGTACAACCGTCTTCTATATCCAGACTAACGAGATCCGTCGTTGTACAACCGTCTTCTATATCTAGACTAACGAGATCCGTCTGTACAACCGTCTTCTATATCTAGACTAACGAGATCCGTCTGTACAACCGTTTTCTATATCTAGACTACCGAGATCCGTCGTTGTACAACCGTCTTCTATATCTAGACTAACGAGATCTCTCGTTGTGCAACCGTCTTCTATATCTAGACTAACGAGATCCGTCTGTACAACCGTCTTCAATATCTAGACTAACGAGATCCGTCTGTACAACCGTCTTCTATATCTAGACTAACGAGATCCGTCGTTGTACAACCGTCTTCTATATCTAGACTAACGAGATCCGTCGTTGTACAACCGTCTTCTATATCTCGACTAACGAGATCTCTCGTTGTACAACCGTCTTCTATATCTAGACTAACGAGATACGTCGTTGGACAAAAGTCGTTAATATCTAGACTAACGAGATCCGTGTGTACAACCGTCTTCTATATCTAGACTAACGAGATCCGTCGTTATACAACCGTCTTCTATATCTCGACTAACGAGATCTCTCGTTGTACAACCGTCTTCTATATCTAGACTAACGAGATCCGTCGTTGTACAACCGTCTTCTATATCTAGACTAACGAGATCCGTCTGTACAACCGTCTTCTATATCTAGACTAACGAGATCCATCTGTACAACCGTTTTCTATATCTAGACTACCGAGATCCGTCGTTGTACAACCGTCTTCTATATCTAGACTAACGAGATCTCTCGTTGTGCAACCGTCTTCTATATCTAGACTAACGAGATCCGTCTGTACAACCGTCTTCAATATCTAGACTAACGAGATCCGTCTGAACAACCCTCTTTTATATCAAGACTAACGAGATCCGTCGGTACAACCGTCATCTATATCTAGACTAACGAGATCCGTCGTTGGACAAACGTCTTCAATATCTAGACTAACGTGATCCATCTGTACAACCGTTTTCTATATCTAGACTAACGAGATACGTCGTTGGACAAACGTCTTCAATATCTAGACTAACGAGATCCGTCTGTACAACCGTCTTCTATATCTAGACTAACGAGATCCGTCGTTGTACAACCGTCTTCTATATCTAGACTAACGAGATCCGTCGTTGTACAACCGTCTTCTATATCTCGACTAACGAGATCTCTCGTTGTACAACCGTCTTCTATATCTAGACTAACGAGATCCGTCGTTGTACAACCGTCTTCTATATCTAGACTACCGAGATCCGTCGTTGTACAACCGTCTTCTATATCTAGACTAACGAGATCTCTCGTTGTGCAACCTTCTTCTATATCTAGACTAACGAGATCCGTCTGTACAACCGTCTTCAATATCTAGACTAACGAGATCCGTCTGTACAACCGTCTTCTATATCTAGACTAACGAGATCCGTCGTTGTACAACCGTCTTCTATATCTCCACTAACGAGTTCTCTCGTTGTACAACCGTCTTCTATATCTAGACTAACGAGATCCGTCGTTGTACAACCGTCTTCTATATCTCGACTAACGAGATCTCTCGTTGTACAACCGTCTTCTATATCTCGACTAACGAGATCTCTCGTTGTACAACCGTCTTCTATATCTAGACTAACGAGATCTCTCGTTGTACAACCGTCTTCAATATCTAGACTAACGAGATCCGTCTGTACAACCGTTTTCTATATCTAGACTACCGAGATCCGTCGTTGTACAACCGTCTTCAATATCTAGACTAACGAGATCCGTCTGTACAACTGTCTTCTATATCTAGACTAACGAGATCCGTCTGTACAACTGTCTTCTATATCTCGACTAACGAGATCTCTCGTTGTACAACCGTCTTCTATATCTAGACTAACGAGATCCGTCGTTGTACAACCGTCTTCTATATCTCGACTAACGAGATCTCTCGTTGTACAACCGTCTTCTATATCTAGACTAACGAGATCACTCGTTGTGCAACCGTCTTCTATATCTAGACTAACGAGATCCGTCTGTACAACCGTCTTCAATATCTAGACTAACGAGATCCGTCTGTACAACCGTCTTCTATATCTAGACTAACGAGATCCGTCGTTGTACAACCGTCTTCTATATCTCGACTAACGAGATCTCTTGTTGTACAACCGTCTTCTATATCTAGACTAACGAGATCCGTCGTTGTACAACCGTCTTCTCTATCTAGACTAACGAGATACGTCGTTGGACAAACGTCTTCAATATCTAGACTAACGAGATCCGTCTGTACAACCGTTTTCTATATCTAGACTACCGAGATCCGTCGTTGTACAACCGTCTTCTATATCTAGACTAACGAGATCTCTCGTTGTGCAACCGCCTTCTATATCTAGACTAACGAGATCCGTCGTTGTACAACCGTCTTCTATATCTATACTAAAGAGATCCGTCTGTACAACCGTCTTCTATATCTAGACTAACGAGATCCGTCTGTACAACCGTCTTCTATATCTAGACTAACGAGATCCGTCGTTGTACAACCGTCTTCTATATCCAGACTAACGTGATCCGTCTGTACAACCGTCTTCTATATCTAGACTAACGAGATACGTCGTTGTACAAGCGTCTTCTATATCCAGACTAACGAGATCCGTCGTTGTACAACCGTCATCTATATCTAGACTAACGAGATCCGTCGTTGTACAACCGTCTTCTATGTCTAGACTAGCGAGATACGTCGTTGGACAAACGTCATCAATATCTAGACTAACGAGAGATACGTCTGTACAACCGTTTTCTATATCTAGACTAACGAGATCCGTCTGTACAACCGTCTTCTATATCTAGACTAACGAGATCCGTCGTTGTACAATCGTCTTCTATATCTAGACTAACGAGATCCGTCGTTGTACACCCGTCTTCTATAACTAGACTAACGAGATCCGTCGTTGTACAACCGTCTTCTATATCTAGACTAACGAGATCCGTCGTTGTTCAACCGTCTTCTATATCTCGACTAACGAGATCTATCGTTGTACAACCGTCTTCTATATCTAGACTAACGAGATACGTCGTTGGATAAACGTCTTCAATATCTAGACCAACGAGATCCGTCGGTACAACTGTCTTCTATATCTAGACTAACGAGATCCGTCTGTACAACCGTCTTCTATATCTAGACTAACGAGATCCGTCGTTGTACAACCGTTTTCTATATCTAGACTAACGAGATCCGTCGTTGTACAACCGTCTTCTATATCTAGACTAACGAGATCCGTCGTTGTACAACCGTCTTCTATATCTAGACTAACGAGATCCGTCGTTGTACAACCGTCTTCTATATCTAGACTAACGAGATCTCTCGTTGTGCAACCGCCTTCTATATCTAGACTAACGAGATCCGTCTGTACAACCGTCTTCTATATCTAGACTAACGAGATCCGTCTGTACAACCGTCTTCTATATCTAGACTAACGAGATCCGTCGTTGTACAACCGTTTTCTATATCTAGACTAACGAGATACGTCGTTGGACAAACGTCTTCAATATCTAGACTAACGAGATCCGTCTGTACAACCGTTTTCTATATCTAGACTACCGAGATCCGTCGTTGTACAACCGTCTTCTATATCTAGACTAACGAGATCTCTCGTTGTGCAACCGCCTTCTATATCTAGACTAACGAGATCCGTCTGTACAACCGTCTTCTATATCTAGACTAACGAGATCCGTCGTTGTACAACGGTCTTCTATATCTAGACTAACGAGATCCGTCTGTACAACCGTCTTC